>CM053772.1:137156814-137276596 GCA_028658325.1 Potorous gilbertii
AATTTTTCCTCCATCTTTGATTTTCAAAATCCTTTTAGAGCTCTTCCATGACCTGTGACCATTGAATATTTCTTTTGGATGTTTGGGATACAGAAGCCTTGAATTTTGTGTTTTTCTCTGATGGTAAACATTGTTCTTCCTCATCTAAAAGGATGGGAGAAGATATCTGTTCACCAAGAAAGTAACCTTCTGAAGTCTTATGTTTTTTTCCTTTTGGGGGCATTTTCCCAACCACTTACGTGATTTTTGGGTCCTTTGTCAAGAATAGGGTACATTCTGGGAATCTGTAAGATCTCCGTTCCTCCAAGGTGGCACAATCAAGTGTGTACACTGCTCTGGGAGCAACCAGAAACTTTTGTGCCCAGAATCTGTGAGTAGTAGAGTTTCCTCTCTACAGCCACCTGGCCTCCAGTTCCACCAAGCTATCACTGGGGACTGAGAATCAGACCAGCTACTCAATTTCCCCAGGGGCTTGTGGTGGGGGCAGGGCTGCCACACAGGGCTGAGATATGGGTCAGCTACTCAATTCCCCCAGGAACTTTACGATCCAACAATTGATGTGGGCTGCTATGGGAGCTGCTGAAGCCTGAATCAGCCTCTGCCGCTGTCACCTGAGGCCGGAGATATGGGGATACCCTGCTCCTTTCTCCACCAGCTGAAGAAACCCTTTCATTGACCTTTGGTGCCTATGGGTTGAGAGATCGGCAAACCGCTGCTACTGCCTCTGGGGATTCCACCCCCCAGGCCTGGTTGGGTCTTCCTCTTCCCAGTGCATGCTTCATGGGTCATGGCTGGGCTGGGCTTCATTCCTCATCTGGTGCAACAGACCTTTCCTGTTGGCCTTTCAGGTCACCCTGGGCTGGAAATCTCCTCCACTCCATTGTTCTGTGTCTTCTGCTGCTCTAGAATTTGTTGAGAGTCTTTCTTTACAGGTATTTTATGGGCTATGGGGGAAGAGCTAGTGTATGTGCATCTTTCTACTCTACTATCTTGGCTCTGCCCCCCTACCACTAGTTTTCCTGGGCTTCAAATTAAAATTGCAGTTCCCAGTAGTTGGTTGATAGTCCTATTTTGTATTTCCATAATTTAGAAAACCTTTATGCTTTGGTATACTTGGAGATGTTCACCCCTAAATCATTTGAAACTCACTAGCTTCTGATAATAAGAATTAGAGGTAGTAAAAACGGTCCAATGGAACCTAGATATTTTAAATTACATGACCTTAATTTGGAAATCTTCATATTGAACTTTTAGAAATGCTGTGAACAGAGCATGGTAACTTAAAACACTAATGGATTTACTGTAATGACTAATGTACTGATACATTCTAGGAAAAGTCGTCAGAAAAATAAAATGGGGCTTATAAAAAATGTTTGAAACATTGTTGTAATGTTGGTATACTTTTGGTAAATAAGTCATGTGAACTGCTAAAATCATTAATTATGGAATAATTTTTAAAATTTTGCTTTTCTTATCAAATAATTTCTTTTTTTAATGTGACCATTAAAAAGCTCTTTTCATGTCTTAATCTGAAAGACAAAGTACCTCCCCCGCTGTATATTCTTAGGCTGTAGATTCAAACTATTTCATGAAAATTCTTCTTTTTTCTTTTTCCTTTTGCCAGTTGTTAAGCACACCAGTGTAATTAACAATAAATTCCCTTTTAAATTCCTTTTTCTTCATTCCCCAATTCTTTCTTTGAACAGAGAAAGTATCAATCAACTTTTGTAATAATAAAAGAATACATCTTAAGCCTTCAGTATAAATGTGTATTTTAAAAATAAAATGTCCTATAGATTACCCTAAATAAATCACAAGTATCTAATTAAGGCTAATAAGTAGCTACTCTCTAATTTTTTTAATTACAAAGTTTTTTTTATTCACCATATTGTAATAAACAAGGGACACAGAAGCAAATAGTGCTGTGGTTGCAGTAAATATGTTCCATTTTTAAATTTCAGGGAACATTCTCTGTGTGATCTCTATGTAATTTCTGTCCTTGGCCAGAAAACAAAAAAAGAGAAACATTTCTCATTATGATTTTTCTAAGGTTAGAGCATAGATTTTTTTGGTTTTGCTTTGTTTCCTATAACTTTCTCACCTTGCAGAATCTATTGAAGCAATCTAGTTGAGGATCTTGTTTCCAGTGGAATCAGATATTCCTTCTGTTTTCTTATATCCTTCCATAGCCAGGGGAACCCCATCAAGGCTGCTATGAAAATATTCTGGTTGAAGTTGTGTCAGTGTTTCCATTGTAAACTCCCTTTTCCAGGCATCTGTGGCTAAACATAGACAGTAAACATTCACTTTAGACTAATACTTGTTAGAAACCTGTTAGCAATTTTGAAGTATTTATATTTTATGGGCTTAAGAAGCTTTTTACCCCTTTGGAAAGCTTAACAAAAACATCTTTGACTTTTTATTTCATGAAATTTCCATGAGACCTGACATTTGACATTTTAGTAGGAAAAGTAAGCCAAAATATTTAAACTTTAAAATTGAGTCTTATAGTTTATCATAATTACCGGACCCTTGAAGGATGTCAAACTGGAATTGAGCCTGTAGGGGAGCAAGGGATTCAAAGAAATAAAGGTCCAAAAGGAGTGACTTCGGGCTAGAGAAAGGCATCCAGGAAGGAGAGTAGAGTGTCGTTATGGGAAACAACCAATAGGCACTTTGGTTAGAGCATAACAGAGTATATGAAGGGTAGTGATGTCTAAACAGTCCAGAAGAGTAGGTTAGAACAAGATTGTGAAGAACTTTAATTGCCCCAAAGAAGAGTTTATGTTTTATCTAAGAGATAATTAGGAACCACAACAGCTATGCAAAAGCATAGCCAAATATCATAGTAAGACCTGAAATTTTAAAATGGTCAGTTAGAAAAGAAAAAAAAGCCTTATTATAGGAAGATATATTAGAAGGTCATTGAAGTTAGATGTAAGGTTAGAAATGATGAGGGGTTGAATGATGAGGGGTTGAACCATATGATTATATAAGTCAAAAGAAGGGGAGGGATATGAAACAATAAAGAGGTACAATGGGTAAGACTTAACAACTGCTTGGATACCATGATGATGTAGTGAAGAGTTATGCCCCTGAGTCTGAGAGCTTGAATAACTAGAAAAATGATGGTGCTCTTGACAAAGTAAGAAAGTTAGGAAGGACAGTATGGATTAGAGAGGAGATTATTACTTAGTGTTGAATATTTTGAGTTTGAGATGCCTATAAAATATTTCATTGTTGATGTAGACATGCAGGCAGTTGAAACTCAGAAAATAATTGTCAAACCCAAGGGATCTGAAGGTGAAAGTAAAGAAGGAGGCACAAGAGGCCCAGAAGAGGTAGAAAATGGAGTCTACGGGGTTGACTGAGAAAAGTTGGTGAGACAGCTAGGAAGAAAACCAAGACAAAGCAGCGGCAGACCTAGGGAGGAAACCATATTGTGATGGAGGGTGTTTTCAAGTAGAGGTGAAAAGGAACTAAGAAAAGGCCACTTTATTTGTCAGTAAAGAGAGTAAGAAACCAGTCTTAGCTGAGGGATAGACAGAGAAACCAGATCGCAAGGTGAAATGTAAGGACAATCAAGAGAGGAATGAGAAGGGAGAAGCAAGAGATATGGACAGCTTTTTTCTTTTTTCTTTTTTTTTTTTTTAGTGTTGTAAATTATTATTTTTTTCTGATGGTCCCATCATTTATTTATTTTTTCTTATAAATTTATTTATTTAAATTTTACATTCATTTTCACAAGATTTTGGGTTCCAAAATTTTCTCCCCATTTGTTCCCCTCCCCCCTCCCCAATACACTGAGCGTTCTAATTACCCAAATCACCAATCTGCCCTCTCTTCTTTCATCCCTCCCTTCCATTACCCCATCTTCTCTTTTGGACAGCTTTTTCTAGGAATTTTGCTGTAAAAGAGAAGAAAAAATATAGGATTATAACTTAAAGGAATGAAATTAACTGAATTTTTTTCAAGAATAGGAGAAAACTGGTCATGTTTGAAGGCAATAGGGAAGAAGAAGCCAATATGTAGGGAAAGGTTGAAAATTAGGGAGAAGGAGAAATGGGGTAATAGGAGGGCAGACTCCTGGAGGAAGCAGGAAAGGTGGTATGCAGAATCTAAGAGGTCAGCATTCTGACAAGGAGAAAGGCCACCTCATTCCCTGAGACTGTAGCAAAGGAGGACAAGACGAGAGGTAATAATGTGGATATGTTTGGATCTGGGGAAGAAAAAGAATGAGACATGGGCATTGCTTTCTTTTTCCTGAACTTAAGAAATATAAAAAAAAATGGGAATTTCTATACAAAAGTAGAATGCAGGAGGATTGTATCTTTGTCCCATACTTCATACTTTTTCAAAAGTGTATAATAAATTTATCTCTGAAAACTGTTGTTTTGCTTGTCTATATTCTGTTGTGAACTTCCTTACGTTTGACACTATGCATGTAAAAAAATATTTCAATTGCCTTTTCCTTTCTTTTCTCTTTTCTCCTTTGTTTTTTTCTTTTTATCATTTTTGCTGCCCTATCTCTTCCCATAAACCCCCCCACCTTCCCACTAAAAACAAAAAAATGAGAAATATCCATGTAACAGAGAAGCATGGTCAAGTAAAACATCCACACAGTGGCCATGTCCTGGAATGTCTCTTGCCATACCGTGAATCCCTTAGCTAGCTTTGTGTCAGGAGGTGAGTAATAGGTTTCATCCCAAGTCCTCCAGAGACATATTTGGTCATTGATAGGTTAGAATTCTCAAGTCTTTCAAAATTGTTGTTGATTGGTATTATTGTTTATTTACATTGTGTAAACTTTTCACCTCGTTTTATTCTTTTCAATGGGCAGCAATTCATATTTCCCAGAATTCTCTGAAATTGCCACATTTGAAATCATCCTCATTTCTCACAGTGAAATAATATGCGTATACCAGTTTATTTAGCCGTTTCCCAAATGATAAGCAGCGTTTAGTTCCCAGGTCTTTTCGTTTTCTTTTAAGCCCTCCCCTTCAGGCTCAGGAAATTGGCTTTGTTTTTTACTTTTAGTTACCTCTCGTATTATCCTCCTTCTTAACTGCTTCCTCCCCCTTTGCCACCTATTTCCTTGTTAATTGGTTTGTTTCCACATACATCTCTTTAAGAGTGTGTGTGCGTGTTTTGAGTTCTTTGTGTAGTCTAGATAAGAGGGAAGTTCTCCCCCTTTAAATTGGAATAGTGGTGCCTCCCATTAAATTATGAGTTCCTTGAAGGAAGGGACTGCCTTGTGCCTTTCTTTGTATCCCCATTGCTTAGCATCATGCCTGTCACATAGTACCTTCATTGATCCTTGCTTCTTCTCTGCCTTTCCCTTTCATTTCCCCCTTCCCATTCTCACTCTCTCCTTTCCCTGCTCTTTCTTCCTTCACTCCTCCTTTACTTCCTTCTTCCTTCCCTTCCTCCCTCTCTTTCTCTCTTCCTTCCAGCCTCTTTCACATAGGAAACTTTGATCACAGTGAAGGCTATAATTTGAACATTATTTTAAAATCTTGCAAAAATGGTTTTATGCAAAAGTTTGTAGCTAGATTCTTTTTTGATACCTTGTCTGCTCTCCTAGCCTCACACAAATGAAAGGAAAACAGAAATAGTCAGAGTTGAGGGAGGGGGTAGCCAGAGCTGTGATTTATTTCATCATTATGAGTAAACCCTTCCACTGATGCAAATGGACAACTAGTCTCTAATTTTTCAGACAATTGCCTGGAGCACCCTTACCCCTGATCACACTTAAAGGTAGGATTTAAAGGTAGGATTTAACCTAGGTCCTTCTTGATTACATTGCTGGCTCTCTCTGCTACATCATACTGCCTCTCTGTAATGACCATCTTTAAACTGCTGACTTAAAATACAGATGACATTTTTTAGAATTTTGATGCCCCTTCTTTGAAAAGAGAGACCATACTGTTGCAAAAAGAACAAAGTTGTGACAGGAAACAGAAAGGGAAATAGTATAAACCTGGGCCTAGAAAAAAAAGTGTATGAGAGATTCATTAAGTCAATGTTTGTAATTCTTGGATCTGTAGAAAAATAATGGTATATCTACTTCCTTTTTAGGAATATGTTTTTGAACTTCAAAACAGAGTACAGTGTTATATATATATATATCATAGCTTCAAACTGTACAACACTGTACATAGAAATTATAGTTACTTGTTTGTCTGCAACATTCATAGCATGTAAAATATTGTTGTGGTTTTGCCTGTCTGTTTTTTTGGGCCTAAAATTCCAGGAAAATTCTGTAAAAGCAAGGACCCCCCCAACATGTGACATACCCAGGAGGGCCTGCTGTCACAGGTTTTTTGATCAGCTTGTCTAAAAGGAAAGGTAACTTTTGAGGGGTCAACGATCATTTTAATCAGGCACATGTATCATTGACTTAGTTCAGGGGGAAGTTAGCACCCTGAAATTCAGAGAAAATACAGAGAAAGCAAAATCAAGGGACGGGGCTTCCAGCTGCCTGACATGAGCAATACATACATCACAGATCATCTGTCCGACCGTACATACACAGTTACCAGAGAGAGAAGCGTCAAAAGCTGGGTTTTCAGAGGGGTGGAGGGAGGCTCCTTAGTGTCTGCCCAGTCCCATCTGCCAAACAGAACACTTCCATTCATTAAGCCCCAAAGTAAAACTTCCTCAGAGTACTTACGCCTTTTTCAGAACCAGAGGTCATCACAACCCTTGAGAACTAGTGTCTCATTAGAAAATTAACAAAAGATGTGGCCCTTCCTACAAATCTTCCCTCATCAAATGCTTGGGGAAGATCTTTCTATTTAGAAGGAAAATTATATTAACGATAAGCAAAAATGCATTATCAAAACAGACTCACATGCCCATGTGCATTAAAGGTCATTTTCATGTTGTGGTCCTTAATGTGTAAGTTTGACTAGCCAACCTACTTTAAGCCTTGTAGCCTGGAAATAGGGATGATAGAGAGGTCTTGAGATGTCATTGTGCTCTTCCACTTTCTCATGCCTACTTCTAGTTGAGAACATTAATGTTCCACCCTTTAGCAGAGGTTGATGGGGTGTGCCATAGCATGCCTTGAGGTTCCTGCAGCTCATGTGCTTTGCACTGTATCTCTTTAGGAGTGTCCCAAGAATGTTGGAACAGACTAGTTGACCCAGAGACTGCACTGCTCAGCATTTACTTGAGGGAACTCCACGATAAAAAGAAAGGGTCTAAATACACCAAAATATTAATAGGAACACTTTTTATAAAAGCAAAGAAATGGAAACAAAGTAGGTGCGCATCAGTTGGAACATGAATAAGTAAGCTGTGATACGTGAGTGTAATGGAGTATTACTGTGCTTTATATGTAGTGAACACATATAGATGTAATGATCTCCTCGGATACAAAGTAGAGTAAGCAGAACCAGGAAAAACAGTATACCCAGTGATTACAGTGATGTAAATGACAAGAACAGCAAACACAAAACAGTTGCAACAGTTTCGTGAAATTATAACCAAGCTTGGCTCCCCAAAGAAGAGCTACGAGAAAAGTAGCTATTTTTCTCTTTGCAGAGGTGGAGGAATATTTACTCTCATTTAAATTATAAAGTTTATAAAAACATCCATCCTGTATGTCAGTTAAGCTAATACATCTATAAATCTTGTATATCTTACTGAGTGACATGAACTGGAAGACATGGTTATAGTCACGAATCATAATTTTCCAACCAAAATAACTTCAAAACATTTTCAGTATTATAGAAAATAATCCATAGTTGTCTTCTGTATTAACTATAAGAGGATTTTCCCAAAGGAAATTTACATGAAAGTCTTTTGAACACACCTAAACTAATAATTTAAAAACAATCAGGTCTTCCTGGTATTATTATGTATTACTACTGCAGATGAACAAGTATAAGTGATTTTTTTCCATTTTATGTTATCCTGAATTTCCATGTTGTCATAGACTCTTTTTGTCTTGATTTTTAAGATAACAGGGTTCAAACTGAAATAAAATAAGTCAGCTTTTCTTTCTAATTGCCCCAAACAAAAAAAAAGGTGCCTTGAGGTCTCAAGTTTTATTTGGAATTGTTGCTTAATTATGAAAATAAATGAGAAAATTCTTTCATAAGAAAATAAAGATTTAATATTGCCTTAGAAAGTGAATTTTTTTCTATTCACATAGGAACCAAATATTTAATGTTCATTCACATGAATCAATTTAGAATGAAATCTGTTTCTTTAAAATACAACATATAGTTTAAAGATTGAAGGAATTGTTTGGGATATAATATTTTAAAGGAAGTTGTAGAGGAACAAAGATCCTATGACAAAAATTCCAAAGAACTCTGTGAATAGGAAACAAATAAAAAGTATTGCTGGATGAGTGAAGTTTAGTTTAAAAAGTGGCAAAGAACAAAAAGGCCCAATTTGAAAGCTTCAGTAGTGTCTTCAAGGGAAGACAAGTGAAACTGAATTTTAAGTCTTTAACTCAACTCCTTTATGATCATTTCTGTTTAAACCACATTTTTGTCCAGTCTACACTGTTCAACACAGACATGCACACACAACTCCTGTTCTAAGGCATCTTGCTTTAAATGTCATTTTTTGTTTGGCATGCCGTGTTATTTTAAAGCCTGACTCCATGATCTTGATAGAGATTCTCTTCGTAATAAATGTACTGTCAACAATAAAAATATTTCATTATTTGCAGAGATAGGAAAACAGTGTTCAGTTAAAAGAAACTACATCTTCCCAATGTGAAGGGGAAAAAAGCTGCAGTCTTGACAGGTCTTAAAGGAGTCCTTTAACTTCTTAGAAGTCTTGTCATGTTGACATATGTTTTTTGTATTATAATAGTAATAGATTGCATTTATAATATAGTGCTTTAAGGTCTGCAAAGCAATTTCAAATATTATCTGTCTTTTTAAAAAAATTTTTCCAACAATTCCAAGTTGTAGATCCTACTATTATTCTGATTTTAAAGATGAGGAAACTGAGACAGATAGAAGTTAAGTGACTTGTCTAGGGGTCACACAGTTCCTAAGCATCTGAGGCGTGAATTGAACTTGGGTTTTCTTGAGATTGAAGTAGTATAATATAAGAAGAAGATCTCCAAATTTAGAGTCAAAGGACCTGGACTTGAATCCTACTTGCAACATAATTGTGACCTTGGGCAAGCTGTGCAATCTCTATAGGCTTCATTTTTCTCATCTATAAAAAAAGGGAGTTGGATTAATGATCTGTTAGTCTCCTTATTGTTTTACAGCACATACAACCTATGAAATTATGAAGTATTTCCGAAATGGGCAGCTAATGTATTTTTTAAAAGAAGTAGAAATTTGGAAAAATACATCTCCTTTAGATCTGAGACTCTTAACTTGCATTCCATGAACTTGTTTTAAAAAATATTTAGATGACTGTATTTCAACCTAATTGGTTTACTTTGTAATTTTATATATTTAAAAACATTATCCTGAAGGGGGTCATATGGCATACCAGACTACCAGAAGGATTCATGACACAAAAAAGGTCAAGAACCCCCGACTTACAGTATTTCAGTCATAGTTAATTTGTATTTTCACATTTCAATAACTTATCAGAAGAGATAATTATGATTTTCAGAAAGCAAGACCTGTCATTGTGCTTTTCTTGGGTAGAAGATAGGCCGGGCAAGTAGTGTCAAGCAACCCTCCTGACATCATCATTTGAAAATGCTGGAGTTTTACTCCCTCACCTGAGCTAAGACTCTAAGACTGCTTGTTTATAAATATTCTGCCCTCCTTCTACTGATAATCAATCCTTTAGCTGATCAGGAGCTGAAGATCTCAGTACACAGTCCCAAAGTGGACTCCCAACCAGTATTCATGGCAGTTCAAAGAATTGTGACCTACTTCTTTGAGCTCATGAGAAAGTACTCCTAAAATTCATTCACTCAGATTTCGTAGCTCAAAGTTTTGGTTGTAATATTTTTCACAAACTGGTAAATGTTTATTAGAGTTTAGTAAGTTTATTATTAAACTTATTTTATTAATTATCTTATATAATATAAAATTCAAAATAAATAAATAAATATATATAAGATAAACTTCAAAATAAAGCCTTTTGTTTCATAGGGGATGCTGAAATGCCTACACTTGTGATGCCTCAACATTCTGATTTACTTCATCTTAAAACAACCACTTTCATCTTCAGAGTCATGCTATTTTTCATGATATACAATTCTGGCTCCAAGCATCAAGCATTAATGTATTCAATTTTTAATGATACTGCTCTTTTCTCAGGCTTTCCCTTTAGCATCCTTAACATTGTAATTGGCAATTTAATTAAATCATAGACTTTAATGCTTGTGGATTTTGTTGAGATTAAGTTTTTCTTTTTGTTCCTCTGATACTTTCTTCCTGTTTCAGTGACTCAGTATTATAAAAACGTGGTTTGGAATCTTTCACTGATTCCCAGGATATTCTCATAGTTTCTCAAATGCACCGTAGGACTGTCCTGCTTTTTAATTATAATCTGAGGGTGCGATGGGGTTTAACACTGAAAAAATTGTTTTCCCAATGTAATATTAAGCCCATAAAAAGCATCATATATTTATATGTTCACTTTAACTCAGAAATTTGTTAAAAATGTCAAATTCCATTTATGTTCTAATTTTAAAATCAGATTGTATGAGTTTGGATTTAATATCTTTTATAATGAGCATTCCTTATTATGTTAAAGTATACTATAAAAAGTAAATTTTAAATCAAATGGAAAAAGTAACATTAAAAGCACAAAAGATTGACTTTTTGTTTCTTAAAATGTCTGAAAGAAGTTATCTGACAAAATCTAATTCGGTTCTCAAATTTTAAATGTATACATGGTGTATATATATGTATATCTACATCCATCTATCAAGAGAAAGAGACATTTCTGTATTATTCCATACCTTTATAATAATCCTAAGGCAGTATTGTACATAATATATTTATAGTCCCTAATAGAACTATTTTAGGCCACCAAGAATGAAACATGGATAATAACTACCCCACAGTTACGATTGACTGAATGAATGAATGCACAGAAAAAGTATTTACTAAGCTTTTCCTGTGTGCCTAGTACTGAGCTGGGCAATAGAGTGACATACCGAGTGAAAACTGAGATTGTGCCTGCTCCCTGGGACCTCCTGTTCTGAGGAAGAAAGATAATACGTAGAAGCAGACGCACTTACGGGGTGGACGGTCTGTAGCAGCCGTGTCAGACTCAGGTAGAAACAGGGACCCCTGAACCATACGTAAGGATTGCTGTGAGCTGCTTATGTGACTTAGTTTTAAAATGTAATATTTTCTATGTTTTATTGTATTTTTATTTATTAGGCAGTTCTCAACACTATTGCGGGCCCTGTGTTAGCTACCCCTGGTCTGGAGGAAACTCTGACCATCTCCCCAGGAAATATGTACCTCATGGTTGAAGAGGAAGCTAAAGTGTCCCTTCATCATGGGTTTCTCTCCTGCCAGTTGTAGATGGACCCAAGACTGCAGTAACAGCCGCGTTGTCCCGATGGCTAAGGGGGTAGGAGTTTCTTCTGTAGCAACAATGAGAGCACTGATGTATGGTTCTCAGGATCCAAAGTCATAGTTTATATTTATTGGGGCCCCCCCCCCAGCTCCGAAATCATTGCTGGAGTTGTTCTCCACCTCCAAGTGGGTAGAAAGCCAGAAAGGGCTATAATTGGTACTTGTCGCAATAGCTCATCATCAGAATGACTTGAACATAGCCATGTCTTAGGGGTTACAGAATGCTCTTTGGAGAACAGCAGCTTTTATTATCTCTATTTTGTTAATTAGTGTTCCTCGAGTTGAAGTTACCCGCAGACAGTCACATGAATGCATGAGCTCAGGTCTCCGCCCTTTGAAAATACGTGAGGCAAATATTTCTGATAGCTCAGGCTTCACTTGTGACGTCATTTACAGCATTCTTTGACTTTTATCAACCGTTTTGTATCTAGTGAAACTTTCTAGAAGACAGTTTGGGGAAACATTTTTTCATCTGCATTTAATAAACATCAAGAATAAAATCATGGAGTATAAAGTTTATAGATCATTAGGCTTTGTACTAAAAGATTAAAATGAGACCGTAGAATGTAAACAAGACCGTGGGTCTAGGGGCTTTTGGTCCACATTTTAATGTTTTAAGCACCCGGGGTTTCTGGTCGTGTTTTGTTCTTTTACGTTCACAAAGACATATTTTACAGTGACTATTAGAGTGACAGTCTAGTTTTTTAGTGGCATGTGAAGGAAGTTAAAGGGAATCAAAATGAGGTAGCTGATGGGAGAGGTGGCCTTGGGACCAGGAAGACCCAACTTCAGAACCTTCTGACTCAGTTACCTCTTTGGTTAAGGCAGCTCTTTAACACAATACATTGAGAGGGGACACTGGTCTCATCCTAGTTTTCTGTATCAAGAAAAATAAAGTAGTCTCTATACTTGTCCTTGGGAGGGTGACTAATCCTAGTTATAACATAGTATACCATGAAAGCTGGATAATCCCAGCCAATACAACCATGCCCTCAGGTGCTCCTGGACAGCAGCTGAAACAGCCCTGTTACTTGAGCAAAGAGTTGATTGACGACATAGGAAGTTTTCAGCCTTACTCAACCTGTCATTCATATGTGATGAGAGTTTGCATCTGTTTTGGAAGCAAACAAAATAGAGAATCCTAGTCAAGAAAGCTTGCTCTTCCCCTCACGATCTGTGGGATCCAAAATAAAGCATGATATTTGGTAAACTTGTGGAGTTATTGTGTAAGCATGGGGTTCCTTTCCTATCCCAATTAACATAATCACAGAAAAGCCTGACAAATGAATCAAGCAATCAAAAGTGTTAATTAAGTATTGGATAATTAATGTGATTATAGGGTTTTGGCCATCGAATGAAATCTTGTGATTGACTGAAAGAATCAAATACACCTCTGGTTCTTTGAATAAAATTAGCAAGCAGGGTAACAGAAAAAGACCCCCCAAGTTTGGGAGCTGAAGCTTCCCTTTCTAAGATTTCCAATTGAGGGGAATGGCAGGAAGGCAGAGGAGCTTGGCTTGGTGTGCATCACTCCTTTGTCACACCCATCCTTTCTCCATGTGGGCCCCATTACCTTCCTACTCTATTTCTGTACTCTTCATGGACCCTGTGTGTATTTAAGAGTGTGCCCCAGACTTTTGGCGGTAATATTTTTCTAGCTACTGTTTTGTTATATCATCTTAGCAGTCACCATGAATTGCCATCCATTAGTTGATTGCTATTAAATAACTACCATTATTATTGTGGTTTGCCATCTTCTTAGCCTTTTCTGAAAACAGAGAACATGGGCTGCTTATTAGTGGGAAGCACCAAAGTGGGGATTACTAAGTCTTAGTGAACCCAGCTCTTCAGGATGGCTCCCAGAATTCTGAAAGTAGTAGTCTGTTGCCCCCTTGGGACCTTGCTCAAAAGTGTGGCTAGGGTTGGGGAAATGACCCTGGAGGGAGTACGAAAACTGGAAACATACTTCTTACCAGAACCATGAGTGACTGTTAGGATTTACATTTTACGAATGTAATAAATGAGATGGTGAGAACTTTGCTGTATGTATTATAAAGAACAATGCAATCTCTTTCAGCAGTGTTATGTGGAGATTTTCTTAAAAGATGTATTGTGTGTTTTCCTTCAATAAGGAGTTGACAGTATCTATTAACTGAACCAAATTTGACGGTTATATTTGAAGACAAGATCCTTGGTATGCACGTACCTCATTTTGTGTCCTAAAAATTAAATTAGTGGCAAATGCTACAGAGACCAGTAGGATTATTAGAATAAGGGATATGTGCTGTTGTAGGCCAGGTGAGTATTGACCCTAAAAGCAAATTCAGAATCTAGAGTAGAGGTTCCCAAACTTATTGGGCCTACTGCCCCCTTTTAAAAAAAAAATCAGCACTGCTTTCTTTAAGTCTTTAATTTTTTGGGGTGTCTTTTTAATTTGTGTAATTTCAAACTACTACCAACCTTTCCCTTGGGGATGGTGTCACCCCCTTTGAGAATCTAATTTTAGAGAAATTGACTTATAAGAAAGAGATAATAAGTGGGAAATTTTAAAAGAAGGCCTTAATGCATTTAGCTTATTCCCCTTCAGGTCTTCATGAATAATGGCTATGCATGTGACCTTAGCATTAGCGTTTCTCTGGGTTCTAACTCTGAACAGAACCAGAGTAAGACTTAAGGTATGAACACTCAACAGCATCTGCTTGTTAGTTTGGAATTCCCCTCATCCTCATGGGCATCTCATGGAATGGCTAGTTTCCTTCAAAACTAGGCTTAAGTACTACCTTCTACAGGGTGCTTTTCCTGATTTCCCCAGCTACTGGTGTTCTCCCTTCTCTCCTCCACTCCAAATGACTTTGGATCTTCTTTGTATATATTTTGTATGAAGCACTAGGACTTGGGGCACTGTGTATTCTCTGTCTCTATCTCTTTCTCCCTCTGTTCTCTTTCTCTTGCTCTGTCTCTTCTTTTCATGTGTGTGCTCTTTTGGCTCATTACATTACTACCTTAGCACCTAAGGTTTGGGGTAGGGAGAAAGTAAGAAATTACTCAGAGTTTAGGTTTGTTACATGTCGGGGGTCTCCCCACAAGGGAGAGTAGAAAGACTGTGCATTGAGTTATGCACAAGGTAAATTAGATATGGAAAAAGTATTTTCCTACATTCAAATACTTAACACAAAGCACCTCAAAAGCTTGCATTGACAAGAAGACTTAGACAAGCTAAACAACAATAATAACACTTTAAAATCATCAAAACACCAGACCAGTGCCAAAATTGCTTAATAGACATTTCACATCTGACCTCTATCATTCCAGGGCGGATGTGGCCCTATCCTCCAGCCAGTGGCCATCTTCTCTAAAAGTAGTAGCATCGTTGCTGAGGATACCTTCTTGTGTTCATCTGGCGATGACTGAGGAACCAGGATCTCAGAACCTTTCCAAAGGAAAGCATGGATGAGTCCATCTGATAATTGATGTTTAGTCATGTCAGAGCAAGCCAGGAAACGCAGAAGCTGCAGCCAGAGGTCTAGGCTGTAGCTGTTTTGCTTTATGGGAGTCTTTGATATGCTGATGGGTGGCAAAGAGGCCAGCCATTCCCCACTGTCATGAAAAAGCCTAGAATTAGAGGATGCAAACCAGAGGGTCAAAGAAGAGGGAGAGGATCTTCCAGACCAGTGGCCAACAAATTGATTACTTCATTGTCCCTAGTTCCTTAATAAATCTCTTAACCTATATGAATTTATTTATGTATTTCTCACCCTCTGCTTTCCTTCAAGATTAGTTCTTTAAGATGAAGAACTATTTCCACTGTTGCCTTCTTGTTTCCCTATGCCCAGTCCAATTCTTAGCACATGGTAGCCTCTCCATAAATTCTTGATGGATGGATAAACATCCCAAGTCATGATCAGATGGTTTCTAGAGTAAGTGGAGTAATTTTACAGGAATTCAACCCTTGTGCAAAGGCTTGCTTTTCAGTGCTATCTGACACCATCTTTAGGAAAGGATCCATAGAATCACAGAATTTTGGAGCCCCTGGTACTTAAATGGCCATCTGTCTTGTAAAGAAATTCTTATCCTCTGATGCATGAACTTAAAAAAGTTTCTATTTTATTAACTAATCAGTTTTATTGGTTTCCTTTGTAATCTTTGGTATTTTATTTTATACATTCAAAAGCATTATGAGAAGGGATCCAGAGACTATGACCCACAAAAAATGTTAGGAACTTCTGATCTAGACCAAACTACATGAACCAGAGTCACCAATTCAACACATTTGGATCATCTAATTGCTTCAATACCTCAAAAGAGAAAAACCCATTACCTTCACCCTTTTCTCTTTTCCTTATGTCAAATCTAAATGTATCTCTTTGCAGCTTCTTCCTATTTGTCCTAGTTCTTTGGGGTCAAACAATCATCTTTCTTCCATATATATGATCGTCTTCAAAGTCGTTCATTCAAATTCTTTGAAATAGTATGTGTAAGGGTAAACTCAGTCTTTGTGTCTTTGGCACAAGCCTCTCAATGACAATTTTTAATTATGAAAACATGATTTGTGTGTCAGAGAGAAACTGAGAGAGAGAGATCCACCTTGATTTTGAAAGTCTCTTTGACCAAAATAATTTCTACATAAAAAGTAAGACACAAAAGGTAAAATTTCACAGAGAGACAAGTAAAAAAAATGTACATTTAATTTAAGTATTTTCACCAAATAATTCTAAGGAAATGTGTTAATGTTGGAAGGTATATCCCTGGAGGTGATATTTTCTTGGAAAACCAAGGTCAGGTCCAAGGTACTTTGATTAACAAAGGGACATTATTTCTTTAACCTATCCCTCTGAGGATTCCCCTTTTACTCTCATCAGCTGTGAACAAAGAGGTACTTAATTGGATTAATCAAAAGGCCTCCTGCCCTTCCTTTCCCAATTGGATTGAGTCTAGGAAGAGATTAGGGTGTTGATAAAAATGAAACTAAAAAAGACTTTGGGCTAGTACATTATTGTCCTTGGAATATGATTATGTATTGATAATGTTTTTCTTAATCAGGTTAGACCAAGGACTTTAGGCAAGGACATTGAAATAATATTATGAATTAATATTTTAAAAAGAAATGTAGGAAGTCCATTTTATGCTTTCACAGCTCTTGTGGTCCCCTGATCCTTCTCTACTTCATGAATCCCCATTTCTTTCAGCCAATTCCTCCTGTGACATGGATTCAAGGCCTTTCACTATTTTGGTTACCTTTTCTGGATACTCTCTGGCTTACCAATGTTCTTTCTAAAATCTGAAGCCTAGAACTGAACACAGTGCTCCAGATGTGGTCTGAGAGGGCATGCTACAATGACTTGACACCCTATTCCTTTCAGTTTCTCTCTCTCTGTCTCTGTCTCTGTCTCTGTCTGTCTCTCTCTCTCTCCCTGTCTCTCTCTCACACACACACACACACACACACACACACGTCTAGCTATTTGTCTAGATGAACTTGATATACTGGATCTTAAATCCCTAGCTACATCTTCTGTTTTATGTTTCCTTCCTGGACCACACATGACAAAACATCAGTTCTTAGATGGATACATTTATACCTTTTGAGCTTGAAAGGAATGGAGTCACTGAGAGTGCTGGGTCTAACTGGCCCAGTGGGAGGTGGCTCTTGTAACTAAACCCTTCTAAGAGAACATGAGTGCTGCTGGGAGGATGACTCATGCATTCCTGCCTGGCTGCAACATTAGGAGCTTGGATAGGGCAGATGTAAGTGAAAGTGAAATCTAGTCACTGGTTCAGACAGTCCACCAAATCTTCCCAGTAATAGAAGGAAATATTAATATACGGATTTATTCTTTTATGAATGTTCAAAAGAAATATTCAAAGCCATTCATCTTAGCTCTATCAGTAAATTTTATCAGAATTAGAACTTATAAATCTCATTTTTCAACTTTCTTTAAAAAGAAAACCATACACAAATCATCTTTCAATTACTGTGATGTTTACTTGATAGTAGCAAGCTTTGTTTTTTACCCTTTGATCTGTAACTACATATTTTCTTTCTACTGGGGGCAGGATGGGGTACCCAATTTCATGAATGTAGGGAACCTAACATACATATCAGGCCTTTTTGTCACTTAAAGTCTTAGAGAACTTCCTCAAGCACAGGGAGGTTGCACCTTGCCATTGGTCACACAGCACTTGAACACAAATTTTGTTATTTTGCTCCTTTCTCTGCTTGCTGAAATGGCATAGTACAGTATCATTGCAAGTATGTAGTTGGTCTTGTCTCAAGGAGCATTTGAGACATTCCACTTTGCATTTTCCTTTTGTTACTTATATTAATAATTCTTGGAGCCTCCTTGTATCATTCTTCCTATTTACAGCTTTCTAGATTGCACTAGGCCATGCTGATCAGATCTCCCTGTAGGTAGATTTTGCTTGGATAGTTTGTTTCGTCACTGCTATTAATCCAATCCCAGTAGAACAGAAATTATTTCCCTTGATAGATTTTTGTATTCTTTCCAATTTGTTGTTATCTTGTTAATGTTGAGATACACTAAGTATTCTCACTCCTCATAAAGCTAGGAATATTACAGAATAGATGTCACTTTTTTGGTCCGGAACACAATAATCCCTGAATAATGTCAACTATATTAGTATTAAAAATTGACTGAAATTGAAGTGATCATCATCATCATTATTATTCTATATCCTCCACTTGGGCAGCAAGGTCACCCAGGGATTAGGCAACCTGACCTGGAATCAGGAGGACCTATTTCAGATTCAGCCCCAGGCACTTACTTCTTGTGTGACTCTGGGCAAGTCCCTAATCCCAAAAATGACAGAATAACATCTGTTTGAATCCAAGGCAAACTACTCAGCATCGCAGTACTACAAGTCTGTGCTCCAGCCACTGAAGCTGCAGAGGGCAAAGCTGATCCGTTTTATGAAGACCTATAACATCTGGTACTAACACCAAAAAAGGGTGTCATGGTGGATTGGAATGCCAAAGTAGGAAATCAAAGACAAATTTGACTTTGGAGCACAAAATGAAACACAGCACAGACAGAGTTTTGTCAAGATAGCATACAACCTAAAAGGTAACCCTACACATGGACATCACCAGATTGTCTAATCAATATAGACATCATATTGATTATGTACTTTGCAATCAAAAGTGGAGAAGCTCTATACATTCAGTTAAAACAAGACCTGGAGCTGACTGTGGCTCAGATCATGACTCGTTATTGCAAAATTTAGTCTTAAATTGAAGAAAGTAGGGAAAGTGATCAGATTGTATAGGTATGACCTAAATAACATCCCTTATGAATATGGAGTGGAAGTGATGAATAGATTTCAGGGATTAGATTTGGAGAACTGAGTGCCTGAAGAACTATGGACAGATATTTGAACTATTGTAGAGGAGACAGCAGCAAAAGCATTCCCGCCCCCCCAAAAAAAAAAGAGTAGCAAGAAAGCAAAATGGCTGCCTTATGAAGCTTTACAAATAGCTGAGGAAAGACAAATAAAGGAGAAAGGTAAAACTATAGCCAACTGGATACAAAATTCCAGACAATAGCAAGGAGAGATAGGAAAGTTTTTTTAAATGAGCAGTGCAGAGAAATAGAAGAAAACAGTAGGATGAGAAATACAAGAGATCTCTTCAATTAGAGCCATTGAGGGAAAGTTTCATGTAAAAATGAGCATGATAAAAGACAGAAATGGTAGGGGCTTAACAGAAGTAGAAGAGATTAAGAAGAAGTGCAATGAATATATCAGAAGAGCTAGACTAGAAAGATGGTAACATCAGCGTTACTGATCTAGTGCCAGACATCCTGGAGTATGAAATTCAGGGGGCCTCAGGAAGTATTGCTCACAGTAAGGCCAGTGAAGGTGACAGAATTCCAACTGAGCTACTTAAAATTCTAAAAGATGATCCCATTAAAGTACATCACTCAATATGCCAGTAACTTTGGAAAACTTAATAGTAGCTATTGGATTGGAAAAGTTCAGTTCATACCCCAGTCCATAGTGGCTATTGGATTGGAAAAGTTCAGTTCATACTCCAGTCCTAAAGAAGGGCAATATCAAAGAATGGCAAATTCATATTTTATAGGCCAGCAAGGTGATGCTGAAGACTCTGCAAGCTGAGCTTCAGCAATATGTGAACCAAGAATTATCAGAAGAGCAGGTTAGTTTTCAAAGACGCAGAAGAACAAGAGACCAAATTGCCAACGTTTTCTGGATTGTGGAGAAAGCAAGGGAGTTCCAGAAAAATGTCTACTTCTGCTTCATTGACTACACTAAAGCCTTCAGCTATGTGGATCACATCAAAATGTGGCAAATTCTCAAAGAGATGGGAGTACCAGATTATCTTGTTTCCTGAGGAACCTGTATGTGAGCTAAGAAGCAACAGAACCAAACATAGAACAAATGATTGATTTAAAGTTAGAAAAGGAAGATGACAAGGCCCTATGGTGTCACCCTGTTTATTTAATTTATGTTCAGAGTACATCCTGGATGAATCAAAAGCCAGAATTAATGTTGTCAGGAGAAATATCAGCCATTTCATATATGCAGATGATACTACTCTAATGGCACAAAGTGAAAGTGAATTAAGAAGTGTCTAGATGAGGATGAAAGAAGAGAGTATAAAGTTGGTTTGAAGCTTAACATTAAAAAAATAGTAAGATCATTGCAACTAGTCTCATCATGTCCTTGCAAACAGAAGAAGAAATGGAAGCAGTGTGCCATTTTACATTCTTGGGCTCAAAGATCACTGAAGATGGTGACTGAAGCCATGAAATTAAAAGGCACTTGTTCTTTTGACATATCAGGACAGCATATGGAGACATCACCTTGCCAATAAAGGTCCATATAGTCAAAGCTATGGTTTTTCCAATAGCTGTGTATGGCTGTGAGACTTGGGCTATAAAAAAAACTGAGCACCACGGGAATCAACACTTTTGAATTATGGTGCTAGAGAAGACTTTTGAGAGTCCCTTGGACAACAAGGAGATCAAATCAGTCGATACTTAAAGAAATTAATTTAGACTATTCACTAGAAGGAAAAAATACTGAAGCTGAAGCTTCAGTATTTTGGTCTCATAATAAGAAGACAGAACTCATTGGGAAAGACCCTGATGTTTGGAAAGATTGAATGCAAAAGGAAAAGGGGGATAACAGAGGATGAGATAGGTGGATAGTGTCATGGAAGCAACAAACATGAGCTTGGACAGACTTTGAGAGGTGGTGGAGGATAGAAGGGTCCATAAAGCATGGAGTCATGAAAAGTCACACACAAATGAACAGCTGAACAAAACAGAGACATCATACATTCTACGAATATTTGCTTCATACAAGAGAACAAGCACAGTGCTAGGCACTGATAGGGATTAAACAAAAAAATGCTGACTGTTCTCTTTCTGCATGAGCAGAGTCGTGACAGTAGCAGCTTGTACTATACACAGCAAGAGCCAATTGATGCATTTTCAGTGTGATCATTACATCCTGCTAGGTGGTAAATGTTATAAATCAGGATTGGATTTATTATTCTGGTGATTGTTAGACTTCAAAAAGTGATGGAGAAAATGTCAGTAATGCAGATTGAACATGAGTGTGTCCTGCATTTTTAAGAGCCAGTTGCTAAATATTTACCAGCACCCTATAAGTCAGGGTAAGTTAGAGCAGTCAGGAAAACCTGGGTGTAAAGTCAAGTTCGGCCAATATTATTTGGCAAATATCAAGAAGTTATGAAGCAAGAAGCACAAAATATGTCAGCAACCAAGCCAGTTATATAAAAATAGCTTTTAGTGTTAGAACCAGACCTGACTCAGGTTGGTAGTTTAAGGATGATAGTGGAATGAAATATAACACTCCTAACCAAAAAGAGATTTATTTATCCATAGCATAGAAAGGGTACTCAACAAGGATAGAGCACTTAGCTCCAATATTCCCAGCCATCCTTGTTTCCATGTAGAAGCACATCTAGTCAGCGGGGAAGGGGGTGGTGACTGGCTTGGCCTTGAGACATTTGTCATGTCTGAAAGGCCCAAAATTCTTTGTGAGCAAGACTTTTTATGTCCTTAAGTAAACAGAAAGCCTCATCAATATGACCTGAAGCCGCCAAGGTGCCACATCAACAGTAAGATAGTTTCCTTTGCTTTTAACAAAAGAATTAGCCTAACCTAATAGATTAGGGAAAGTCCTTGTTTATCACACAGATTAATGAAATAATTAAAACCAAGGCCAGAGAAGAGTATTGAACATGCCATGGGATCCAAAACAGACAGTCAGAGTCATCTAGCAATAACAGGCAATAGAGATTAGGAGCCCAGGCTAAAAGCTTGGTGCCCGGGCATGGAGGGTCTATACATGAGGGCAAAACCAAGCTATCTACAGATAGAAATGTTTGTTGAATTGAATTATGGAATGTCAAAGCATAAAGGGATTTTATAATAATTATCTGCTCCCAAGACCCATATTTTTTAGATGAGGAAATGAGAATGGTAAAGAGACTTTTCCTAGTGTCGGAGGCACAGATTCAGCAATCTCATCCAGGCCCTCTGACTGCAGAAGCACTGTACAACAATGGATATTTGCTATAATTAACTCTATTAGCTTCATACTCAGATGTTTAAATGGATTTGTAATCTCATTGATTTAGGTGTTCTTTCTGGTAATGCAGAACCCTGCCCCGTCAGGCCTGCCTATTTTACACCATTCTCCTCCATAGGGGCAAGTCCAATAGGACATCTCCTGCCCTCTCAAGGCACTCCCAGTAGGGCTGTCTGGCAGATCAGCATGTGACCAGTCTATGTCCTTTTGTCTGGTTCCCCTTTATCCTTCATTCGTTGGCTGAATGTTGCGGCCTGGCCGCTGTTATCACCGGCTTCTTCATTTTCAGGTGTTCAGAAACTGCTGTATGCCTCATTGTCATAAAACAACAGTGGGAGAATTTTGTTATAAAAATAACGAGACTTTGTTTATCAGACAAGTCTGAGAAACTTGGTTATTCCCTGTTTACTTACCTTGTGTTATTTAACCCTGGGCCCAAGTAGTTGACCATTTGTATTTTGTGTGTGTGTGTATGTGTGTTTACACATAAACTATATATGGGCTAAATTGGAAATAATAGAATTAAGAAGGATTGCTAAGACTTTCTGTAAAAGGTGAGAATTTAGCTATGTCTTAAAGGAAGCCAAGATGCAGAGGTGAGGACAGTTATTTCAGGCATAGGGCTAGTCAGTGAAAATGACTGGACTCAGGAGATGAAGTATTTTGTGCCATGATCCACATGGAAGAGAATTCCTGATGAAGGAGAGAATGGTAAAGTATGAGATGACTGGAAAGGTGGGGAGAGAAGGTGAGGGGAAGTATAGGCAAGTTATGAAGGGCTGCGAATACCAAATAAAGCATTTTATATTTATCTTAGAGGTTATAGGGAGGCACTGGAGTTTACTGGGCACTGGAGTGGAGGAATGGAGGGAGACTGGGTCAGAATTGAACTTGAGGAAAGTCATTGATAGCAAGTGGAGGATGAATTGGAGTAGGAAGAGACTTGTGGCAGGCATTTATTAGGCTATTAGCCTAATATTTAGCAGGCTGTTACAGGGGTGGGGAATCTGGGGCCTCCTAAGTCCTCAAGTGAGGCCCTTTGACAGAATTGAAACTTCAGGAAACACATCAACTTAGTAAAAAGGTTTGTTCTGTAAAATTTGGTCTCAGTCAAAAGGCAGCACCCAAGGACCTCGAAGTCACATGTAGCCCTGAGGTCACAGGTTCCCCAGCCCTGGGCTATTACAGTAATCCAGTCATGAAGTGATGAGCGTCTGCAGCAGGGTGGCTTTCTCCACTGGAGACTAGTTAGGGATGAATGGATCAAGTAGGGCTTTTAGGGGACCAGAGGGAAATGGGCATGTTTGTCCATAGTAGGGAAGCAGCCCGTAGACAGAGAAAGATTGAAGATAAGTAAGAAATTTAGGATGCTAGAGGGGGCAGTCTGCTGGAGAAAATGGAATACAATGGAATCACTTATGCAAGTGGAGGGTTCACCCTAGCAAGGAAAAGACCACCTCATTTGAGACAGGGGTGAAAGGAGATGGTGACAGAAGGTATCTTGGTGATATGGATAAGGGGGGAGAAAGAGCTCTGGACAAATAGCCTCATTTTTCCCTATAAACTGTGATGCAAGGTTCTTAACTGAGAGGGTAGAGGAAAAGAAGTCATGGGAGGTTTGAGAAAGTATGAAAAAAAGACTGGGAGAATAGCTGTGTTGAGTAAAATAGTGAGTTAATTGGGAAGTGTGAACTGATTACCGCGCAGCAGTCAGAGCCCAGTTAAGATTATGTAACATACATATGTATTGGGTTCAGTTAGCCTCTTTTGTGATTTTATGCAGCTTCCTTTGGCAGCAGGAGGGTAGAAGTAGAACACAGTGAGAGGCTGAGGCTTGACAAGTTACGGTCATCAGAATAATAAGGGGATATGGGATCAAGAGATGAGGAAATTTGAACCTGGTCACCTGAGGGTCAAGATGGGGAAAGGAAGAGGGTGTGGCTAAAGCAGTTCATTTTGCTCCTAGTATTTGTCCCCTTGCCAGAAACATCTAAGGCTCTGAGAAGATTCCACCTTGAGACCAAATGCCTATGTTCAATGGAAATCTAACTCATTTCTCAATGATTACTGACACTTCCCAACCCATATCTTTACCATCCTAATGATTCAGATCCCATCCCTGTTCCCTACTGCACAATTCTTTTTTCCCATTCACTTCAACCTATCTCACCCTACTGTAAAAGCTACCCTCTCCATCTACTGTGGTCTCTGGCATGGCTACCTCATAGACAACAAACTTCCTCTCATCTTAATTCCTTTATTTTCCCAGTCCTTTCTTCATCTCTCTGTCACTGAGGCTTGACTCTCTCCTGATGACAGAGCCTTCCTGGCCTCCCTTTCTAACACTAGTTGCCTTTTAACACGTTCCCCAGCTCACTGGTTGGGGTGAGTAGAATACTTATTGTACCCCATTCCCCCTTCCAGGTTCTTTGCCACCCATCATCACTCAATAAACTCCTCCTTTGAGGGTCACTCAACCTATATTTATCACAATCAAATTCCAGTAGTTGTCATTTATTGACCTCCAGGACTCCCCTTCTTTTCTCTTTGAATTTCGTGTCTGATTCAGTCTTTCTAGTCTCAGTTTTTGCTCTCATACTAGGTGACTTCACCTTACTTATTGATACTCCCTCGAATACCACAACCTCTCAATTCTTCAGCTTGCTCGTGTCCCATAACCCATTCCACCCCACCTAACCTATACACACAGATTGTCATTTCCTTGATCTTGCCATGACCCACAAATGCATCGCTTCCATTGAAATTCCCCTTTTTGATCACAGCCTATTATCCTTTCACTTCTCCTTCTGCCTTGCAACTCTCAAATTTTATTTTTTGTCCACATGGTGACTTCCAGTTTCTTAACCCCTCAATTCTTTCTCTATGTGAAGGACTGACCCCACAGATTAGAATAAAGACTACTTACTGAACTTTACAACTGACCAGAGGAGAGGGTACAGGATTGGAAAGTCAGACAATTTTGTCTTGCCTTGTAATATGTCAGCCTCATGTAAATATATTTTTTCCGAAAATCACAAAATTGGAACTTTAATTTTATATGCACTAAATAAAGTTATTTACATGCAAATAATTATTTCTACATATGATTTACTTCATCTATTCAACTTCCTTAGTCATTGTTTTTACAAGAAACATGGACATTTTCATGTAAATACAAATTGAGAGGCTGTGTTTTAAATTTTGTATCCTGGAAAGAGTGATTTCTTCCCACCTAAAAGAAATAGCATGAGTTTCCAGGAGAGAAACGTTCATTATGATTGTCCCTATTTAATCAGACTACTTAAAACAATTATAAAGAGCTTAGTGAAGATGAAAATAACCATCACTTTTTAATTATTTAAATGTGATCTGGTTTAATTTGTACTTTTAAAAGAAATTGAATTCTTTAGAAATTTCTCTGAATTTCAAGTAATTTTATATATATATTATATTTATATATTGCTTGTTTTGCAAAGCATTTTACAGATTTTTTTTTTATCACTTGATTCTCACAATAGCTTTAGGAGGTTGGTGCTACTTTTGTCCTTATATTACCGGAAACTGAGGTAGACAAAGGTTAAGTGATTTGCTGTGGATCCCATAGCTAGTAAGTGTCTAAGACTGAATTTGAATTCAGGTCCAAGTTTTCTATCCACAGCATCACTTAGCTGCCTTTGGATGTTTCAGAAAACATTGCTAAAATAGTAAAGCATAAATTAAAAAAAAAAACTTTATATGAGTGTGAATTTTCTAGTTGTTTCTCAAATTGGCTTTTAAAATGTATGTTTTCATACGATTATACATGTAGCTGTAGTTCATAGAAGGCTTACAAAATAATTATTCCCTTTTTTGTGAAATTTGTGTATACAGGCGTACCTCATTTATTGCACTTTATTGTGCAATTTTTATTTGTGGCAACCTTGTGTCATTTTTCCAATTACCTGTGCTCACATCCTGTCTCTGTGTCACATTTTGTTATTTTCACAGTATTTCAAACATCTCATTATTATTCTATCCAACACAGTGATCTGTGATCTTTGATGCTACTATTGTAACTGTGTTGGGGCATCACAAACTGTGCCTGTATGAGATGGCATACTTCATCAAATGTGTGTTCTCACTGCCCTGCTAATGGGCAGCTCTGAGTCTGTATCCCTGTCCTCCTGCTCCCTCTTCTCTGTGACACAGCAACACTGAAATTAGGCCAGTTAATAATCCTACCATGACCCCTAAGTGTTCCAGTGAATGGAAGGGTTACAAGTCCCTCACTTTCAATCAAAAGCTAGAAATGATTAAGCTTAGTGAGGAAGACATATCAAAGACGGAGACAGGCCAAAACTTAGGCCTCTTGTACAAAACAGTCATGTTGTGAATGCAAAGGAAATGTTCTTGAAGGAAATCAAAAGTGTGTCTTTTAGCAGCAAAGTATTTTTAAATTAACATATGTACATTTTTAAAGACATAATATTATTGTACATGTAGTAGAATATATTATCATGTAAACATGACTTTCATATGTAGTGAGAAACCAAAAACTTCATGTGGCTCACTTTATCAAAGTATTTGCTCTATTGCAATGATCCAGAACCGAATCTGCAACATCTCTGAAGTATGCCTGTAATGGTATTTTTCTGATTGAATCCCCAAATTTAAAACTTACAACTTCTCACCTCATTACTTCTAAGTCCTCTCTCATGTCACATTCAAGAAGGGTTTTAACTGTACTTTTTGGTAACAGATATGTTGTTGTTTGGTTTTTTTTTTTTTAACAAAAATCCTTTACATAAAAATCTTCACAATCTTGAAGACTAGCTATCACCGCTTTTATAGATCTTTAGCCCTACTTGAATATGTTTAAAGATTTTTAACTTCTCTGATCTTGTTTGCAAGGGAAAACTATAAAGAAATCTTTCAATAACTAGTGTTTTGCTCCTTTCCATAAATCGTTGAGATCATATATAATTTTATGTGATACCTAAAGAGAATTAACAGTGTAGTAATCAGGAATTAATTCACTATTGGGTTAAGTTTCATATTTTTTAATCTGTATTTAATCATGATTAAAAAATAAGCTTTGGTCATACAGTCATTACCATGGTTATTTTAAATGTATTTGATGACCAGTAGCTTGTGGCTGTTTCGGTAAAGACTTTTATTTCATGTACAAATTTTGCTAGAACAAAAAAGATGACTGGTGTGTAAGAACGCTGTAAGAGTGAGCACCCCAATGTACATGGGGGTGTGGAGGTGGGCTGCTATCACAGGTTCATAAAAGGAAAGGTAGCATTTGAGGATTAATCAAGCACATGTATTGATCCTTTAGTCGAGCCCATATATCATTCACCTAGTTCAGGGAGTCAGCACCCCAAACTTCAAAGAAATCAAAAAGTCAGCAGACATGGCTTCCTCTGCCTGACCGTAATTCAACAGACAACTGTCTGACCATGGTTGCTAGAGAGGGAAGCATGACATCTAGGTTCTTTCTCAAAGCTGGGGGGCTCCTTAAAGCAGCTTCCCAGAGTCCTCATCTGGCCAAGCAAACACTTCCAGTCAGTAAGCCCCCAAATAAACTGCACCTCAGAGTCTTTATATACTTTTTAGAGCTGGAGGGCATCGCATCCCTGGAGAACCAGTTTCTCATTAACAAAAGGCGTGGCCCTTCCTGCCAATCTTCCCAGGGACTGACTATGGGTAGGAAAGATCCTCCTTAGTCACATTCAGATAGAGGCATTATCCTTCTTGATTATACTAAAGCAAAAACAGCAAAAGATCCTGTTTTACTTGTCATTACACACGCTCACGCTGCAATCCTAGCAGAGTCTCTGGTCCTGACTTAACTCCCTTACCTGTCAATGGGCAAATTCCTTGACCTCACTGAGCCTCACTTTTCTCGTTTGAGAACGAGGAAGTTGTGCATTTCAGTCCAATCTATTCTTCATTATTGTTCTGTGATTTTTATTACTGAGGCAGCTACTGGAACAGTGGGTCTGGAGTCGGGAAAGACAGGTTCCAACAGGCCCCTACGTATTTATTAGCAGTTTAACCTTGAGAAAGACGCGTAAACCTCTTTTTGTTTCAATTTTCTTTCCTGTAAAATGAAAATAACAATAGCGCCCGTCTTTAAAGACATCTGGGGGTTCACTACAATCAGGTTTGCCGAGCACCTTCTAGCTCTGGGAGTGCTCCGTGAGTGGCGACTGTCATCATTACTAATACCGAGGAAAACTTGGCCAGTAAATCATGACATCCAGGCTTCCCATGATGCAGTGCAATCAATTCCTTCCCGTTACTTATGGGCATAATGTACTGTCACCCTTCTTTGCCTGTAAAGTGAAACGACAGCAGCCTGTATCCTTATAAAGGCGATGATGGTTGAGGACAGCGTCGTTTACCTGCCTAATTAGGGGCTCAGTTTTCACCCATACATCATAAATTTGTGTGTAATATTGAATTATGCTGATGGTGACGTAAGGTCGGCAAGTTTTGTGAGAGGATTGTTATAATTAATCATAAGTTTATATAGTTTAAGTGGGGATAAAAATGATAAAGCAAAATCACTTGGAGACTGAACGGTATCCTGGAATCAGAGGGGTGTAAGCTTGATTAATATTGCAGCAATTTAATATTCTTCATTTCTGTATTTTAAAACCCTTTTCCCCCATTATCACCCTCATTAGCAAGTTGGTTGGTGTGGGTACAATTAGGAGTTTTCAGAGTGACCATGGCAAATAATTTATAATCTCTGAAATATCACTAATCTAGGAATTTTGTCTCAGTTCATTTTAACTAACACATAAAAATGCCTTGAGCTTCTCTGCTGTCATCTTCCAATTACTGCAAAATATGTTGCTGCTCTTATATTTATGTGGTGCTTTTTAATTAGCTAAATTCCATATCCAGTTGATTAATCTGTATAATATTGGTTACAGAAGTATGCATTACAAGGACTTGGAAGGCATGTTTGGTTAAGACTTTAAAGATCTGTCCGTACATGAGAATGATTTCCTTACGCCTGTTTATCTCACAGAGAACACTGAGACCAAGAACCCTGATTCTCTGGTGTCCTAAAGCAGAGCACATTTAGAGTTCCTGCATGTTAATCCCATGCTGGTATTATCATGCCGGAATTCTGAGGAAAGAGTATAGAGTATTGGAGGATAGGCTTGAAATTGCAGCCTTCTTTCAGACCTTCTATGGACGCATCAGACAGGAATGGTTATTTAATGTTATCATTACTGATATTTAAACATCTTAAGATTTAATCCACATTGATCATTGAGGTAAAGTTTCAGCCTTTTATAGCATCAATCATTGACTAATTGATTGATTGTAGATTCAGAGAATCCCAGACAGGTATTTATCTTGCCATACAATACAAACTTCATCGTATATAATCCAAGTATAGAAACAATGTGTACCTAACATTTGAGTAAATCTATTCCCTATTAGTAGTGATATGTGAAGTATATTTGAATGATTTTTATTCTTTACCTTATTTGTGATATCCTTTTGAACAGGCATCTCTATTATAATGTACTGTTAATTCCCTTAATTTAATTAATGTACTTCTAAGAGGAAATCAGATTCACCAACTTGTTCATATTATCACACCTAATATTTTTTTCACCTTTTTTAAAATGTTAGAAATACTTTTTCATTGACATTTATTTGTCTTCTCAGTCCAAAACCTGGCCGGGGATAGCTGGAATCTGATTATTCCCAAGCCTACCCTTTGTGCTCTATAAAGTTATGAGGCAGGTATTTTTTTTTCCTATAAAAATTCATCACCACTCAATCAGAAGGGATTTTTTGACCCTCATTTGAGCACAAAACTGACTAATTGACTTTACAAATGCATCTAGCATTCTTCTTAATAGAGATGACAAATATCAGTGCAACAGAACTCTCTTCTTTAGATAATCCCAGCACTGTGTTAGTGAGATGCAGAGAAGTACAGTGGAGAGAGCACTGGACTGGGAGGTACCAAGCTACCTTTACTACCTGTGTGAGATTTTCAGAAAATCCCTTTATGCTGAGGAAACTGATTATCAATTTCCACATCCATAAAATGGAAATAATAATTTTATAGGTATTTAATTATCTTATAATTATGAGGAAAGCACTTTTGCCTGTCAATACTTTTAACAGGACTTATTTCACTTCCATGGGTACCAGTCCTTTCAGTGGGGCATTCAGTTTTCCTTATCCCATGTTTCTTGTCCTTGACCTCACATAAATCCTTTGCAGAGTATTCTGTGTGTGAAGGACCTCTTGACATGTGGATATCGTTAGAGCATGTGAGATCGTCACTGGTCATCACCTCCCTATTGCTACATGATCAGTCTACCTCTTTGTCAACAGTTTTTAATTTAGAGGTTGAGAAACAAATGTGCCAATCCCCCTACCTCCCATAAAATACCATTTTTCCATAGTAAGTTAACTGTTATTAAGAATGCTTGTTGCCAGCTCTGTTTTGCTCTCTGGCTTGTTGATTGTCCCTGTAGAGTGCTCACTGTAATAATCATACCACATTTGGTGAGGTACTATGGATGTTCCATGCGTTTTGACTTACTGTCTAGAATAAAATAAAGCAATCTATTGAGACTGGAAAGTGTCATTCATTCCTGCTGACTGGCAGACATGGTGCTGCCTGCAGCAAGGTACTTACTGTCTAAAATAAAGCCAGAACTTCTGTTTTCTCATTGCTTATTTACTATCTTGTTACTTACTACATGAGAAAATATGTAACACTTTCTGCCCTATCCTCACCTCCAGATTTTTCTCAGTCTTACAATGCCACTTTCATTAGTTTTCTATCTTCCTTGTGAGGTAAGAATTGTGCTTTTGTTTCATACAGCTTGACACACATATGACAACTCGTTTTTTTTTTTATTTTAGTGAACATGTTTTATATATGTATATACATTCACACAACATGAAATTTCAACACTCAAATGCTGCTAGTATAAATACTTTGTTTAATGAATTTGAGATACTATGTATTGATTCACTGTTGAGAATATAAATGAAATCATGTTTGGATTTTAACAAATATTTCATTACAAAAAAGACTGATAAGGAGTCAGCATGTTATGTAAACAAGAACATTATAGTGGGAAATTAAGGAACCTTTATCTTTGGTTTCTGTAGCTGACTAGCAGTTTGATTTCTTAGCAAGTCTCTTTACCAAGTCCCCTCATCTGTAAAACCAGTCTTGATTGCTAAAGACTCTTTCATATTTAACAGTCTAGGGCAGAGGTGTCAAAACAGCAAGGCTTCTGGGAAGCCTCAAACCAGATTGAAATATAATTGGGAAATTTTTAACAAAATAAAAATAGAATAGATGTTAATATTTGGATTTTTATGTCAGTATGTAGCTTGCAAGAATCCTTATGTTTCTATTTGAGATTGACCTCACTGATCTAAGACATCACTTGTTAGTAAGTTAAATTGTTTTATTAAAATTTTAACAAAAAAATTGGTAATTACACAGTGGGCAGCTTTGCCTTAGGAATTTTGATTACATTTTAATTACTGGCCAGAGAATACATCTACACCATTTGCTTTGTCTCTAACTCATTCTTTATGGATTATACTTTAAGGAGTAGAGGGGGATATATTTTTGCTATATCTCATATATAAAAATATGCATTAATTGTGCCCAACTTTCTACTGGAATTGGGGAAGACTCAAATTTTATGTCAGCATTAACATTGCGTTTGTGTTGCTGTTCAGTCATTTTTCAGTCGTGTCTCACTCTTTGTGATCCCATTGGGGTTTTCTTGGCAGAGATGCTGGAGTGGCTTGCCGTTCCTTCTCCAGCTCATTTTACAGATGAGGAAACTGAGGCAAACAGGTGACCCAAGGGCACATAGCTCGTAAGTGTCTAATGCTGAATTTGAACTCACAAAGATCATTCTTTCTAACTCCAAGCCCGGAACTCTGTCTACAGTAGTACATAGCTGCCCAATATTAACAATACTTGCTAGCAATATTAAATGATTCCTGTAGATATATATTATAGATTTTAATAAAATCAGTTTCTATACTTCTTTATAATTTTTAAAATATCCTGATGAAAACATAACTCAGAAAGCAAAGGATCATTTTAATTTTTATATGTAATACAACCAAATATCAATTTCTTAAAAATTCTGAAAGGTATATTTTTCACTTCAGATATTAAAGATGTGTTGACCTTGCAGTAAGGTGAGTATAGTCTAGAATCCTGAAGAGCCCACTCTGTGAATGCACGAAAGTAATAATCCTTAAGCCTCCTAAGGGTCTGTTCAGTCTCAATAAGCATTCAGAATGATGTCTACAAGACTCTGTCAGGCCTGTGTGATCTGTCTTGTATCATCTTTCCGAATGAATGTCAGAATTGCTTCATTCCTCTGCTGGTCCCTTTTCTTCTTTAGGATTCCCGTGGAGCATCTTCTCTGTCTTCATCTGAGTGGGCTCCTTCCTTTAAACAATAATCCAGTAATATTAATAATAGTAACAGAAGCCCTCCAGCTTCATTTTCTCCTTATAATTGCAGGCATTCATTGTTCTGTAGAATATTTTTGTTAAAATATTATATGTAAAAATGTATTTATTGTGTTTCAATCAGACCAGAAAATTAATAAGCTTCAAAATTAATAAGAGAATGTGTGAATATCCTATGTACAAATGCTAACACATATTGGAAACACTTGGAATTAAGGATCCACTTTCCTTTGTATCTCATTTCAACTGCCTGATTATAAAGTTTTAAAAAACAATGAATTAAGCACAATCTTCACCAAAAATGATAATTGCCAGTTTTTTTAATCTTGCTGCATAATTTTCTAAGATATAATCATTTACACGATTTTTGAATTTTAAGAGCTAGTATCTGACAGAAAACCATTCCTTAGATTTTAAACTTTTATCTTTGAGAAAAGCATCTGTCTTCTAGGACTGTCTCTTGACCCTTCCTCCCCCTTCCCCCAAAAAGATTCTTCTTTCTCTTCCCAAATGAGAAAGAATCCTCTTTTTGGCATCTTGTCTTCATTAACCCCTCAGCTGCAAAGGTCATGGGAGGTCTGTGTGGAACATCAGTCTTTGGCTGCCCCACAGTACTAGTATTGAAGCTTTCTACAACTTCCACAGGGCAGAGGTTAAAGAGATAATTAGTTACTACAAAGAAGAGTTTTGACTCTCTGGGGAGGAAATGCAAAAGTGTTTCAGGAACGAACTCTGAAATCTCATTTTTTAGTATTTTTGAAGTCACAACAGTCATCTGATTTTATAGTCCAGTAAATTCAAGGTAAGCTTGATATCCAGTTGATAAGTGGTCAGATGTTATAAAGAAACTTCTTCCAAGAATTACAAACTCATAATAACCATATGAATGGATTATCCATATCACAATTAATATCAGAGCAAAACTAAATCAGTTGTTGTGAGGTTTTACCTCACCTCTAGCAATTGGTTACAGTTATAAAAATAGGAATATTTAATGTTGGAGGGGCTGTGGAAGGGTCAGCATGCTAACGTGTTCTTGGTGGAGATGGAGATTTGTCCAGCATTTCTAGAAAACAACTTAAAATTATGCTTAAAAAGTGAATAAAATGTGAATCTCTTGACCCAAATATACCACTATACCCTTAACAATGTTAATGATAGAAAGAAAAACCGTATATACAGCAAAATATACCAGCACATTTTGTAGTAGCAAAGAACTGGAAACAAAGAAGATGGCCATTGATTGGGGAATGACTAAACAAATTGTGGCACATGAATGTAACTAGGGTTCATCAGTATTAGTGTACCATAAGAAAAAAATGGAGTACGACTGAATACAGGGAAGATATGTGAACTGAAAAAAAGCAGAGTAAGCAGAACCGGGAAAACAATATAAGAAATGACTCCAGCAATGTAAATAAAAAGAGCGGATACAATGAAACAGTCATCACTGAAGGCTGTGACATTGTAATGACCAATTTAGGTGGAGGATGATGGTCTGTGGATGTACAGCACTAGGTAAAATGTTAGACCGTTTCAGCTTGATCATTAAGTTTGCGGAATTTTTTTTTTTTACCCTTTTACTCTTTGTTAGAAGGAGTAGTTCTCTGGAAAGGGTGGGGGGGAAATATGGATTATATACAAATAAATCAATTAAGCGCGCACACACATGTTCACATGTATGCGTGTGTATGTGTGTGCATATGTACATATATACATATATATGGTGGGGAAAGGAGGGGAGGAAGGAGAGAAAGAAGGTGGGTGAGAGAGAACTTGAACAGATATGAAATCTGTTGAAGCGAGAGCTCTGTTTAGACATGACATTGTCTTAGCAAGATTTAGAGTTAATATTATTCCTTCGCCTCACAGTATCACCCAAAAGATTAGAATATTGACTTTCCGGTGTTCTTTGAGACTCCCCCCTTTATGTGTTAAATGTGTATTTAGTGCTCAGCATTAAATAATAAGGATGATCTTTCCTCCCCTCTACTTCATGTTTTTGTTTAGCAGATTAACAGTTAAGCAGCTCACCTGTCTTCTAAAATGTGATTATCCTACGTTTTAGTTGAATTTTGAATGTATCTAGAGGAGAGAGACATGATTTCCAACATCCCAAATATCACAATACTCAGATGAATAGTAACAGAATGTCTAGTGATACAAGATTGTAGGAATGGCATTCGTTAAATAAAATAGTGTAACGCTTGTGATTGCGTTTTGTATCTCATGATGACTTTTGGAATTCCTTATTATTTTTGTTTTGAACACATGGTCATTGAGCTTTTGAGGAGCTGGTGTGATCGACTGAAAAGCCTAATGGACTCACAGTCAAAAATCTCTGACCTCTGGCAGTAATGGTTACATTTTTGTCAGGGAGCAAGTGGCTCAGCCTCTGAGCTTCAGTTTGGTTGTCCAGGAGATGGTGATGAGGATAGGGATTCTGATACTTTGTAAATTTCAAAGCACTGTGCACAGGCAAGCCTTATGTCAACGCTACATGCTGGGTGTTCCAGAATTAAGAAACGGACTTAGGCTTTGAAAAAGCTGCGTCTCCTGCTCATCTAATTTGTCTTTTACTAGTTTTTATATTTTTCCCTTTCAAATGTGTCAGTTGATAAAATGATGAGAAAAGCAAAAAATCAAAAAGCAACAGTTGGTGAAATTTAAAAGATCAATATGAAGAAATATTTCTGATGTCCAGAAACTAGAGGCAAGTATCCTCACTGTTAGTACGATCTTTTTTTTTTTTTTTTTTTTGTGAGAGCTTAAATTACCTTTTTAGATAACACAAAGGAAATGTTTGTCTTCACTTATCAGTGTTGCCTTTGGTCTGAATAAAACCCTTCCAGAATTCTCAAAGAAGACTTCATTTTTGTAACAGAGAAATTGTGGTGGTAGTCCTTAATTATTAGAGGAAAACATTGCTATTACTTAGTTACTTATCATTTAGCTCCAACCTGTCTTTTGAGGTTGATTACATGTTAATCCCCTCACACTCTCCAACCAAAGTGACTACTTCCCATTCCATCCACTGCTTCCAAATGTTTACACATTGTCTCCTCTGTCTGTAATCATCTCCCTTCTCAGTTCTCTCTCCTTAGCTTTCTTCCAGGCTGGGTTCAAGTAGCACTGATGAGGTTTAGGGGTGCTGGGGATCCTGAAATACCCACACGCCATGTCCTGCTCGAATGAATTCGACTCAAACCTTCTTAAAGCCAAAAAGAAACAAAGTTTATTAAAGATTTAAGGAGCCTAAGCATTGGTAACACTTGTATTCACAAGGGGGCCAGATAAAATCCCAGCTAGACAGAGTCTCAGCTGGATTGAATCTGAGCACCTTCATGGAGGTAAGATGGAACTGAAATACAGAAAATACTATAGGAGGGATCTGGGGGTGGTCTAGTCGGTCTAGGGTGATGGGAGGAGGGGTTAGGGAGGGTCTTGAGGAGAAATCCAAGGAGGGAAAGACTGGTCTAGGGTTGGAAACAGCTGGAGGCAATCAGGAGATATCAGATTATGGAGGGTTTGGGTGGGAAGCAGGTGGGGCAATCCAGAGACCTGGATAGGGGCAGTGTAGGAATGAATACAGATCTTGGTGGCAGTGCTTAGCAGCCTGGGGAATAGGGTTTTGATGGGATCAAGGGTGGGAGGTGCAGTAATAACGAAAAGCCCTTGGGCTTCCTGAGACTCTTGTAACCTATGGGAAGATTAGATTTGAGTAAGAAAGGCCAGATTAAATGGGAAGATTCGAGGCGACCTCAGAGACCCTTTGAACTCTGAACCCCATCAGCACCTCCTTTCACAATGCCTTTCCTGAGTTTCCCTAGTCATTAATTTCCTCTTTCTCCATTCTGCCCAACCCTATCGCAGCACGTTTATTTTGCATCTATTCTGTATTTACCTCTATGTGAACATGCTTCATCACTTCATCTAGTATTCTGCTGGGAACTTCTTGGGGGAAATTAAAAAGAAATTATTAAGTTCTTGTTGATTTGTCATTTTTTCCTCAAGAGAATTTTTCATTTTTTATAAATATATATTTCACAAAACTTATAATTAGAAGTATTCAAGAGGTCCTTTGATAGGGACCATTAGGAGACTGCTGTCATCTCTTACCTTGCAAAGTCTAAAACCTGTCCGATGCCAAAGTTGTGCCAACCCAGACAGTGGAAGTTCTGATAACATTTTAGTCTCTATTTTATTATTGAGCTGCATCTCATTTTTTAAAAAATCTGTCCCAGTTTTATGACTTTTCATAATGTCCCAGTGTGACAAAATGGGCTTTCATTTTCTTCTGTTTCAGTAACATGGGCTAAATTAATCTCAGATTCACTAATCAGATGTTGGCTTTTCAGAGAATAACACTTGGCAAATGCAAATTTAATGAATGTCCCAAGATGACTGTCATTAACTGGTGGAGCTTGAGACATTTTGCATATCAGTCCTTGACTTTGCCCCTTTAGTCTATTTAAAACGTGCTTTGAACAAACTCTTCAGTGCTTTAATTGAGAGCCTTACTCTTTCTCATACTACTTGCAGTTAACATCTGTTTTATGACAACACCTTTAGATACTTAAAAGAAAAGTCTTATACGTGGTAATGAGTTTTTAATAGAAACCAAATAGAAAGTTTACATAAATATATTTCATGAAATAAAAACAAAAAAGCCATCTCTCACCCCACACAGACACCTATTGTTTTCTTGAAAAAAAGTTTAAATTTTTTCAATTCAACAAATGTTTAATACCTCTTTTCTGCCATGCACCGAGTGATACAATGACAACAAAGAGAAAATCCTTACCCTCCTAGGTGCTTGCATTTTAGCAGAACATGAAAACAAACATGCAGATAACAAGTTTACTGGAATTTCAGGAGAGGCTGAAGCAGCGTGTCCTGAGAGATCTGAGGAAGCAGAGACAATGTATCTGGAGGGGTGAGGGAAATGTTTATGAGAGATGATAACTGACCTAGGGAGGAAAGAGATTTTCGGTGGTAGAGATTGTGGCATGGGAAGAGGAACCATTGCAAGGATGAGGAGGGTTAGGAAACAGAAAAGCATGGGGCAGAATGAGATTGGGGAATGAGTGGAAGCCTGTTGTGGCTCAAACATGAATTACATAAAGGTAATGACAAGGTTGAGGGGTGATGGGGACCCCAAAATACCGACAGCCTGGGTTGTGCTTGAATGAATTCGACTCAAGCCTTCTTAAAGCCAAAGAAAGACAAGGTTTATTAAAGATTTACCACCTTGGGTTGCCTCTTCAGGAGCCTAAGCATTTGTGACGCTTGTATTCACAAGTGGGCCAGACAGAATCCCAGCTAGACAGAGTCTGAGCTGGATTGAATCTGAGCACCTCCATGGTGAGATGGAACTTAAATACAGAAAAGAGCATAGGCGGGATCTGGTGGGGTGATGGGAGGAGGGGTTTAGGAAGGGTCTCGAGAAGTCCAAGGAGGCAACCCAAGGGGGGGGTCACAGGCTGGAAACAGCTGGAGGCTATCAGGAGATCTCAGAGTAGGGGGCACCTAGGTGGAAAGCAGGTGGGGCAATCCAGAGGTGACAGATAATGGCCACAGATTTAACTATGAAAAGCCAGGTTATGAGGAGATTCCAGGGGAGCTCAAGGAAGTTCCCAGAGTCTGAACCCCATCCGTCATTGGTGTCCTCATCATAGCATAGCATAAATATTTTTCTTGTATTAATTCATATGACACAACCACTATGTGAAGTAGATAAGTTGATTTTTATAAATGTATTCCTGTAAGCTGCAAGTGTGGTGTGAAACCAGTTGACTGAGTAATCATTAAACAATTAATAAATATTATTAAGCGCCTGTCTACCAAGCACCATGCTAAATGCTGGAGATATAAAAAGAGATAAAAAGACAGTGCTTCTGCCCTCAAGAACCTTCCATTCTACTCCTCCCCCCATCAGGAAAAAGAGAGGTTATAACGAATCCTCTCATATCACATCTTTCTGCTATCACTGGACTAGCTACAGGAAATATCTTTCCCCTAGATCATTGACTAAACACTTTGACCACTTCTCTTTATGTTTGAAGGCTGGAATTTTTTCTAAGTCCCCTTTGGGTTCAGCAACTGCACCAGCTCATTACTATAGCTATTATTTTAGCTTACGGACAAAATGCTCCCTTCAGTCCTGTGGGGTACATTTTTAAAACTTCTTTGCTAATTTAGGTGGTTTATATTGCAAAAATATATTAATGAAATCAATAACTGTTAAGAAAATTCTGACATTTCAGATGTTTAGATGTCTGCCTTATTTAAATTGTTTGTATTCCTAATAAACCTCAGACTTCTACTCTTTCTCTGCTTAGCACAACCAAATAGCAAAAATCAGGATAAAGAGTTTTTACTTTTTTTTTTATTTTAAAGAACAGATTATATTAAGGGTGGGTTAATCTGGAAGGAAAATATTTGGAAAGAGTAAACCTTTCAGAGTTTTTCTCAGTCTTAATTGAAGTCATTGCAACTGGCAGCCTGCACCCTTCCTTGGTTCCAAGGCTCCTTCAGGGACCTGAAAGCTCATTAAGATCCTTTTCCTTGACTGCCCTCCATTCACACCCCTCCTCTTCTTGGGGCTCTTCTGTGCCCCACCTGCCTTATGCCCTTATGCATTGTGGGTTCCAATTCCTAGAGTCCTCTGGTCTCACAGATCACAATAGTTCCCATCTTTCCCTCTGTCCCCTGGGACTGGGGAAGAATGCTTATCACTCTGAAATACAAATCCTAAAATGTCAGACTGTTCTCAAACCCTTAGTACAATAAGTATTTGACGGATGAGAAAAGGGAAAACAGAGTGATGAAGCAACTTTCCGACAGTCTCACTGGTGAGCATCTAGTGCAAGATATGAAGTCTATTTTTTTCCTGATGTCAGGTGCTGTAAGCTTTCCTCTGTGCTACGCTATCTCCCTGCCTTTGGCTGTATCTTAATTTTCCCACAGTAAGGCTAGAAAGGCAAATTGGAGCCAGATTGTTGAGGGTACAGATTTGCAGAGTAACACTAGGGAGCTACTGAAGGATTTTAGATAAAGGAGTACCATTACCAGCCCTGTATACTGTAGATTATTTTAGCAGTCATATAAAATATGGGTTGGAGAAGATACAGATGGGAGGCATCAAGTCTGATCAGGGGAGTCTTATCCTTTGTCATTTATGAATAAACTACTCATCTTAAAGGTAACATTAATAACTGTAATAGCCCATTCTTATGGGTATAAGATATTACTAAAAATTTCACATACACTTGATTTTTGGAAATCAGATCTGATTTATGTTGTCCCAGGATAGCTTGTTATCTAAAGCATCTTGCAAAGTGAGTAATTCATGCTTATTTTCCCATCAGGGTTTACTTACAGCAGACCTGTACAACTTGACAGTAGTTAGGGGCCAATATTAAAACAGGCTAAACTTCTCAGGCTGCAGGTGGGTTTTTAGAGACAGACTGAGGACAGTTGGTTGCCACAGGTCACATAACAAACAACCCACCCACCAAGTTACCTGATGGGCACATAGTGACTAGTGGAAGGCAGGCTAAACTGGGCATGGACAGAGCACTCATTACTTCCTTCCTTTCTTTAACATCCTCTCCATTTTTCATGAGTCTCCTCAAATCCTTTGGTGGGCTGCAAGCTGCAAGTAGACCCATGGGCTAATAGGTTGTACAGGCCAGACTTAAAGCGAGCTATACCTATAGCCCAGACATAGAAACATGCTTATATGACCAAAACATGAATTATCCTGAAGTAGAGCTGCTGCTATACTGGACTAGATTGTATTTGTTGGGGTTTCTTAAGATTCTTTCCAAAAATCTTTTCAAAGTTCTGTCTCCTCCATGAATTTCTGAGCTTCCATTGCACTCAGTGTGTCCTGATAGCATATCCTGATATATAGTACATGGACATGTGTCCATCTTGATTCCCCTCAAGATTATAAACTCTTTGAGGCTAGGGATTAGGTTTTATTTCCTTGTGACTACCATAACAGTTAAGTATAATTTATTACTCATAGTGGTTATTTGATAACTCCTTGTCACACAGAATTGAATTTTTCATTTCCTTGATGCTTCTTGGCCATTTTAAAAAATTTGCTAAATATTTGCTCTCCTCTCATCCTTTGTTTTCATTTTCACCCTAAGGCAGCGTGGCCTGCTTCAGGAAATAATGCGAACAAGCTCTTGCTACTAAAGACCCCTAAGATGTCACCATTGTATTGGATTTGTGTTTTAAACTATTTGTTCATCCTGCAACATAGACATCTTCACTGCAGTACTAATAATACTCAATTGAACCATTGCACTTGTCCTGTGTTTTGTTCTCAGTCTAAGGCAGCACTTACTTACATCTTCTTAAAAATAGATGTATTGTTCCAATCCAAAAACGTTCATTTAGAATTTCATCCGGCCATACACTAATGCTTTCTCTAATGGCATCAGTTCTTTTCACACCTCTAAGGTGATGGAGACCATCCTTTAAAGTGAGATCTGCAAACTCTCAGATGGCAGCCCCAATTAGCTTCTTTTGGGTTTGAAGTCATATTCACAAACAGTAACAAGGTCTCCTAGGAACACTACTTTTGCAAGCAGTGGAGTCATATTTCCTCATTAGCTCCTTTCAGTTGTCACTAATGTCATGTTCCAGCTTTTGAGTAGCAGACAAAAAAAAACCCATAAATTTTTTTGTGTGTATAAAGAAGACAGTTTGTTTTCTATAATTCAAGGTTCTTTTGAATTCCTTTGATAGTTTTGAAGTATATACAGCTCGATTCATTAACCTTTATTCCTCACATGAATCAGGTGATTAAGAATCTCTTTTCAAAGAGATATGAATGTATAATTTAAAATCATATTCAATTGTATAGTTGGTATACAGGCTACAAATAACCTACTTTGCAAATCTTATATTTCAGATGCATTTTAAAGGTATATTATCAAAATAAAATTAAGTTAGTAATAATCACATTGGAACGTTTTTCCGCATGTTTTCTGTGATCAGAGAGAGTTTTGAAATGCACACTACCAGAAATCACCAATTTATAACAAGATTATTTGATTAAACATTTCAGAGCCTCACCAGATCATTCATAGAACTCAGCCCACAGTCCAAGTCTGTGTGCACCAAAATGGAAATGAACAGTCTCTGTTTTGATAGTGTATATTTTTGCTACGCAGGAGAGTCGGACATATATTATTAGATATAGACATAAAATTAGATACAGACATAAAATACTAGCTACAGAAAAGACCTGAAAAATCATCAGTCCACCTCCTTATTTTATAAATGAAAAAACTGAAGCACTGAAAGACTTAGTGATTTGTCCGTAGGCGCACAACTAGTTAGTGGAAGGGTTGGGACATAATACAAAGTCTCTAGACTTCTCATATCTTTTTAAGTTGTGCCACTCTCATTTTTTGATGAAGGGAAAGATATTTAATTGGGTTATGAAACACTCAAGGCTCATTTTAAAGATCACTATGATTAACATTCTATATTGCTCATTTGTGACACTTTCATAGGTGACTAAAATGTTACAGACAAAAGCTAGACTTTAGTTCGTGTGAATTTGGGCAAGTCATTTAACTTCTGTACGTATCCGTTGTATTATCTTTAAGATGAGAAGCTTGGATTAAATGACCCTTAAGGTCCCTTAGGGACCTTAGGGATAACATTCTTGAGACATTCTTTGAATATATAAGAACTCCATTCGATAATTCTGTAGCTTTTTCATTCCTTTAGGGCTGTCACAGTTTAATTTTCATCCTTTGCCTGGTACTGTGCCATTAGGCTCATTAATTTGTAAACCCTAGCATACCATTCCCCCTTGCCCTCCATGGAGGTAGGGACCCGGTAGAATTGCCTGTAGGACTCTAGGGAGCAAGCCGAAGTAGGTAGAGTTTTAAATGATACCTGCAAGTGGCTTCTCAAGAGGCTCTAAGCAGGGAGGGAACTAGTTAGGAGATAGGTCCAAGGCATAGAAGTACAGGTTAGAAATATAGAGAAGCAGGTTCCAAAGGGCAGAACAGATGAGCAAGGTTCAAGGTTAGGCAAGAGTCCAAGGATCAGGAAATCCCTGTGGGTCTGAGGTCAAAACATGATGTATTCATCGGTTTGCGCAAGTACTTTGCCTTTTCCTCATTGAGGCGTAACATTTGGAGCTCACACCCCCCCCCCCCCCACCCCGTTGAGCTCTTAGTTTTGCACCAGTCATCTAGTCTTAAGTCCTCATTATACAGATAGGAAAATTGAGGTGTAAAGAACCAGTCCCATTATAGGATATACTTCTGACTTTCATCAGTGATGGTCATATTGACCTCAGTGGTCACTCTAGAACTTAATCTGTTTATCCCACATGCAGTATTAAAGAATTTATGCTTTCTCCCCAAAGGACCAAAGAGTAATTGAATGTTGAAAGTGCTCCATGTATTAGCTGCAATTAGGGAGGCTAGTAGAAATGCAGATTTTAAAAATGCATCTCCTGATCTGCCTGAGACTGCCTCAGTCACTTGCAGAAATCATTTTTTTGTGATTATATCTCCCATATTTTAGTTTGGTATTAAAATGATTCTCTTCATCCACCGATGAAAGATTGTATAAAACATTTTATGGAATTATAGATAAATTATATCTTATACATATATATTTACATCTATCTATAATTAATATAATGTTTTTGGTGCCAAGTGTCATACCTGCAGTGACTTTAGAAATACTCTAATATAGTTTGATTCCAGATCTTTACAAAACGGAAAGGAGTTATTTGAGTAATAATATTGAACTTTACTGGGTTTGGACGCTTGCTGGAAATAGACTGCGACATACAGAGTGAATTTTGTTACACCGCCTGTGATCACTTACCGTGCTCTAAAATTACCACATGCGTCCTGGTTATTCCTCTTATCAGCGAAGTACATGATATTTCTGCCAATTTGGAGTGACAGTATCACCTAAACCCATTCTCAAAAAATAGCCTTAAAGCAGTCTGCTAAAAATTCAGCTCTTTTCATTTTATCAGAGATTTTTAACCCAGATCCACAGAAGTTAGATTCTTTTTCTCCTCAAACATACTAAAACTGTACATATGACTGAAAACTAAATCTTGCTGAAAATCTTCATATTGCTTTTTCTTCTTTGCATGTGTACCTTGGGAGGAAACTTCTTGGTGCCATCTAGCATACAGAAAACAGTTGAGTCGTGCTTGGATTCAGAAAGACCTGAGTTCTAATCCCACCACAGACACTTATTAACTCTCATCTGGACAATTTGCTCGATCTCGCCTTCAGTTTTCTCACCAAGGAATAGGGATGATAGCATCTACCTCCTAAAGTTATTGTGAAGATCACATTTGATAATGTATTTGAAAACACTTTGCCAATCTTAAAGCACAATGTATAAATTCTAGCTAGTGAAAGTAGTGGTAATAGTAGCATGTTAAACAGAAAGGCATAAATCATGCTGTGTAGTTGAATTTCACACAGAGCACAAATTTTAGGAATTTCTTTTAAAATCAAACCTGTGTTTTCTTTACCTTTTGGTAAATGAAAGATGCTTACTGCTCATTAATCAAAGCCATTGTTTCCTCCTGATGACTGTGGAAATTTCTAACACCCGGCCTTAGGGGCGCCTTTGCCATCTTAGAGTAACGTTCCTTTAAAATAAATTTAAAAAATTTAAAAAACAACGTTCACATAAGCTCTTGACATTATACTTTTGTTTAGGCATTTGTTTTTGCTTCTGCATACGGCCTTTTGATTTTTTAAAAATTGTTTTATATTTTTGTTATACAATTACTCACTGACAATAACACATTTTTATAGCTCGTGGGCCGGTAGGTGGCGCTGTGGGTAGAGTGTCAGGGCTGCTGTCAGGAAGACTCATCTTTGTGAATGCAAATCTGGCTTCAGACACTTTCTAGATCTTGGACAAGTTATTTCACCCTTGTTGTCTCAATTCCTTATATGTAAAATGATTCCAATATCTTTGCCAAGGAAACCCCAGATGAGCAGACATGAATGAAAACAACACAGATCTTAAATGTGCCAGGCAGTAGGCTAAGCACTGTACAATTCTTATCTCATTTCATCCTCCAACAATCCTGGGAGGTAGGTGACATTGTTACCCCCATTTTACAGAGGAGGAAACGGAGGCAAACAAAGCACTAAGTGGCTTGCCCAGGGAACTGAGGTCTTCCTGGCTTGAGGCCCAGTGTTTTGTTCTACCAGCTACCCACTCGATCAGTGGTATCAAACTCAAACAGAATCTCTGCTGCTGCATATTAACTTAGAAAACCATTTATTAACATTGTGCTGTATTTTGTTTTTACTTATTTTCTTAACTCTTTCTTAATTACATGGGTTAGGTGGCACTTTGGAGTACTAAGGGCTGGCCACATGTTTGAGAGCTCTGTACTAGATACGGTGCCTACACCATATATAGTTTTCATCTTGGGGAGTGTGTCTCTTTCTTCATCCCTGCTTTCTTTTGTGATTGATCTTAGAGCTCCATGGAAGGCAACCTATCAGACACTGCCTTGCCAAGGAGAGGTTTTTAATGAGTATTTATTGAGGAGAACTGAATATCAGACTGAGGAGAATGAGCTTCCAACCTGCCCCCTCTCCACTGTGTCTGTCCTGTGCTCCTCTTAGGATTATTTTCTAGAGAAGTTATTGAACAGTATGTCAGTTGGGTATATTATGTATATCTGAAAACCCTCAAATATTCATCATGCCAATTTTTAAATTTTCTCTATTAATTTAGTATTCTGACAAAAATATTATATAAATGGTTTGACCTTCAATAACAAATTGTTTTAAATTTTCTGCCATTTTAAAAGTTCTTATATTCTATGGTTGGGAATAAGTTAGAAAACAAATTTAAGGCATGAAAGACAGATAAGGATACTGAGTAAATTCTTGATGGATTATACCCATCAGTATCAGATTACTTGATTCTTACTTTGAAGAAAAGGTTAATGGTTTTTTTTCCCTTTTACCCTTTCTCTTTCCTATGTTCAACAGATATTAATAAAGGTTAACATAGTAAAGGATGTATATCCAGGGTATGTTATGACTTTTCAAATAATATAAAGGACAAGACAACAAAATACATGATATTATTAAATATTTTTAAAGTAAAATAATTTATTTTCTTTAAATATTGGTGAAGCTTTGAGGGCAGAAACATATCCTTTAAAAACTTTAATTTTAAAATAAATCAGAAAAATGTTATATCTTATATGCATATTATGTATATGCATCTATATGTCTATGTAGATGATAGTAAAGATGACCTACGTACACAGAGATTTGAACAAAGAATTTAAGAAAAATAAGATCAGATTTTAATGTGATTTTGCATATGGATTTTTCATAATTTAAAGTCTACTTTTTAGCATATAATCTATAGATTAAAAAATATTAGTAATATCATCTAGAAATTATTAGATAAAAACAAGCAAATAAAAATGGGGAAGAAAGTACATTGTGGGGGATTCTTTGGGTCAGTACGGGAAAATACAAAGTGTCAAAACGTATCAATTAATTTTGAAAATAGAAAATAATGATTGTTTTCTGGTAAACGACCTCAGCTGCACAATTAATAATTGAACAAAGGGTAATAATTTTACTCTGACATATAACTTATTATATATATATGCATATATTGATGGATATATTGATATGTAGTTATATTTACTGAGACTCACAAAATATGGCATGAAATATGTTGTAATATATAAATATAATATGCCTTCATTGATGTCCTTAGAAAGCTCCTCTTTTAGACATTCAAGAGTATGTTTCTAGCTTACTTTCCATACTTATTACACAACATTGCTATTATTACATATTTTTCCCATTTCTAGGTTCTAGCCATACTGACATACTTGAAGTTCCCTTTAGTTACCATTCCTTTCTCATGCCTTGTGGCTCAGCATCCTCTTTCTCCCCGCAACTCCCTGGAAGGGACTTTAGCTCCTCATTTCTGCCAAGCATTTCTCAATCTTTCCAATTGCTAGTTACCTCCTACCTTTTGAAAGTTACTTTGTGTTTACTGTATCTGTATCACACACACACACACACACACACACACACACACACACACTTTTTTGTATTTTCTTTATTGGACTCTTGTAACCCACTGTGCTAAGTGATGTGGATATACAAAGACAAACACAAGTAGTCCCTTCTAAGTAGCTTATATTCCTCCAGACAATATATTTTTTTTAATATCCATAATACCTGGCACTTAGTAGTACCATAAGTCGTTATGAATGGATTCACAGATGTTATATGTTCTGTTATCATATTACCATACATTTTAATGTTACTTTTTCAATGTTTTTTAAATTCTTAGAATATAGAATGCATTAGTCACAAATATGTATAATTTACTAATTTGGAGATTGGAATATGCACAGAGTTTAGAAAAATGAATATAATACTTTTTCTTGAAATAGCTTGAAAGATGATTATTAAAAGAAGAAATTATGACATCCATAGAGTATGTAATGGTAGAGGCTTTGTTAATTTAACATGAAATACAATAGTATAATTTGCTATTTTTGTGTGTATTGACAGGTGTGTGGAGGTTATTGCAAAAGAAGGACAAAACCTGAAAGAGCTGTACTTGGTGTCTTGTAAGATCACTGACTATGGTAGGTAATTGGACATTTTTTCTTTGATATTTTTCAAGATTTTATAAAAAAGCTATAAAATGAGTTTTTAAACTTCATTCACAAGCCCATAAATGAACCAATATATAAAAACCTTTTATCTTTAAATAATTTTATATTAAAACATAAGACGAGCCCAACTTAGACTTATGCGCAAGAATATGGATGTATACATTGCCTGCAAAAAATTTCTCTTTATGTGAGTAACTATCAGTACTCATTGGGAATAAGTATCAGAGTAATTATAAAATTGCATTTGTTGAGAAAATAAACACAAATCAGAAATGACTGGAATGACTTGATTTGCTTAAGTTTATGTTATTGCTGGTGAAATCTCAGATACGGTGATTTAAAAACCTCTCTTTTCATTAGTATGCCAAACTTCCATTTTTTGCGTGTACCAGAAGGAGTTTTCTGTGCAGGAGAGGAGATTTATATGCCTTTAACATTAAAAACGGGGAATGACAAATTGGCACTTTTTTTTGGATACAAGTTGAGTAGGAACCACTCTCTTGTTCTAGGTGTAAACTAAGAGTTTTAATGGGTATTAAAAAAGTTAAAATAACTTCTCTTTCTGTCTCTCTCTTCTGTCAACTTCAGTCCATCATTTCTTCAAGGATTGTAGTGTTTGACCTGAACACAGATATAGACCTAATCCTCACAATTTATGGGAGAACTGAGCCAGCTGATACTCTCCTTCTGTCTCCCAGAATTCTTGTTTTTGCTTTGTGTTGACAAAAGCAAATGTCTGAAAGGTTATATAAAAACCATCTACAAGTGAAAAACACCAGCGATTTATTCCTTAGCATCCTTAACAGTTTTGTGGTTAAGAATTAAGAAATAGTGCTAAATGTTATCAGTATCTATAACACTGAGTCAAACCACAGCTGTCATTAACAATTAAATCTGCTCCACAACAGTTTGGATAATTTGCCTGTGATATTGTCCTATGTGTGATATGTTTATCTCTTTTTGAATAATTAGATAGCTTAGAAAAATGAGATTAGCCACCACTGAAGTCTCCTATCTTTTCTCTGACTGCTTTGCATCTTGACATCTGCTGATACTTGTGTTCTGGATCTTTCTCACATAGTTGCTTATGGAATGCTTTGTGTAATCCAATGCGTTATATTAATATGAGCTAGTATGATTAATAGTAAGCATTTTATTGCTATTTTAATCAATTTATTTTTAGTTTTCAACATGTACTTCCACAACATTTTGAATTCCAGATTTCCTCCTCATCTCTCCTCTCCCCCCACCCCAAGACAGCATGAATTCTGATTATCCCTTCCCCCAATTTGCCTTCCCTTCTATCAAGCCCTGCCCCTCCAATCTCTTATTCCTTCCCCTCTATTTTCTTGTAGGGTAAGATAGATTTCTATACCCTATTTCCTCTATGTCATATGTCCCAGTAACATGTAAAAAGAATTTTTAACATTTGTTTTTTAAACTTTTTAAGTTCCGTCTTCTCTCCCTTCCTCCCTCCCCACCCACCCCCATTGATAAAGCAAGCAATTTGATCTAGGTTCTACATGTGTAATCATGCAAAACACTTCCCCAAAATCATGTTGTTAAAGACTAACTATATTACCTTCCATCCTATCCTGTCCCCCATTTATTCTATTCTCTCTTTTTGCCCTGTCCCTCCTCAAAAGTGTTTACTTCTTATTAGCCCCTCTTTCCATTTACCTTCCCTTCTATTGTCCCCCACCCCCACTTATCACCTTTCCCCCTACTTTCTGTAGGGTAAGATAGAGTGTGCATGTTATTCCCTCCTTAAGCCAAATCCTATGAGAGTATGGTTCATTCTTTCGCTCTCACCTTCCCCCCTTTCCCTCCATTGACAAAGCTTTTTCTTGCCTCTTTTATGTGAGAGATAATTTACCCAATTCCGTTCCTCCCTTTCTCTTTCTCCCAATATATTCCTCTCTCGTGAGAGTATGGTTCATTCTTTCACTCTCACCTTCCCCCCTTTCCCTCCATTGACAAAGCTTTTTCTTGCCTCTTTTATGTGAGAGGTAATTTACCCAATTCCGTTCCTCCCTTTCTCTTTCTCCCAATATATTCCTCTCTCGTCCCTTAATTTTTTTTAGATATCATCCCTTCATATTCAACTCACCCTGTGCCCTCTCTCTCTCTCCCTCTCCCTCTCTCTCTCTCTCTCTATCTATCTATCTATCTATCATCATCCCTCCAACTACCCTACTACTGAAAAAACTCTCAAGGGTTACAAGTAATATTTTTCCATGTAAAAATGTAAACAGTTCAACTTTAGTAGGTCTCTTATGATTTCACTTTCCTGTTAACCTTTTCATGCTTCTCTTGATTCTTGTATTTGAAAGTCAGATTTTCTATTCATCTCTGGTCTTTTCATCAAGAATACTTGAAAGTCCTCTATTTCATTGAATGAGTATTTTTCCTCTGAAGTATTATACTCATTTTTGCTGGGTAAGTGATTCTTGGTTCTCATACTAGCTCCTTTGACTTCTGGAATAACATATTCATAGCCCTCAAATCCCATAATGTAGAAGCTGCTAGATCTTGTGTTATCCTGATTGTGTTTCCACAATACTTGAATTGTTTCTTTCTGGCTGCTTGCGATATTTTCTCCCCGACCTGGGAACTCTGAAATTTAGCTACAGTATCCCTAGGAGTTTTCCTTTGGGGATGTCCTTCAGGAGGTGATTGTTGGATTCTTCTGATATCTGTTTTACCCTCTGGTTCTAGAATAGCAGGTGGTTTTTCTGGATAATTTCTTGAGATGATGTGTAGGCTCTTTTTTTGATCATGGCTTTCAGGTAGTCCCATGATTTTTAAATTGTCTCTCCTGGATCTATTTTCCAGGTCAGTTATTTTTCCAGTGAGATACTTCACAGTGTCTTCTATTTTTTTCATTGCTTTGGTTTTTTTGTCTTCCTTGCTGTTTGTTGAACAAAATGCTTCATCTCTCAACTTTGTGCATTTTCATCAACTGTCTCCTATGCCTGAAATTTTCTCCCTCCATGTCTTGGTCTCCTGACTTATTTACTTCTTTAGGTTCTAGCTAAAATCTCACCTTGTACTAGAAGCCTTTCTCAATTCCCCTTAATGCCAGTGCCTTCTCTTGGTTTATTGTCTCTAGCTTATCCTGTATAGAACCTGTTTGTACCTAGTTGTTTGCATGTTGCTTCCACCACTTCCTCTGCCATTACACTGTAAGCTCCTTGAGAGGACTCTCTTTTGCCTTTTAAGCTTTACACAGTGCCTGTGCTTAAAAATGTTTATTGCCTTTATTTGGCTTACTGACTTTTGTAAGAAAAAGGCATATTATTTACACAACACAGTTGTGTGTATACACTATAATTACCTTCGTTGTGACTTTTGGCTTTTGTTCACAAAATGACCAGTTGTCCCAGGATTGTCCCTTTTTTTGGATATACAGTAAGATCAGCTTCACCAATTCCTTTGGTTTTTCTGCAAGGAGAATCCGTTAGGTACCCTTTTTTATTTTGCAACTTTCTTTTCTATCTGATTTTATTTAAAGAATATTACTTTCAACACTATTTAAATTCTCTAATAATATGTCTATTCATTGGACAAGGGTTTTCCCTTTACCAAGTGTTAATGTTTCTAGAAAAATCTAAAATTTATAGTGATCTTAGAAATCTATTTTGCCTTTTCTGCCATTAAGCCACTATCACTGCTTAAGTGGAAAGGTATTGTACATGACCAAGGATTATTTTGTATTTTGTGTGTTCCATAGGTTGGCATAGCCAAAGAATTCATCAGCTAGTGGCCAGACTACTTCCTAGCTAGCTTTTCCATATTTCTCTAGGTTTGTCTTCAGATTATGGATGGAATCTATCCCTGGGACCTTATTTAAAACCTTTCCTGCATGGTAACATCAGTAAAGCATTACTGAAGTAAATAGAATGTTTATTTTATTTTAGAAAGTTGAATATTAACCATAATTGAGAAGACCTGCTGTTCAGTATTCACTCTATAACTTTTGCTCATTTAATCAGAATTCTAGGCATATGACCACTTGTTGTAACTTCCAATTTAATTTATTTGTAAAATTAATTTCACCTAAATACTTAATTTAAATATTTAACTACAAGAAACACATCATAACTTCCTGCTTAACCAATTATAATTTGTCATTTCCAAAGGACTTTATAATTTCATAGTGCTTTATGAATAAGTAGGTATTCTTAATACTAATCTTGTATTGTAGGATTATTAGAGATAAGGGATATTTAGGCCAAACACATGATTTATTTGGTTGGGTAGTTCCTGATTTTAAGTCCTGTTCGTAGGTGGTTAGGTATGTAGGAATTTTTCCTGGTGTCCTGTGGTGAAATATTTTATCATTGAACATTTATGGCAGGACATTATTTTAAAAAAAAAACTTAAGGGTCAGAATAATTATAACTCCTTACATTATAAAACTGTTTAATCTTAGGCGAATTTTATCTTTTCATTTATTTGTCGAACCATTCAACAACTAGTGCACCTATTATTATGTTAACTCATTTATTTTCTTTCAATCATCAATAAACATTTATTAAGTATCCACTGTGTATCAAGCATTGTACTAAGCCCTGGGGATACAAAAAGAGGTAAAAGGCAATCTTTTGTCCCAAAGGACCTTACAATTTTCTGGGGGAGACAACATGCAAACAAATATATACAATGCAAACTTTATATGGGATAAATAGGAAATAATTATCAGGGTAAAGGCACTGGACTTAAGAGGGATTAGGGAAGGTTTCTGTGAAGATGGGATTTTTAGGTGGGACCTAGGAAGCCAGGGAGGTCAGTAGAAGCAGAGCAGGTAGAGTGTTTCAGACAGGAGGACATTCCAATAGAGTTCCCATAGCTGAGAGATGGAGTGTCTGGTTCATGGTGGCAGTGTCAGAGGAGAGATGTTGCAAAGGTGAAATTGACAGACCTTGGCAACAAATTGGATGTGGGGGTGGGAGATAGTGAGGAGTCCAGGATGACTCCCATACGGCGAGCCTAAGAGACCAGAAGGCTTGTATTGTCTTCTACAGTAATTGGCAAGATAGGAGGGGAAGAAGGTTTAAGGAGAAAGATAGTGAGTCAGCACTCGTACTGTGTTTAAGATATCTACTGGAAGTCTAGTTTAAGATGTCAGAAAGGCCATTGGAAGATGCAAGACTGGAACTCAGCAGGGATTGGGGAGAAATAGAGGTAGAGCTGAGAACCATCAGCATAGAGGTGGTCACCGAATACATGGGAGCTAGAGAAATCTACAAATAAAGTAGTATGGAGGGAGAAGAAACGATCACCCAAGACAGGACCCTGAGGTGAGAGGGTATGGGAGGAGGGGTCAGACAGGTAGGGGGAGAACCAGGAATGAGTGGAGTTCTGAACCTAGAAAGAAGAGAGTCAGCAGCCGTAGCAGAGGTTACAGAGATCAAGGAGAATGAGCACTGAAAGAGGACCACCAGGTTTGACAGCTGAGAGATCATTAGCAGCTTTGGTGCGATAAGGTCAGAAGCCAGATGGAAAGGGATAAGAAGAGTGGGAAAAGAGAAATTAGGAGGCACCTATGGTAGGTAGTCTTTTTGAGGAATTTAGCTACAAAGGACAGAAAAGATGTAAGACAATAATTAGCAGTGCTAGAAGGACTAAGTGAGGGTTTTTTTCATGAGGGAGGAGTCATGCTTGTAGGAAATGAGCCAGTGGAGAGGAAGAGACTGGAAATAAGTGACGGAGTGGGGATGACAGGCAAGACAGTCTGTTGGAGGAGAAAGAATTAGAACGGGGGTGTCAGGAGCCTTGGCGAGGAGTGAAGGCGCTTCACCATGTGAGGTAGGGGGAAGGAAACAGGGGTATTTTATCCTCACTCAGACCCTGTCTGCTAAGTAGTACCAGTAGGAGCATTCTCATTCTCTGAAAGAGGAAACTGAGCCTCAGAGTTAACTGGCTTTGGATTGCAAAGACGTAGATTTAGAATTAGTCTTGTAAATATTGTGGAGATTTCCTTCGTCATCTAGTCCAAACACTTCCTGAGCTCTCCAGCAAGAGTACGTCCAGCCTCTTCTTGAAGACCGTCACTGATATGGAGTCTGTGCTGGTGTACACAGGAACTTTGTATCTTGTAGAGAAACTGTATATGTTTAATGTGAAAGAAGAGAAAAAGGGTTAAAAAAAATCCATAGTTCAGTCAATAAGGATTCTTAAATGTCTTCAGTGTTCTGGGTTCTGAGGACGTAAAGTATAAGAAGTAGAACATACCTACTTGCAACAGCTACATTTGTGACAATGGAAGTTGGCATATTTACACACTGCTAATGATTTTTTTAATTAATGACTTTTAAAAAATAATTATTAATGTCAATATGCTGTAACAGTTTTCTAAAATGTGGTCTTTTACTGTGGAAAATAATTCTCAATTGAAGAAAACAGCTTATTAGGGAAAGTATAATTAATATCAATTGATGTTTGATGAATAATTGTTATAATATTTCCTTTATCTACTCCATCATCTCTCTTAGATGGAATTCCACAGGGTTCACATATGGCCTTCAAATTTCCTAAAATAATACTGTCCTATTTAGGGAATTTTTCATTATCTGTCAGAAATATCTTTTAAAATCTGTTTTCCCTTTTGTGCTTTTACTTTCATTTTCAAAATGGAAATGATATCTCAACAGTATTTAATCCTTCCACATTATGTGCTAGAAATTCTGTCTGAGGTATAGAGAGTTTCTTGAAAAGCAGAATTAAGGACTCATGGTTTTGACTTTGTGCAGCATATTCAGACTGACTATCCTGCTTTAGAGACTTGGAATAATATTTGTTATTATTAAGTGTTGTTAATGATAGCACTTATGAGGCCTGCACAAATCTCAACATAAGAAAAATACAGCAACTTAACCAAAAATAGACCTCTACAGTGGATAGAACGTTGGTATGGGAATCAGGAACATCTGAGTTTGAACTTGGCCTGCCTCTGGGATCCAGGCAAGTCACTTAAACCTCTGTTTACCTCAGTTTCCTCAGCTCTAAAAAGGGGATGATAACAGGGCTCACTTCACAGTGTTGTTGTAGAGTCCTTAGCACAGTGCTTGGCATGCAATAAATACTATAGAAATGCTTATTCCCTTCTAAATGTAGATGTCTTTCAGATGTAACTTTCTATTATTTCAAATGTATCAGGTTCTCAGCTAAGCCTGAGTTTGATAGACTAGATTTTATGTTCATCTTTAATTTACATGTATCATCAGAAAGTGTACCAAATGTAAGAGGAAGCTTCCTTATGAACTAAACCCACTCTCATTCCTAGGAAGTTTTGGAAATAATATTTAAATGCTTTATATGTGACATCCAACACCTTAGTTTATACCTTAACTACCGTTTAACCCACACTTTGGCTGGGAAATGGAATTTGCCTCTCATTATTGGCCTTAGAAGCCATTGGGTTTCTTAATGAGTATCGTTTATCCCAATAATGAGCATTTCACCCAACTCTGTTAGGTAGGTGCTATTGTAGACAAGGACACTGAGACTAAGAGAGGGTTTCACAGACTGCCAGCTGCCTGAGGCAAGATTCAAACTTAGGTCTTCCTGATGTCCAGTATTCTAACCACTGACCAGCTTGGTCTCTCTGTGCCATCTGGCTGCAGTAGGAACAGCTCTCTCATTGGGTCATTGAATGAGAAAAACATGGGCCACGTGATTAGAGGGCTAGAGAATTGAAGTGAAGATAGATACCAAGACCATCCATGCCCCATATTCCTTCCCTCTTTTCCTCCATCCCCACAATAACTATGATTACCCTGAGGAAAACGTCTCATTTGGTAACTTTTGGAGAAGCCAGTTGAAGAGAGTTCTTGAGGGAAGGGGCGCAGAAGGAGCACCTGCCACCTTGCAAGCACTTGGCTTACAAATACGATGCTCACAACAACCTTGTCAGGTAGGGGCTATTGTTATCCTCTTCTTACAGAAACATCATACTGGACAAACTCAAGTATAGAGCAACAGGCAGGCTACAAGCAACTTTAAAGGAATAGGACCTCTGGCAGCAACAAAGAGAGCCCAGTATGTTCTCAGGAGAAAGTTAGCCTCAGCATTTGAAAGTTACTCTGCAGAAAATGGTTGGAAGCCCTACTGAGCATCTCATCTGGGGCCAGCTCTCAAGGTCCTGTAGTTGCAGAGTTGTGTGTTGTCTTGGTCAACATGTTTTCTCTACACGTGGGTCTCATTAACATTTTACTTTAAATTTGTACCCATTACTCCAGCAGCGCATGAATTTGTATCAGAGTGTACCTCAAGTTATGGGGGGGGTTGTAGGTACTCCTTTACTATTCTGTCTTAGAAATGGCTTTCCAAAGAGCTAATTGTGTTTAAGTTTTGATTTAATGTGAACTCCAGTGCTTAGGTCTCTTGAGCTATGATAAGAGTGAGTACCCACAGGGTCATGAGTACAAGTTGGAGGAATAGCTCAGGAGGGTTAACCTTCAACACTGTATATACCTGTGTTTTTGATTTGTTGATTAAACATGAAAAACTTGAATTCATTTTAAATAGAAACTTTTCAAAAATTAAAGCATTTTATATATAGATATGGCACTGGATTTGTACTCAGATCATTTAAATTCTGGCTGTGCCACTTACTAACTACAGTGGAAGTTTTTTTCCCCCTTTTCTGGGTTTCCATTTCCTCATCTTGAAAGAAAAAAGTTAGATTTAGATGATCTCTAAAACCTCTCCTAATTTGGAATCATGTAGTCCTGTTGACCTCTACATTTGTAACAATATTTGGAGACACAAAATCACCCAAAATAAGAAGTACCTAAGGAAAAGTTTCCAGGAACCTGATGGACTTATTTGAAAATGAGAGGCCTAGTGGCTTTATGAAACCTTTTTTGGGGGCATGGGGTGGGGTGGTGGGGTTGGGAAGAACTTCAGGATACAGTTGAAACACTACATATAATTGGAAGCTAGATTTCCTTGGAATTTTTTTGAACTATCAGGATTCTATTTAGTCCTCCTTGTTTCCAGCCAGAAATGACTGAATCTGTGGCTTATTGAGGCTATAGTTTATTGCATTTTGTATCCAGAGCCTCTTTTCTGTGCCAGTCAGATTTCCTACTGTGAATGTTTAATCCACCTATTGACTGACTGAGAGCCAAATGATTCCCCCCAGCACATACTCAGTATCCTACAAATACACTATAAATACAGTAAAGGTAGATCCCTGAGCTAGAATTGGATCTTCATTTATAAACCTTGCTTTCTGTTGGTCACAACAGTTTGGCACTGAACTGTATCTTGGTGACCTATATTTTTCAATATAGTCATTTTAAAAAGTTAAGTTAAAATTTTGTCAACAGCAATTATAACTAGACAGAAAGAACATTCCCTGAACTTTGATGGCACTAAATAACTCAATAAGTGCCAAACACCAGTGCTCTCTGCATAACTTTCCAGACTGTTTCTAATGTCATGAAAATCTCATGCAGTTTTCTTTAAACGTTGGTTTGGAATGCTGCTGTGAATTCTGAAGCAAATGCATATTTCTTAAGTACCAACTAATTGCAAACCCTGTGTCTTCAGATACATGTAAAGTCTTTAATAATTAAGAAAACTCAAGTAAGTTCAGTTTTGACTCAGCTCCAGATGTGCTACAACTGTGAATATATAATCTGCCTTTCCTGTGTCTTCTTCCTGTGGCTCCTTCCAACTTACCCATCAAAAGAAAGATAATAGTTTTAATCATACAATATTAGTTATTAGAAAAAGGGGTTATCTTCATGCCAGGGGTGGGAGATTCCCTCCTATACTTTGTACTCCCTCTCCTATGGCACTCATTTCTAAATGCAAAATTCTGTGATATGTTATTTTCATATTTGAGGCAGCCATGGCTGCTTTCACATTAATTCTGTTTTAGAAAGTATATTTTACAGTGCCCAAAAAACCTACTCTATAGCACAAACTGGAAGCAGATGTGACTCTAAAAGAAATTTTGGAAATTAAAAATTAGCATATGACTTAACCTTACTAAAGAAATACTGCTTTTCTCTTTAGTGTCAAGATAGACTAAGTCTCACTACCAGATCTCACTTACCAGATTTATGGTATAATCCCCTCACCTTTCTTCACAGCTATTTTACTGTAAAAACAAGGACAGAATAGCAGGTGGATGTTATCTAGTGATATGACTGACAGCAGAGGGTCCTGGTAGCTTCTGTATATGGAGCTATCATCGTTAGTGTTCTTGGCTAATTAAAGTTTGAAAGGGAACAGACTCAGATTATGCCTGACACTGCTTCCAAGTTGTTTGACTAACTAAAATGGTAACTAATGCAGATGACTATGATTATTAGATTACAGGGGCAAAAAAAGTTTAAAGTTAGAAGAACTGCATACTTTATCCATTCCAGTCCTGTGACTTTATGGCCAAAGAAATTGTAACCTGAGGAAGTCAGATGGCTTTCCTAGTCACATAGCCCGTTCTAGAGCCCAAGTTGTGTTGGAGGTTACTTGGTTGCTTACAATATAGAGAGCACTGGGGAATGGGAAGACCTGAATTAGAATCTTCTTTTCAAGCAGTTAGCTTGTGTGATCTGTGCCACTAGGGATAAAACAAAAGGCCCAAATCAAAATTGAACTCCAGTCCATGCTCGCAAGTCTAACCAGGGACACAAATGCAAACAGCTATATATAAAAAAGAGACGTACACGATAAATTGGAGATGATCAGCCAAGAGAAGGCACTAGCACTAAGGGGTATTGGAAATGCCTTCTTAGAAAAGATTATATCTTGTCTGAGAGTTGAAGGAAGTTAGGGAAGCCAGGAGGTGCAGATGAGAGAGACCGTACCAGCCATAAATCAGTAAGTGAAAATGCCCAGAGTCAGGTTACTTGTTCAAGGAAGAGCAAATATGGCAGGGCCACTGGATCAGAGAATATATGGATATAGAATATATACATATAGTATTATATATATATATATATTTGTGTGTGTATGTATGTATATGTCCTATATCCTTTAGTACCCAGTTGTCTTCGAATATCAAATGCTTTATCCATCTTTCCCCCAAGCTGCAGATTATGAATTCATAATAATGTATTTGACTTAGAGGAAACTTCAGAAGTCATTTAGACCAGCCCCTGCAACGTCCTCAACATACACAAACATTTGCAACTAGAGATTTTGACCTTTTATTTCCAACACTAACTTTATTAAAATGTTTAATAACAGTACTGATATTTTCATTATGATGGTTTTAATGTGATTTATGATTTTCTTATGACAAATACCTCCATATACACACAAACTATAGCCAACTATTGAACAGTTTGCAGTATTTATACTTAAAAAACACGTACCTTCTTTCCCCTGTGAAAATGTACTCTATGAAGGAATACTTCTCTTCCCTGTGGTTATTGAGGACATTGTGGACAGAAGTTTCAGGGTTTATATTTGCAATTCATCTTTATGAAAACTCACATCACTCGTTCTGTATTTACATTTTCCTAGAGTAAAATAAATCAAGCACAGGTTTCTTTAAGCAATTATCCATCATCTCAGCTTGCGTTCTGTTGTCTTATGTTATGGTCTGCATGGTATGTGATGTTTCACTAATAACCAGATGTATTATGCCACAGTTTTGTTTTTTCCTTATTTTTAACAAAGTACACTTTGTGATTAACCTATTTTTATAGATGTTGTTTTCCTTCTTGGAAAATGAATTAGCATACCTTAAACATAAATGGTTTATGCATCATCTTGATTTAAGTGCTTTAAGCATTCTCTTAATATTAATATAATGGTTCCTTTCTTGGAGAGGCTAAGAATGATTTATGCTTCTCAGTTTATGATGCACTTTAGTGACATTTTATTGTCTTGAGAGTCTAACATTAATCTTACTACAAAGTTGAGCTTTTTCTTTTGTGTATAAATCACATCCGCACAGGATGGCATGAAGTTTTCTTTTCCATCAAACTTGTGTACTAAACTCTATCTGTGTACAGTGTTCCACTGTGGTTCTACAAACAAAGCTGTTGCTGCATCTTATCATGCTCTCTGAAGAAGAAATTTACTTTATTTGGCAAATTTTCTGCATTTAACTAAAATACATTTTTTAATGGAATGGACTCCTCAGATATTGGTAATTGATCTAATGGATAAAATGACAGTATGCTGTGCTTAGTATTTGCTCATACGTTCCCCCTAACTAGGTTCAACCAATTTATTGTGTGATTTTGAAAAGCTTTCACCAGCTGAGACGTAGCCTTGATCTGCACAAACATTTATTGAGCATTTACTGTTTGTCAGACGCTATGCTAAAAACCAGTGATACCAACGCAGGCAGAAGCACTGTGCTTATCAGTGTTCTTATGTACAAACATTTTATATATATATATGAAAGTAGGACATAAATAAACTTTAAATGGATATATGTCTTGGGTATAAAAGGTTACATCAAAAACAAGTAAGAGGAAAAATCATGTTTGAGATCTACAGATAGGGAAGAGTCCATGACCATGCAAAAATATGAAACCATAAAAGAAAAAAGGTGGAAAAAAAATTTATTACATAAAATTGAAAAAGTTCTTGTATGAACAAAAATGCTGCTAAAATTAGAAGAAAAAACTCGAAACAGTTTCTCTGATATAAATTTCATTTCTAAGACATATAAGAAATTGATTTGTATCTCTGATCATCCCAAGCACCACATTAATTTCACTTCCATTCTCTCCACATTTTATACTTCACCCCCTTGGCAAACCACCCCATCTCCAGAAGTTAGCAGATTGGCTTCCACGTACTGTTCAGTAACTGTAAAGAGAAATCAACTGACCATGGCCACCGCCCAACGTCATAGCAGCAAGAGGAAGAAAGAAGATGAAGTGATGTGCTTTCTTTATCTTAGTATCATAGAGTCTTAAAGTTGGAAGGGACTTCAGATTTTCTGTGACTTCTACTTGAGTTCTGTCCTTTTAGGGTCAACAGAATAGATCTAGTCCTTTCAAGAGAAGACCTCAAGACAACTTTCACATGTCTCCTAAGTTTTCTCTTGTATGATCTAAATTTCCCTTAAAACTATAGCCTCTGTTTTTGAACCTAAAAGGACAAAGTATTCTATGATGGCCTGACCAGGACACAATATGGTGGAACCATTGCCCCCCCTTGTTATGTTTCTATGAATGCAGCACATTAATTTTTGAGCTAACACATCATATTATTTATTTTGATTTATGTTGAAGTTCCCTAAAAATACTTTGGGCTTTTTCATTTTTTCTATGTTGTTGATTTGTTAAACTCAAGCACAGGGCTTTAACTTTATCCCCTTTAACTTTCATCCTATTTGATTAGGTCGTTTGTTCCAGCCGGTTGGGATTATTTTGGATCTCACATTCCGACGTCCAGAATAGTGGCTTTTCCCCTTCAGCATGGTTTCCCCTCACACATTTGCTAAGCATGCCATCTCCAGCTAGGACTTTGATGAAAATATTAAGCAGAGAAAGACCAGTGACAGAGTCTGTGGCATCCCACTAGTAATATCCCTCCTCGAACATCAGTCAGTGGCTCCTGTCATTGAAATAAACATGAATTTACCTCTTAGAACTACCAATAAGTCTGTATTTCCCATTTGTGTGTATGTGTTTTGGGGATGGTACTTACCTTAATTTTGTCGTATTTGCCATTTGCTTCTTGCCCATGTGATCCTAAAATGAATTTCCTTTTTTATAGTGGTGAATCACAAGTGAAATGGAGCCAATGTAAATTTAGAGTCAATTTAATTGAATCTGCTTTAATATATCTACTTTTATGGCAGCTCTACATAGATTCAATTACTTGGCTAATTATGGATTTTTATTTATTTTTGTCCCAAACTAGAGGTAATTATGCCTGTGTAAATACGGCTTATAATCATAGGCTAAACAGGTACAACTTTCAGGTAAAGTAAAGGTTAGACTTTTACCGAATTCCCTACTCTAATTCAAGCAAGATGTTAGTATTGGACATCAACCATGTAGAATGGCAACTTTTTTTTTTTGAAGTAGGTCTTAGAAGAATCAGAAGGTTATAGTCTTTGAACCAGAAAGGAACCCAGAGGCCTACCTCTTATTTTTACAGATGAGGAAAATGAAGTTAAGGGAGATGAAGTGAGTTGCCCAAAGACACACAGATATTGAGACACGTTTTGAACTCAGGTCCTCCGACTTTAGGGCCAATGTCATATCTCTTTATTGAGTCATGCTTGATCTTTATAATTTTATTAAATCTCCTTTAAAATTTATTTATTTATTTAATTTATAGAATAATAAAAAGCATTTCTATAACACAGTATAGTAAAGGTCATTGCACATAAAATTGTGAATCTATTACGTAGAACTTGCTATTCCTTCTAAGTACATAATAAACATATCATACAACTTTTTTCTTTCTTGCCTTGTTCCCCCTTTCCCCTCATCCTAGAGATGGCTGCTGTTAGATACAAATAGTAAAAGAAAAAAAATTACTGCCTCAGAATGTAGTTTATGACCTAACCATAAAACATCTTTCCTTTACATTTTTTCATTTTTTTTATTTTCATTTTTTTTATAATTCAATAAAAGAAATTTTTGGTAATTTCATTGAGATGTGACATTTACGTTTATTTTTCATTTTTTGGTGTGTGTTGTTGTGGTTACTATTCAGTGCTTTTCTGCATTAGTGCTGTAGGGTTGCAGTCCCTGAGTAGCCATTTACTCCTGAAGGGCTGCAGCTTTTTCCTATGCCATCTGTCATGCTTGCCCAGGTTCTGGATAGTGGACAATGCTCTCATGCCTTCACAGTCACCAATGGAGTGAAACAGAGCTGTGTGCTTGCTCCCATGCTTTTTAGAATGATGTTTTCAGCTACGTTGTCAAATGCTTTCATTGAGGATGAACATAGCATCAAGGTCAACTACCGTACTGATGGTAAATTCTTCTATTTGAAAAGGCTACAAGCCAAGACCAAAGTGGAGGGAGTGCCGGTGCATGATTTTCTGTTTGCAGATGACTGCACTCAATGCAGCCTCTGAAACTGAGTTGCAACAAAGTATCAATCAGTTCTCTGCTGCCTTGCTAATTTTGGCCTAATAATTAACACCAAGAAAACACAGATGCTCCATCAGCCAACACCACACCATCCATACGTCGAACCATCAGTTACAACAAATGGAGAAGTTTTGAATGCTGTGGATAAGTTCATTTACCTTAGTAAGTAGTGTACTTTCCAAGGGTGTACAAATTGACAATGAGATTGATGCACCATTGCCAAAGCTAGCAGTTTGGAAGACTCCAAAGAAAAGTTTAGGAAAAAAGAGGTATTAGACCGACTACCAAACTGAAAGTCTGCAGAGCCATTGTGTTGACCACATTGTTGTATGCCTGTGAAACATGGGCAGTCTACCAGTGCCATGTCAGTAAATTGAATCATTTCCATTTGAACTGTCTTAAGAAGATTCTGAAGATAACCTGGCAGGATAAAGTACCAGATACTGAAGTCCTTGCTTGAACTAAACTGCCGAACATTCAAACTATGCTTCAGAGAGTACCACTTCAATGGGCTGGCCACGTTGTTCGAATGTCAAATGTACCCTTGCCAAAAAGACTTTTTTGGAGAACTCATATGGGGCAGGCAATCACATAGTGGTCAGAGGTGATACAAGGACATTCTCAAAGTCTCTCTCAGGAACTTTGGATTTGACTGTGCAACATGGAAGATGCTGGCAGAGGACTGCTCAGCATGACGTGCCCACATCAGAAAGGGTGCTGTGCTCTGTGAGTAAAGCAGAATTGAGACAGCACAAAGTAAACGCAGGATACACAAATTTAGAGTATCCACCCCAAATGGACTGTCTCTGCCCAACCTGCGGTAGAGCATTTTGAGCTGGTATTCTTCTGATCAGCCACAGTTGGACACACTGAAACTTCAGTTTATCATGGTGACGTCTTCGAGAACAAAGGACAACAGCCATGCCATCTATTACAGCTGGGGTGTCTGGCACTGGAAAGAGCAGAGTGGGTCATATGTGGGTCTGGATCCTTTGGTTTGCTAGTACAGCCTCACCATTGTTAGCATGAGAAGTACAAGTGGGGTGCTGAGTGAGCCAAAGTCAATGAGCGCCTGAACCTTTCTTTGGACTCTGGGTTTCCCCACCACAGAGTCGGCTGAAGTTGCTTTATCATGGGCACATGTTTTCTATTCTTTAGTTCTGAGCCATTGTGAGAGTCAGAGAAAATATTCAGCCCTCCTTCTTGTTCTTCACGTGACACCCACCCTGCCCCCAAGTTCCAGAAACTGTACTGTAAGAATATAAAATGGAATAGACACTCATCCTGGGAAAAAGGATTGTTTCCCTGGTCACATCCTTGCTCTCTAAGCTGTCTGGCTTGAAAGAGCTTGCTAAACTTATCTGTTGAATGTTTCTGCTAGGCAGGAGGAGACGTTGAGCATCAGGGACAAGACGAGTGGTGGAGGGCAGGGAGCCAAAGTATCTGTATGAAAGGACTATGCTCTGGAGCTTTGGGGGCCCAGAACCATGGAACTCCCGCTGTGGTAAAAAGTCGCATCCAGTCCTGATATTATTCCTGGAAGAGAGGGTTTAGAAGTAGAAGAAATCTTGGTGATCGTTGACCTTTCATTACGTATGAGGAGAGGAGTGCACATAGAGAAGGTAAGAGGCAGATGGTGTTGGACCTCAGTTTCCTCATCTATAGAAAGCAACAATGACAGTGTCACCCACACAGGATTGTTGAGAACCAAATGAGGTAATCCACGTAACTCACTTTGCAGACCTTGAAGGGCCGCACAAATGTTACCTATGGTTATGGTTATCATTAAGTACCTTGTCCGAGCTTGGTATTATTGAGTCATCAAGATTCGCACCCGTGTCTTCTGACTCCAAATGTACCACATAATGCTGTCTCTGTATTATGTACTGAGAAGTCAAGAAATAGATCAAGAAATAGTTTCAATAGTAACATTTTTTTAACTCTCATTTGTAGGCTTTGAACCTTTAAAAGTAGTACATTTTACAAATGCCACTTTACAGCTATTTTTCTTCTCTTTTTCAACTTTATAATCTACAGAGTAATGAAACTGCCTATCAGTTCTGGCCTTTCTTTGCAAAGAATTATCAGTCTTAAGGGACAGAATGTTTTGTTGATATTTTTACAATTCCTAGATTTCACTGTGGCATTTTAATGTGTTAAGTGCTATTGTTTAGTAGAAAACGAACAGCTATGTCTCAGAAACCCAGTTTGCAAATTGATTTCCCCATGAAAGTGAACTGCATTTAAAGATGGAAATACTCACAACACTATTTGCCCAAGATGTATCTGACTCATTCTTACTTAGCCATTTTAATTTGAAGCCCCTCTAAAGTTGGAAGCTGGCTTTAGCGAGACAGTGGAAAAAATAGGAAGTCACCATGTCACCATGGACTATATTATTTTGATAATTAGTTGCCCGTGGCTAAATGTGAACTTTTATTCTATTGTCGGTGACATTAATCAAGCTAGTTAGATGAACTTAAAATTGTTTTCCATACTTTCCATATTTTCCTTTTTATAACCTCATCCTTTTTTGTTTTGCTAGCATTTTTTTAGCATATTATTCTGTTTACATCTTGGAGCATATATAAGAAAACATTAAGGAAAAAAGGGGGCCAGGTGACAGTATGGCATAAGGGGTGCTGAATTTGGAGTTAGAGTACCTAGGTTCTAGTTCCTCTTTTGTTATTTAATACTTGTGTAACCCCAAGCAAATCACCTGACTTTTCTGCATCTCAGTTCCCTCTTCTGTGAAATGGGTTTTTAGACCAAATGAATTCTAAAATTCATTTTAGAAATTAAAAGGAATCAACTTTTTGTTGTCATTTTGTGCCTGGTACTCCTGTGATGCAATCTTTTCCATTTCATTGGAAAAGGAAGTCTTCTATAATTGACCTTCCAGATGCCAGCTCCTAATCAATGAAGAATAATGAATATGGCCAGTGATGCCATTTTTTTTATTATCTCCCAAGAGGGCTACGTGGTTGTAGAGTAACAGAGTTGAGTGGTTTCGGTGTCTAAAAACAGACTTCTCATCTTGTTGCCTTACCTTTTCTTCCTAATGACTTTCCTATTTATATTAATGTCAGTAGCATTCTTCTACCTCTCCCAAGTCACCTTTGAGTCCCATTAGATCCAACCATTCATCAAGTCCTGTTGATTCCGCTTCCCAAATATCTATGACATCTGTCACCTGCACCAGCCTGGTTGATTTCCCCATTTGCAGTGTCTCCTCACTCTAATCCATTCATCGTACCACTGTCTGATTAATCTTTCTAGTGTACAGCTCTGATAATGTTCCTCATTCTGTGGCTTCCTGCTGTCTACAGAATGAAGTCTCAATTCTTCATCCTCCCATTTGAAGCACCCCAACATCTGGCCACATCCTACCCTTCCATTGTTTTCTCATACTCTTATTTCACTCCTTAGGTTTCATGTCCTGTATTCTCACCAGTTTATGTTACTCACTGCTCTTTGGTTTCCCTCCCCTGAAATGTCTTCCATGAATTCCTGCTCACATGATTTTGTCTCATGCACTTTCTTTCGCCTAAAACATTCTTCTCCCAACTTTGCTGATTAAAATCTGACCCAAGTCAAATTCCGTTTCGATGGTCTTAGCAAAAATTGATTGTTCCCTCTTGAACTCCTACAGATCATTTTTTTTTTTGTATCTCACTGGTGACAACACATTCTTCCTTGAATTGCGGTTATTTGTATCTCCTTACTGTACTTTACATTCTGGGAGAGTGTGGACAATGTTTTATTCATATCTGAATCCCCCACAGCACCAAGTACAGAACCTTGAGCATAATGAACACTCAGTAAATGTGTTTTGAATCAATGGACAGGGCTTACATCCAATTTCCAGGCCTTAGATTATGGAGGTCAGTCAATCAAACAGCAATCATTTATTAAATGCTTACTGTGTGCTAGGTATTGGGCTAGGCTCTGGAGACAAAAGTAGACAAAAAATACTTCCTGCCTTTAAGGAGCTCACATTCTAAACATAGAAATAATAGGTGCATGTCTAAGTATATCCAAAATATATGATGTAGTGGATAGAAAGATAGCCTAGAAGTCAGGAAGACCTACATTCAAATCCTGCCTCCGACATACAGCTGGCTCTGTGACCCTAGGCAGATAATTTAATATCTGAGTGTTCTAGGCAACTCTCCAAGACTGTAAATTGCATTGGTAGAGGGAGTTTCTTGTATCAGTGAAATTACAGGTATAATTTCTATCCCTAAAATATACACACACACACACACACATACACACACACACACACACACACACACACACACACACACACACAAAGTAAATACAGTGTAATTGTGATGAGGAAAGCCTAACTGGCTTCTGGGGAGATGAAGAAATTGTTCTTGTATCTGAACTTTTATAAGGAGGCTTGGAGTTCCAGAAGTACAGGTAAAAGACTGTCCAGCAGACATAGGAAGCCTTTTGGACAAAGGTGTGGGGATAGGAGATGGAAGGTCCTGTTTTAGGGAAAACAAGGAAGCCAGGATGGCTATACTGTAGAGTAAAGGACTGGAAGAGTAAACTGGAGCCGCGTGATAAAGTGCCTTCAATGCCAAACTGAAGGATTTAGTTTTCATCCTGAAGCAAGAGAGAGCCCCTGCAACTTCCTGAAGGACATCATTAGGCGTGTGCTTTGGGAATGCCACTTTAGCCGCTGTGTAGAGTATGTACTGGATGGGAGGAGAGACTGGAAGTAAAGAGGCCAATGAGGGAGTCATTGCAGTAGACCAGGTGAGAATTTAGGAGGGCCATGTTGGACATGTAGGGGAAGAGAAAGGAACGGGGAGGAGAGAAGTGAGGGAGAGGATGGAGTCAGGAGTGACTCTGAGGTTGAAGGTGTGACTGAGTGAATGGAGGGACAAAATCGATAGCAACATTAGGGAGAGGGACAGGTGCTGCTGGGGTAAACCAATGAAGATGAGTGGGCTCCTGGACTTGGATTAAACTTTGAATAGGAAGTACAGAATAGTTAGTATGTAATCTACCATTATGGAGGACTTTATTCTGGGAATGGCTGTACTCATTGAAACCTTGTTCTGTCAAGGTGTATAGAAGAGTAAGATCCAAGATTTTCACAGGTGTGAGCATCAGTGTCTCCCCCATTCATATTCCCCGATACAGCCTTCTAGGCTTTTAGGAAAGGGTAGGGAATAAGCACTGCTATGGTACCTACTGTGTACCCGGCATTGTGCTAAGTACTTTGTTACCATGTTATCTCATCTGATCCTCACGACAGTGCTGGCAGACGGTAGCTTTTAGGATTCCCATTTTTCAGCTGATGAAACTGAGGCAGACAGATGTTGAGGGTCTTGACCCAGGTCACACAGCTAATTAGTGTCTGAGGTCAGACTTGAATTCAGGTCTTCCTGACTCCAAGCCTAGCACTCTGTCTGCTCTGCCCCCAACTATAAATTTACTGAATGTATACTATTACTTCATCTTTTTTTTTTTTATAATATGGATAATATATTAGGAAAGACCCACTAGTGTTCATTAAGTGCCTGTCAAATTCCAGAACATTAAAGAGTCCCCTACATATTATGTGTCTTAATATTGGTTTGAAATTCTGGTAATTTCCCCCTTTTAGTAAATAAGAAAATACGTAATTTAGAAATATATTCAGAAATTGAGGCTCATCGTTGTAAAATTATAAATAGCAGCCTGCAAGATAATTTACTTCCTAAAAAATAAAAAAATCTTTTGTAGGACATTTCAGAAAGTCAAGATAAAATTGTTATATGATGTGCTAGTTATTATTTCCCCTCCTAATCTGACATAAATATGACATAAGTATAATTTAAGTCTTTAAACATCCAGTCTTATACTTAATGGACAAAAGTTACAGGAATTAATTTTTTTCTTCCTTAAAATACCTACCCTTCACAGAAATGAGGAATTCTGACAGATCGAATTTTATGTATTTTAATTAACTGAATTTTAATATTAGAAGAAACAAATGTGAATATAGCATGTCCCTGCAGTACTGATGACAGTTATGGCAATTATAACTGACCTGTATATGCTTTAAGGTTTACACACTGTTCTATATATGTTGCCCTGTGTGGAAAATATCTCAGAGCATAAAATTTTTCCTCTAGTGGAAATGTGATACTTTACAATCTTGTTTATCTTTTTTTTTGTTTGTTTGTTTTTAAAGCATAGTTTGGTATTTTCGAAGCACACATGATTTTCATACAGTTTTTTTCTGCGTGTATTTTATGTGATGAAACAGGGAAACCCTAGGTTTGTAGTTTGCTTAAAGAGAAACAAACAGTTCATTAATTAGTTTTCTGTGGCCTGATATGAGTAAATGTACAAAAAGTTTTAGGAAATAAGGTTAATCTGGCTTGATCTCTTCTTAAGGAAGTCATGTAATCGCCGCTTCCTTTTCTAGAGTTTCATTATCCTTCTCTTTAGTAATCCATTCTACAGTTGTTCCAGGATTTGGGAGTCCAGCTCCCTGGCCTACATTTTGCAGACTCCGTTCCCTTCCTTTTCTTTCGGATCAGGAAAGTTGCCCTTCTCTAGCCCTGCAGCACCTCCTGAGCTCTCTACAGTCTGCCTTTCTCATATCAGTAACAAAATGGCACATGCAGCAATCACATCTTCCATTTCTTTTAGTCCTCAAGGATCTGACTAATCTTGGCAAGGTTACTTGAATTCATGAAAAGCAAACAGATGCTCTCTTAACTACCCCCTTACTTGTCCTGGGTGTCTGTTCTCTGTTAGCTAGTTTTGTACTGTCACTTCTAGCACAAAGCTTATTCTCCTTGGCAGTGAAAACAGAGGCAAAAAATGAGAATTGAGCAGCTCTGTCTTCTCTGTTGTAACCATCTCTTTTACCCTAAATATTCCTTCTTTCCTCCAAGATAACTTTAATTTTTTTTTTTTTGCTCTCCTAAACTTCCCATATCAGCTTCAGCTCCTTCTGATCCCCAGTACTTTTAGAAATCCTGCACTGTTTTTCCTTTCCAGGATTATGCCACGTACTTATATTCATTTTCTGTTACTTGCATACTTTAGACCACATCAGTGTCTTTACACAGCTCCCCTTTCTTCTCCTCATCAGAACTGTTCCCCTTTGCATCATCTCCTTCAGAGACCAATCATATGTGAGGGTGGTAAGAAAGCCGATTTACTAAAACAGAAGAATGACCAATAAGTCTGGAGCAAGGTTGTGAAAAGCTTTAAAACACAAACAAATGAGTTTATTTTTATTCCTAAAGGGAATAGGAACCTCTGGAGTTTATCAAGCAGGGGAGTGACTTAGTTGGACTGAGAACACAACTTTGGCAGCTTTGTGTAGGAAGGATAGGGATGGGGAGGAACTTGAGGAAGAAAGAAGAATTATGAGCTGTTGTTAAGAGTCCAGGTGAGAGGCGGTGGGGGCTAAGTTGGTGACTTGGTTAATAGAGAGAAGAGGATGGATGGAAGAGATGTCCCATAGACAGAAATAACAAAACATGTTGTCTTGTCAATACTCCTTCAGTTGTCTTTTGTGACCGTTGGCCCTGTGCCATAGTAACCTCATGTTCTCAGTTCAAGGGGTAATCATCCTCATACATGACATGCCCTAAGGGGGCATATAATTCTTTCAAAAAGTGAAAATGGCATCACACGACAGGAGTGTCTCTTCCTAATTAATTTGGTCATAGGAGTTTATCTGTAAGACTTGTTCTTTCGAAGGCATTAGTGGTAAACTTGTTTCTCATGGATTATAAAATATTAAGGAAAGTGGATTGCATAGTTTCTCACCTGACCTTCTGTCATTTCTTATTTTGTCACTTTTTATTTGAAGTAGCAAAACTGTCCATGTGTTTAAAAAACACTTGACATTTTAAAATTTCCACGAAAAGCAATTGGTCAAACTTTGGGCATGATGACATAGCAAGTTATATCATAATGTATATTAATTCATTCTGCTTTTTTAGCAGAGGTCAGGCTGTATCATTTTCATTCCAGAAAACTGAATTACAGTTCTTAATAACAAACAATATGCTTTATTCTTTCTATGAAAAATTACCTGATCCTAATCACATATGCTCAAAAATGCATGTCATAGCACTGTATTCTTCTTTCAACCTTTATCTCTTTTTATACCTTAAGAGTACAGAATATTGGTATTTTTCCTTCTAGTTGGGTACAGTTCCTGCAAAAGCAGGTATAAGTTTGGCAGAAAACTATTATTAGTTTGAGATTTTCTTTCTTATGCTTAGAAACCATAACAAAATTCTGACATTTTGTATGGTACCACAGACTGGCATTATACTTGCTTTTTTGAATGGCTTCTCCTTTGAAGTTCTAGGAAATAAGGATGGAAAACAGACATGATAGGTAGTTTATTTGTTTAAAAAAAAGTTAAAATTGTTAAAGCTAGCTTTGGGTTAGGTAATTCTTGTTATCTGTTAGATATTTCTGTTTCCTGAGACACATCAGTCTTCTTTCAGTTTCCTGAAACAATACCTTGTAATGCATCTGATACCTGCGAAAAGCAAATATTATTTTTGTAATAATGAAGCATTTCCATTTGTATTTTTAAAATTGTAGCAAGTTTATGAATTTTTAATATTTTTAAGCAAGAAGAGCTTATATGTTTTGCTTTGAGGCAAATCTTCAAATCAGAAATAGGTATACACATGACAATTTTACCTCACTAATCTTATTCAATGTCATCCCAATTAAGTTACTAAAAATTATTTTACTGAGTTAGAAAAAAATAATAGCAAAGTTTATTTGAAATAAAAGGTCAGTAATTTCAAAGAAAACAGAGAAAAAGATATAAAAGGAAATTTAGCAGTATCAAACCTTATGTTATATTATAAGGCAAGAGCATTGTTGAAGTGTAAAATGGATAATTTTAGTGATTTTAAATTAAAATTGTTTGCATAGATAAAACCAATGCATCCAAGAATAGAAGGAATGCAGAAAATTGAGGAAACACTTTTCTTGGACAGTCTCTCAGATAGGATGTGAACGTGTTGGAATACTGCTGTGATGTAGGAAATGATGAATTGGTTGATTTAGGAAACATGGAAAGACTTATACTTATGAAGGAAGATGCTATCGACCTCCAGAGAGAGACATGACAAGTGGAAGTATGCATAGTATGGTTTTACATATATATGTATGAGTGTATATGTGTATATATGTGTATGTTTATAGATATCTATGTATATCTCTATCTCTATTTATATCTATATCTATATTCATGTTTAATTGTAGCCTTGTCTAGGATGGGAGTGGTAGGAGGGAGGGAAGAAAATAAATAAAAAGTGCACGGCAGACAACAGGAAAACAAAGAAACGTTGGATGGCTTTGAAAACCTTGTATAGTTTTTGTTATATAGTTTTTCTAGAAATGGAAATGTATTATTTTCTATTGAATGTTCATGATAATGTTCCTTTTTTATTTTCTATTTTGTATTTAAGTTTAAAATGAATAAAAATTTACCAAAGAAAATGAAATAGGTATCCCCGTACTATTAAACTGCATAGAACTGCACAGGCTGGAAGCCTCCTTCTAAGTGCTTACCCTATTCATGACTAATCCTTGGATTTAGCCATTCAACTACTTTGGTATCCACCTGATTTTATTGGGGCAGTGGATAGAATGCTGGGCCTGGAGAAGGAAGACCTGAGTTCAAATCTGGCCTCAGACACTTACTAGCTATGTGACCCTGGGCAAGTCACTTAACCCTCTTTGCCCCTTCCTCTCCTGTACAAGGAAGTGGCAAACCACTCCAGTATCTTTGCCAAGAAAACCCCAAATAGAATCAGATAGGACTGAAATGACTGAACAACAATTTTCCTATCAGCTAGCTGACTTTTCTCAATTTTATTCACAAAGGCAGCATCCATCATTTAATCAAAAAGTATTTGTTAAGTGCCTACTATGTGCCAAGTACTGTGCTAGGTCCTGGAAATTCAGAGAGAATAAAAATTTCCTCCTCTAAAAGGGCTTATATTCTCTCAAGGCAGACATGTAGGTACTTACAAAATACATAGAGCAAGGATGGTCTGGTTTACCCCCAAAGAGCTAAACTTCCTCCTTGAGTTTTTGGGGTACTTTGGGAAATGTGAGATATGTCTGTTGTCTAATAGCACTGGCTCCCCACTCCCCAGACAAGGCTTTGTCTCAGCTACTGACAGTCTGGATCCCACTGGTTATTTGTTTCTTGACATGCATGCAACCTCAGGTTGTCTCTGAATGTTTTCAAACTCACAATGTTGGAATCTCCAGATTAATCTTCACCCAACAGAGAAAAGAGCAAATGTCAGGTGAAGCCAAGAGCCTGGGCCTATATTCATGAACGTTTATTATTCTTGGTGGTGAGAGCCCAAAGCCTTGATACACTGTTTCTCACCAGAAATGTCAGTGAAAGAATCCAAGAAATCCACCAAGACTGAATAGAAAAGAATATGGCATAGAAAAAATGGCAGAGGCCAATTAAGTCTTTTCTGAAGATGCCCTCGTTCCAGTTCCATGACCAGTTGCAAAGGTTCTCCTGCCTTGTGGTTAGCAGAGCAGAACCACTTACATAATGTCTATGTTCCAGGTTCTCCTTATCACTTTCCATGAAAACTCTCCATCCTCTGTGGAGAATTTCCATGAGCTGAGAGCTGTGTATGCTGATGCACTCTGCATATGTGCCAGTCTCCTTGATAAACAATGGAAAGTTAGTTAAATGTAAGGTAGTTAGAGCTGGAAGGCAGTAGCATTTGGAGGGCCCCAGAAAAGCTTTATATAGAAAGTGGTGCTTGATTTTGTCAGATCTTGATTTATTCAGATCTAAGTAAACTATATCTTTGGCTTTCTCCTAATGTACTACTCTAATAACCCTATCCAGAAAGGATATGAGATTAGTTTGTCTTTGGTTAGATGTTCCCTAACTGGCCCTTTAATAAGTGCTGAGCATAGTTCCTGGAACATAATAGGCATTTAGTGAATGCTTTTTGCCTCACTGACTAATAATCTGTTAGAAAATTTTGCCAGAAATCAAAATCAAACTCAGAGGCCTCTAAATTTCATATTCTGTTCTCTTTTTTGAAAATCCCATTTTTCCTTCTTGAATGCAGTGGTATATCCTGCATTCTCCACTATCTTGTATGGACGGTAACATTGGATCAGCAATCACATGTACCTTTTCTTTTCACTTTTTTGAGCACAGTGCCAGTGTGATATTCACAGCGCCTATATACTAGTGAGTGGATATACTAGTGTCATTCTCAATCACAAAATATAATAGATATTCTTTTCCATCTCCACACGGAAAATGGAACCAACACATTTATTTAAGCAACGGAGAGCCGAATCCCAACCCGAGAAAGTCAAATCCATCATAGCAGCAAAGAAATCTGTACATCATAACAACGCAGGGGACACCACCATCCCCACGCCTTTCCCCTGCTAGGGTCTTCCCACAAACGAACACTCACAGCTTGCTGCCTGCTTCCACTCTCTCCCTCATTTCTAACTGCTTTGTCCAGCTTCCTCTCAGCTCTGCTGCACCTGTTCAGCAAACTTTCCCACCACGGATTCCTGTGACCCAGGCTTCTATGTGACTCAAAACAGGTCACATGATCCTATCAGTGGATGGAAAAGATCTTCCCATTATGCAAAAATACTTTAATAAGACAGTAGGCCTAATTTTGAACTCATTGAAGGTAGTCAATTCTTTCTTATTATTTCTTTCATTTCCTTGCGCATCAGCTCCCAATTAGCAGTTTTTCATTCTGTCTTTTCTAGTTGAAAGGAAGATCCTTCTTTCTGATAAAGAGGGCAGAAGCAGAATAAGACATTTTCTCCTTTCCTCCAGCACCATTGCTCCCTTCACCTTCACTTATTTTTTTTTTGCATTTGGGAAGCGCAGACAGGGGAGTACAGAGTCTAGCCATAACACAAAGTCACAATTCAGGAATAAAGCCTGGAACAAAATGAGTAAATCAAAAAAAGACACCAGCAGTAAATAGTTGTTATGGAGACAGAGATACCTAGGATGTAAACCTGGAGGGAATGTAATTTGAAGCTGGGCCGTCCAGTATTTTGATGGGCTTGTTTCCCCAGGATTACAGTCATTATTCTTAAGTTCTCTCTCAACCTACTTCCAGGTAACTTGTTTTTGCAAATAAACATTTTACATTTTTCTCTATCTTTTTATTTTTGTTATAGTATTTTTTCTTATTTCAGAGTCACTGGATTATGCTTGATCTACTATCATTTTCTGTGAGTTTGATACTTTAATAAGGTTTTCTGCCTTCTTTTTTAAGCTATTATCCTTCCAAGTTTTTCCTACAAATCAAAATTTAACATTATCTATATTGCATTTTATTTTTATTTATTTTGTTAAACATTTCCCAATTACTTTTCAGTCTGGTTTGGGGAATTTTTCAGGCATCAGGTTGCCAGGAGAGCCACAGATTTGACACCTTTGTATCACATTCTATTCAGACAATTACTAGTACTTGGATTGTCCCATTGTGAAATATGTGATGGGCATCTGATGCCTGAGAAACGCGGGAGGCGGTACTGTCACATAGCAAGTGTCCAAAGCAGGTCACAGTACATGCTCCTGCAGCTAAAGTTGTTATTTTTTTGGGGGGTGGGAGGCTAGGCCTTGTAATGCCAGTGTGCTAGGCCATGCTGGCACATCAAAGGCTTATAATCAACTTGATTGATTAATTAACCCTTAATGATGATAGAAAACTACTTCTTTAGGATATATTGCCTAGTCTTTACTCAGTTATCAAGTAGGATTTATAAGATCTACATTTCATTTAACATCATAATGCATGCCACACATTAAAACCTGACACAAGAAAATATAAATCAGCTAAATATGCTGAGTATGTCTTCATGACTCTTCCTTAATCTATTTACAGTGAAATATGATATTTATATTATTGTAGATTTGGCTTAGACATTTTTTAATCTGATCAGATTTCCAATGTTCTTCATACGTAAAATCCCCGGAAACATTACAGATTTCCCACAACTTGTAGCCTTCTGTTTTAACCACTTATGCTACTGTGTGCATTTGTTACTTTAGCTTTCCTCTCCTTGAAAAATAAACAGCTACAGTTGCCATAAGATGGGGCAGCTCAAGAATCAGACGGTGCATTGTATGGTCAGAATAACTGTCCTAGGAAGCACTTCACCTCACTTGTATCCTTCTGGGAAGTTTCCGTCCATGTTTTCTTGAAATATACAGTGTGCTAGCCTTTTATTTTTAGTCATGGTTTTCTGGCAATACAAGGGTTTAAAAAATTTTTTAGTTCTAATATTTCTTGCTCAATGAGTCATTTTTTCTGTTCACTCTATTCTAGTTTTCACACAATCTGTTTATCTGGGTAAAGTTTATCGTTTTCTCTTCTAAGCTAACTATTCTCCTTCCAGTTCTTTCCCCCAGAGCTTTTAAAATCTTTAATCTTTTGCTCATTCCTTCTGAGTACTCATTTCCTCATAGCAAATCCATTTTTTTCCTTTGAGTCACTGATTGCAAAATGAATGTTTGATAGAATTAATTTATAAATCTGATCTTTGAAGTTTTTTCCATAATTTCTTCTTTTCAAATTATTATTGGTATAATTTTTTTTTACGTCACAGACTCTTCCCAGCAAACAGTCAAACAAGCTCCACTACAGAGTATATCTACAGATGAGGAAACTTCGCCCTCAGAAACGTGTGCTCTTTCACTTTGACAGCATCATGGGGCCTCTTTTATTGCCCTGTCATCATGTTGATGAGATGTCTATAAAAGTGTCTAAAAGTCTTCTTCACATGAACTGCTTCTCCACTCTTTTCTCCCCTACCCTAGACTTTTCAAATTGATTTTTGCAACCTAAATGAGTATTTTACACTCATCTTTATGAAATTTTATAGATTTTACCCTCTTGTTTTAATCCTGTCAGGACCTTTTTTGTATCCTGATTCTGCCCTGAAACATTAAGTTCTTTATCCCTTCCAGCTCTCTGACATCATAAAATAACCAGATAAATAAGATGTTACATATATATGCAGTGGCAGGAGGTGGCAATATGGAAAAGTGAAAAGCCTGTCAGCTTGAGAAGCAATAGATTTCAGTTATAGCCCTACTAGAGCTACCACAACTAATTGTGTATCTCTGAGCAAGTTTGCCTCTCATTTTAGAAAGAGGGGTTAGATCAGGTCATCCATAAAGTCCCTTACAGCTTCAAGATTCCCTGATTGGTAAACTTAGTGTTAGCAATGGAATGCCATAAAATAAAAAGAATTTTTAGAAATTTGTTAAACCATAGGATAATAGGCATAGTGCTGCATGTTAGCCAGTGTTTCTTTTTTTTATATCCATAAATTAAGGAGCTCATATGTCATAACCCATAAAATCAGGGGTTAAGTTGACATTTCAGATAAGAAGAAATTACTCCAATGTGGTCTTATACCAAAGTATTTTCTTTTGTGCTAGTATTCCCATTGGCCAGTTTGAATTCTGACTTTGTCTTTATTACTGTTGCAACTTTAGGCAATTCTTATCTAAGAACTTTAAAGCTTATTCTGGTGACATTAACTGAAGTTATAGCACCTGAATACTATAAAGCATATTGCTTTCTCTCCAGTTGAAGCAGCCAGAATACTAAGACTCATAAAATAACTTTGACTCTCTATTAAGTATATAATCACAATAAAAATTCAGTATCTGTATGAGAAAAATACATTATTTTATAAGTTAGTTTTATCATATTTGATACGTTTTATAAAACACTAGAGGGGATATTTTTTACAGTATTGCCTTCTCAGTAAGAGTTTTTAGTGATTTGATAACTTTTTCCTGGGGTGATGAGTTCTCTGCAAAACAAGAAAAGGGCTTTACATTTTTATGTCAGACCAGGGAGAAACTTCTAAGTTTAGCTGTCATGTATAGGGTTGGTCAGATCTGGGGACTTAATGCTGCTCTCAAACATCTTCCTTATGGCTACATTCTGAGTTTGGGGCAGCTGGGTGGTGCAGTGGATAGAGCACCAGTTCAGGAGTCAGGAGGACCTGAGTTCAAATCTCACCTCAAACACTTGACACTCACTGTGTGACCTTGGGCAAGTCACTTAACCCCAATTGCCTTGTCCTGAGTCATCTACAGTTATCCTGATGAATATCTGGTCACTGGATTCAAATGGCTCTGGAGGAGAAGTGAGACTGGCGACCTGCACAGCTCTCCCTCACTCAGAACAAAGTCGAGTGCAAGTCATGTCATCATTTCTCTGATGGCAGGGTCTTCCTTGGCAACCAAAGACAAACACACACATTGTGAATTTATAAAACTAACACCATCATTACTATAAAGAAATTTCAACTTTGGTAGGTTCCACAGAAAATTCTTAATCAAATTTAAGATACCCAATGCCAGATATTGGGGGGGGGGATTTTTTTTGATGTATTCTCAGATTTGTCATATGTTGCTAACAATAACAAAAACTAATCAGAAAACAATTCTGCCATTAGTGAGTTCTGTGACATATAAGCAAGGTCTTTGTGTTCACTGTGTTGTGACTGATCAGCAAGGTACATCATCTCTCTGATACTCAATGAATATAAAATTCTAAATTATCTCCCCATATATTTATATTTATTTATAAATGATAGCATTAATGTACATTGTATACTTTATAAAACATACATAAAAATTTAAATAGTAAGAGGTGAAATGAATAATGTTTAAAATTTATTAATTTCACAAAAATGTTTTTATGTTTATAATATTTTAGTGGGAATAATGTAATTGAATATGTCTCATTATTTTTGAGAAATGTCAGTATATGTCATGGGAATTAGAGCGGATTCATATATAATAATCATTTTTGGTAACTGATTATTTACTTAATTTGGTTATATAGTTCGTCAGTAAGCAAGTGAATTTCTTTCATTTTTAGATCCTTTTTAAAACTGAAAAATGCACAGTGCATGGATCAAAGTCATAACAGCCAGTGAACACACAAAAGCTTTTCTGTGGATGGTCATCATGTACAATGAAAAACACAAACAGAAATGAATTGCCTGTTTCCAACTCAGCAGAAAGTTTTCTTTTTTTCTTTTTGGTTCTGTTGAAAAATTATTGGATATATTAGTTTGTTTTTGCATTAATATGAAAAGCCAGAAGGTCAGTTTAGCTCAGCTACAGAACACAGGAAGGAAAGTAATATATAATTAAGGCTGGAAATGTAGGAAAGGACTAGATTGTGAAGGGTTTTAAAAGATAAACAACAGAGTGTGTTTGACCCTAGAGGCATTACGGAGGCACTGAAGTTTATTGAGGAGGCAAGATTTTTAGCTATGCTCTTTACGAAATCATTGCAGTGGCTCTGTGGAGGATGGATTGGAGGGGGAGAGTCTTGTGGCAGGGAGATCAATTATAAGGCCATTATAATAGTCTAAGCACGAGGAAATGAAGTCCTGAACTAGCATGATGACTGTGTAACTTAGAGAATAAATCAGATTTGAAAGATGTTACGAACATTGAAGGGACAAGAAGTAGCCGCACTTGGATATGTGGAGTGAATGAAAGTGAGGCTGGAGGCTGACACATAGGCTTGGTAACTGGAAGGTGTGGTCAGTAGAAATAGAGTTAAGAAGAGGAGTGGATTTGAGGGGAAAGATTCTGAAATGAAGTCTTCATTGCAGATCCACACTCTATCCATGCCTGTTGTCTTGTGTGATTCACTCTGTCCTGCCCAAAATGAAGGCCAGGAGGGAGTCAGAGGTTCTTAATCTCTCCCATGAGTGCCTAATGGAGTCAGGTTAGGTGGGGGAGTTTTGGGGAGCACAGGAGTTATTCTGGAGGGGGAGCGGATCTTCTTTGCACTACATAATAGCATCCACACAGCTATCATTAGGAGTGAGCTGTCTCAGGTTATAATTGCTTTAAGGAGTTATAACTGCCCAGCACAGAAAGGGGGTGGGGCTGGGGAATGTGAGAGCTTTCGTAGTGGTGGGAATGGGGCATAAACAAGCTAGAGTGCCGGAGTACCTACTTAGTATCATCTTCAGAACGCCCCACACATCCCCACATGAGGTAAGATTCTGAGGCTAGATGGTAGGTTATAAGTAAACCATGCCAGCTGGTTGAGTTACTGTTTTCTGTCTGTGGTTTGCTAGTTTGTTGGTTTTTAAAGGACCTTTTTCTTTAAACCACTGTTCTAGGAGGCTTCTGTTTCAGGGTGTGGGTGAAGTGTTATTATGTCTAGCTCTATGAATAAAGAAATTGTAAAAACATTTATGAATATTTATGTTTACACACACACACACACACACACACATCCTTGGCAACTATCCTACTTAGTTTACTACAGTATAGATCTGAGCTATGGGATTTTTTCTGCACATGTGCCATTTTGGACACTTTCAAATGAAAAGCTCTCTTTGGATACAGATGGAACAGTGCTAACAAGTAATTTTGCAACCCAGAAACAAATCCTGAGCTTAAGCCTGACCAGGTCTGAGAGCGAGAGGAAATCATTTTCTTAGTGCAGATCTTTCTCACACCATTTTAAATCTGCCCTGAAAACATGAAATTTCCCTTAGCTTTATTTATTTATTAAGAAACTGTATGTTTTATAGGGACCCCTTGGTCTTGTTCAGGTAGATGGGCTCTGAGGGCCCTTCTAACACTGAGCTAATGTGATTCTATCTTTTGACTCATCTTTACAAACCTAAACAGTGCATTTCTGTAATGGATGGTTTTAGTGGCTAGCCTTCCAAATCAATTGTCTTCTTTATACATACAGGTACTAAAAGACCATGTTTATTTTTTTCAAACATGCAAGGGTCCCTAAACTCTTTTCAAGACTCATGCTGAATTAGATTGTCTTTGGAAAAGGTACAATATATTGCTAAAGTGAAATTCAATCATCTTCTTCTGTAGTTGATAGAGCTTAAGAGACATCAGTGAAAAATACTCACACAAGCTCTTAAGATCAGGTCATTTATTTCAAATGACTTCAGTATGTACTTACCCATTGTGCATCAAATAATGAGCAAAATTGCTAGGCCTCTAATAAGCAAGTACAATGCAGACAAAAGAGAACACTGGTTTAAGGTTCTGGTGTCAAATGCAGTAAAACACTCTGTTTATAGCAGGTCAGACTTGGGTTTACAATTAGCACTAATTACTGAAAAAAATGAAAACAGCAGCTTTAAGGAAGGATACTTTTCACTGGAAGATCAAAGCCGTGTCTCTACAGAATAGGAAAGCCTCTACTATTTAATTGCACTGAAGTGCTAATTGGATTGTAAGGTACTTTCATGTGTTCTTCCAATTAGTCAGTCATCCCTGACCAAATCCACATAAGAAGAGATTATGAGTTCTTAAAGCTTTTGTCTATACAGTTGGATTTGTATACCTGGGCAGAAGCTGCAGTGCCTTCTTTTTATGTAAAGTGAGGTCTTTTGGGTCACCGTTATTAGCTTGCTATGAATGCTTTGAAAGTAAAACTGTCAGAGATGACAGAAATGGTTAACTTGCGGGCTGGTAAGAATCGCTCCATATAAATGTTGGTTAGTCTACGGCACAGTTTGAAGTTCGTGGTGTGGTGCCGTTTCTTTGTTTGTACTGTGTGTGAACACGAATAGAGAAGCAGAGAGTCTGCAGAGCTCCGCTTGTAGAGCTCTAGAATCGTAGGGACCTCAGGAGCTCCACTTCATTTCATGTTTTTCATCTTCTCTAATTTTTATTTCCTTTATCTGAGGTTATAAAAACCTGTGTGGAAAGGAGAATTAGTGAGTCGGTAGGATTTATTTGGTGATAATTATGGTATTCTCTTGAAGAATTTTTCTTTGGTTTGATTTTATTTTGGCCACACTCCACACATCCCGTGTCATTGTGGGATTTTGGTTGTTTTCATCGTATATTAATCAATACTGCCAACTCACCACCCAAAGGAAGTGCTGGAGAAATGGTCCTGGGGAGCAAAATTGCATGGAATGAAATGGAGACTTGGCAGTTATCCAGCATATTCATTCATCTGGTTCATGTTTTTGAGTACACTCCAATTTATTCAGGTATATTTATTTTTCTGGCTCAGAACAATTTTTTTCCTAATTAACAGAAACACACTAGGGAAAATGTGTGTTGGGTGAAGCAGTCCTCATAAAGTTTAAAGGGTTATGAAAATGTGCATTTTTATTACACAGACAGATGGTAACACCACGATTTCTTTTCCCAGTAATTTCTTTTTGCCTTAAATTATTATGTTTGGTTAGTTGTGCAACCTAAATTTATAATAAACTCTTCATTTTATTTTATAGAGACCCAAACTGAATTCCAAGATGCTGTTATTCATTCGGGTTCCCAAAATTTGGCAATGAGAACAAAAGGGAAAAAAAAGACAACTGAGTGATAGAAGAAAAATGAAGTGCTTTGTGTTGTATTGTGGCCTTTATCTGAGACATAAAAAAAAAAAAGCAAAAAGCTTTACCAATATTCTGCTTATCATGAGCTCTCACTTCCTTTATCACTCAGTTTCTAAAATGAGTAATCTCTCCATGGCCTCCACTTATTCACCATTCCTTCTTTCCTTATTATTTGGCTTTCCCCCTCAACAATTTACTAAAACTGCACCGCCCGAGGCCGCCAATGCCCTTTTTCCTTGGCTTTTCTCTGTGCAGCGTTTGGTCCTCCTCCTATTTCCTCCTTAATACTCCCCCGTCCCTTGGCCTCCGTGATTCCCTTCCTGTCTCTTTTTTCCAGTTTCTTCTCCAGTTCCTCTTTATTTTCCTCCTCTCCCTTTCTAGATATGATAGTGTCCAGGACTTTTTCTCTTCTTGACCCTTGTCTTTCGGTACTTTTTCCTTTGATCATCTCATCCCGTCCCACAACTCTCTCTTAACATCGTGTGCCCTGATTCACTCCTATAACTCGTTACATATTTCCCAAGTCCCTAGACATCCAAGGACCCTTAAACACGTGCTCTGGGCCCCAAGCCCTCCTCTCCTTCCCAGCTGCTGTTGGTGTGACCTCCTTTCAGAGCTTGTCCTGTGTGACTCTTGCCTTTCTCTCATCCCTACTCTAACATTCAGTTACCCAATTCTGTCTTGTATCTCTCCCTTATTATTTTCTCATACTGCTACCCCCCCATTACATATCTTCATCACCGTTCTCCTTGTTTCTCACTTTTCTCTCCTCCAATCTACATTTCATCAAATCACTTCTATGACTTTCCTGATAAACCTGTGGGACCAAGTTACTTTCTGCTCAAGAGCCTGCATTGCCTCTCCATTGACCTTAAAGTAAAATAGGAGCTCTTTAGTCTCCCCTTCCACTACTCTAGCCCCAGTCAGGATCCAAACTACCTTTCTAGCATTTCACACCAAATTACTATCCCTTGACGGCAACTAGTCTTTTTTTGTCTCCATGCCTGAAACACCCACATTCCACTCTTTAATAATCCTTCACATATATATAGCACTTCAAGGTTTGTAAAGTACTTTCTGTACATGATTCCATGCAAATTTCACAACAGCTTTGTGCGTGTGGGCATTGCAGTCATTATTTCCCAATTATAGAAGAAACGGAGACTTAACAGAAATTTAGGATCATAGATTCTGAGCTGGAAGGGAAACTAGAAGCCATCTAGGCAAATATATTTTACGGCTGAGAAAACTAATCCCTGAGAGATGATACTTTCCCAAGGTCACACAGTTAGTTCTTAAAAAGGTGGGATTTGAATTCAGACTGATCTGATGCCAAATCCCATAACTCTATACATTATGCCAGACAGTCTCTCTTCTTACCTCAAGTACTATATCCTCAAAGAAGCCTTCTTGTTTCCTACCTTTGTCTTTGCCCTCCCCTTCCCCCACCCCAGGTTCCAGGGGTCTCCACAGATTTTCCTGGCACTCTCTTATGAGGTCCTCTCCTTCTCCTTTATCACATTTTTTCCTTATAGCATGCTTATTTACATACATACAGTATCTCACAAACTAAATACCAGTAAGCTTCTTAAATTATTTTTCACTTTTGTTTCCCCCAACTATCATGGTGCCTTGTGCAAAGTAGATGCTCAATAAATATTTGTCAGATTGAATTAAAGATATAAAACAATAATTTATATAGCTAGAAATTCCTTAAAGATTATTTGATCCAGTCCATTCATTTAATATTGAGGAAACTGAGACTCCCCCAAATCATGGTTAGTTTAAGGTCAAACAACTAGTTATCTCTGGAAATTAGAAGATATGATTAGTAAATGAGAAGATAGGGTCATAGGATTATAGAAGTTATAACTAGAAAGATACTATCCTGATGAAAGCTCTTTCCTGAATGTTCCAAACTATCATTACCTATGACTAGCTGAGAGACAGGCTCCTACCTTAAATCTGGTATTTTATTTTAAAATACTCAATTCTGTATATATGTAGCTATATTGTATTATGTCATTTGCATGTCAGAAAATACTTTTAAATAGCTCCCCTCTCTGTACTTGTCATTCCTGCCAAACTCTTACAGAACCTAGAGTAATCATTTTGCAAATCTGGAAATAACCAAAGTGCTCAAAAAGTATTTTATATAGAATAAATTCCTAGTTATCTATTTGTATATTAATAATTATTAACCACTGAAAATAAGCATACAATAAATGCAGTTCACACTGAAAATGAATGTAATTTCTTTTTTGTCCGATTCAGAAGGAACATAGAAAATTTTCACTGCTATGAATATTAACCATTATTTCACTATAGATGTGTGAAAAGCCTTAACAGAAATTTCTGTTTGACAGGATTGCTAGATAAATCGGTTCTTACTGAATTAGAACTTTTCCAAATTCAGTAGAACTTCATCACCTGGTGGGAACCCAGTTGGAGAATAAATAAAAAAAGAATAGACCCTTCCTGGGGAGAATTGGTGGGGAGGGGGAGTTGGTAAATATGTTAAACAATTTGTTATTGTTATTTAGTCATTCAGCTGTGTCCAACCCTTTGTGACTCCATGCGGAGTTTTCCTGGAAAAGATACTAGAGGCGTTTGCCATTTTCTTCTCCAATGGACTTAAGGAATACAGAAGTTAAATGACTTGCCCAGGATCACACAGCTAGTGAGTGTCAGAAGCCAAATTTTAACTCAGGTGTTACTGGATCCAGGCCCAGCTTTCTATTCCCTGAGCCACCTAGTTCAAAACAATTAAAAAATTCCATGGGGTTGTTGTGACACAACAAATAATAATTGGATGACATGATAAATAAATGTAAAGCACTTTGCAAACCTTAAACCACTCTACAGATGTCCTAGGAAGTGCATATTAAGTTCAACACCATGACAACTGTAGCATTTTGCTTGCTTCTCTGTGTTCCCCTGTGCATTTTCTTCTGTTGGCATCTGTGGTTTTTTTTTTCACTGATGTTCTTTTTTTCCATTTCCTCTCCTTCCCTTTTCTTCCCTCTTCTTCCTTTCCCTCCCCTCCCATCATCACTACCTACCCACTGCGTATAGAGCTCTTTCCCTGCCTTCATAAAAGCCCCCCCTTATAACAGCTAAACCTTGTAAAGCAAAATGAGTTTATACGTTGGCCATGTATGAAAATGCTTTGTAGCATTAGGTACAGATTTGCAGACTATTTAACGCCAGTCTTTTCTTAATACCAGTGTTGTTCAGTTGCTTCAGTTATGTCCAACTCTTCATGACCTCATTTTGGAATTTCTTTGCAAAAACACTGGAGTGGTTTGCTGTTTCCTTCTTTAGCTTGTTTTTGCAGGTGAGGAAACTGAGGAAAACAAGGTTAAGTGACTTGTCCAGGGACACAAAAATAGCCAATGTCTGAGGCCGGATTTGAACTCAGGAAGGCACTGTTATCACCAGTAACATTTTTAAAATTTGTTTTTGTCCATTTTTCCCTTTGACTTATGATTGATTTAATTTTGATTGTGAAGCTTCCAATTCAGACACCTCTGGGAAAGTAAGTGTAAGGAAAGTAGCCCAAGTGGGCCTCCTGGTACTAGGCCTGTAAGTGAAAGCCAGAAGTGACTGTCTGTGAAGCACATCTGTAGTTGGCAGTGCTTAGATAATTCCTGTGTTCTTACAAGGTCATGGGGCTCATACTACAAGACAAGAGCACGTAATCAGCATGGAGCTAAGGCATATGGGTTTAACTGCCTTGTCAGTATGGCATAGCAAACATTTGCATAAAATAATTATGCAGAAAATACTTTAATTTATTTCTGCAAAAAGAAACTAAAAGCTATAAATATTTTACTTCCATTCTTGGAATTTCATTTGTTAGATGGTCTATGAAGGGAGAGGGAGAGGGGGACAGAGACAGAAAGAGACAGAGAGAGAGTTAATATACCACCAAAGCACAGCAGACTTGAAGTCTCATCCTGGCCCTGGTCAATGGCTTACAGATTTAAAGAGTAGAAAAGGAGAGAATTTCTCTATCACTGGAGACCCAAAGTCCCATCTGGTCCTGGTTAGTGGCTTAGAAATCTAAGAAGAGGGAGAGTTCCCTGTTGCTGAAGGATGCAGTTCAGGTCCTGGCCTTGTTCTCTTTGGTGAGGGTATGGAATCTTGTCCATGATAGTTCAGCTATTAGGGGTCCTAGTCACAGCCTTGGTTAGCATTTTGGGATCTAAAAGGAAAATCCAAGTTCCTTATGACTCAGGCATGGGGTTGAGACCCTCCCCCTGCCCTGAGGTCCTGAATTACGGTGCCAGGCTCATCGTGATAGTGGGGCAGCTCCTGAGAGTCTCAGTCTCAGCCGTGCTCAGTGACTTATGGCTCTAGTAGGATAGAGCCTTCCTGTGGAACCACAGGGTTCCCCAACTAAGCTCTTGCTTTTGAGTCCTGAATCATGACACTGGGCTCATCAGGACATCAGGAATGCTATCTGACTAAATAGTCTGTGGTTTGGGCAGCAGTTCCCTGGAGCTGAAGCCTAAGGTTGAGTAACTCAGCCCTCACATCTACCAGGACATCTAATCTCAGCTTAAGTCAGCAGTTCATGAACTAAAGCAGGTACTTGTGGTCCAGGCTTGCTGGTTCATTTGGACTCTGTCAGGAGTAGTTATAGGAAGCTTTATTAATGGCCTGTTGATACTTAGGGCACCAGCAATCAATGGGTAAACTGTAATGGTCCAGAGGAAAGTGGCAAAGCGGCAGTAAAATCTAAATGAGGGCAGGAAGGAAAAAAACAGGTAGAACTCAGAAAAGTCACCCATGCAGGAGGTTAAATGATCTCTGTGGCATGGGGGAGTGGATTTATGGGCATCAACCAAGGATGGGAGACAATCAAGAAGTCCAGAGACTGTCAATGATTTCTTCACTGGCTGGAAATTTGAATGGAATTTTTATAGGCTTTTTCTTTAATCCCCGTCTACCTAGACAGAGTTCAGCGATTTCACTTTCACCTCCAAGTGAGGAGGAAGCATTCACTATAAGGATAGGAAGATCTCCCCTGGCCTTAAAGAGAAGGAAGCGCCTTCCCTCCTGAGCATTTGCCCCAGGGTAGGTGAAAGACTGCCCATTGTTTAGACCCTAGTGGTCTTATGTCAAAGGGCAGGGTAAAAGGATGGTAGCTCATCAGACACACAGTCAGTGCAGGCCATGCCTGGGGAATTGTAGTAAGCCAACTAGTAAAATTCTACAGCAGATTAAAAGTGTTTTACAAGTCAGATGAGCCCCCAAGTGACAGAATGGAGTTGGAGAAACATGAAAGGCTCACACAGCAAAACATATTTCCACTACTGTGTTTGTATGTATGTACGCAGAGAATGAGAGGCTGGAAAGAGAAAGAAAAAAAGCTAGTTATCTAAAACTCTTAAAAGGGAAAATGTGTGTGACCCCAGAGACCAACAGATGTTAACGCAAGTCTTTGTCATTTGTCTTTGGTCAAGGCCCTCAATCCTCAGGTTCCTTAAATTAAGAGGGATAATTATGGTGTTTACCTGTCATGGACGCAGAGGATATAAGGAGAGACAGAAAGATGGAGACACACGTACACATAGGTGTTTGTGTGTGCCTGTGAGAATAAAGACTTTACACATATGGGTTTTTCACTGTCTCATCAATAGTCAGACAATATTATTATGAATAGTTTGAGGTTTGAAGTGGTCGCTAGAACAGTCTAACAGGTGCTTTTATCACGGACTGTTGGCTAGGCTCACTTGTCATATGCTGCTATTTTTTTTCTTGTCAATCATTAAGTCCTGTCCAACTGTTTGTGACCCAGTGCACCAAAGGAGGCTGGTCCTTTCTATTCTCCACTATCTACCTCAAAAATCTGTCCAAGTTCACGTTCATTGTTTCTGTAACACTGTCCATCTCATCCTCTGTCGTCTTCTTTTCCTTTTGCCCTCAATCCTGCCAAATGTCAGGGTCTTTTCTGATGAGTCCCGTCTTTTTATTATGTGGCCAAAGTATTTTAAGCCTCAGATTTAGTATTTGACCTTCCAGTGATTATTTTAAATTAATTTATTTAAGTATTGACTGATTGGATCTCCTTGCTGTCCATGGTACTCTCAAAAGTTTCTCTAGCGCTACAATTCAAAAGCATTGATTCGGCAGTGCTCAGCTTTCTTTAGAGTCCAGTTCTCAAAGCCATACATTGCTACTGGAAAAACCATAATTTTGACTATAATAGACCATTGCAACAAGGTGATGTCTCTGTTTTTTAGTATGCTGTTCATATTTGCCATAGCTTTCCTTTCAAGGAGCAAGTGTCTTTTCATTTCATGGCTTCATATTCATATGCAGTGATCTTTGAACTCAAGAATATAAAATCTGACATTTCTTCCATTTCTTCTCCCTCTGCTTGCCAGGAAGAGCTGGGACTAGTTGCCAAGAGCTTAGTTGGGTTTTTTTATGTTAAGCTTCAGACCAGCTTTTTCACTCTCCTCTTTTACCCTCATCAAGAGGCTTCTTAATTCCTCTTCATTTTCCGCCATCAAAGTAGTATCTTCATATCTGGGATGGTTGATATATCTTCTGGCAAATTTAATTCCAGATTTTAATTCCTCCAGCCTGGCATTTCATATGATGTATTCTATATGTAAGTTAAAAAACTAAGATGAAAATATGCAGCCTTGTCATATTCCTTTTCCAATCTTAAGCCACCCAGTTGTTCCATGTTTGGTTCTAACTGGTGCTTCTGCATTCAAGCTCCTCAGGAGACAAGTAAGGTGATCTGACACTCCCATGTCTTTGAGGACTTGCCACATTTTGTTGTGATTCACACAGTCAGAGATTTTATTGTAGTCAGTGAAACAGAAGTAGATGTTTTTCAAGAACTCCCTTGCTTTCTTCTGTATCCAACAAGTGTTAGCTGTTTGGTCTCTAGTTCCTCTACCTCTTTGAAATCCAACCTGGTCATCTGGTAACTCTCAGTTCACATGTTGCTGAAACCTAGCTTGCAGAATCTTAAGCATAACCTTGCTGTGTGTGAAATGAGCACACTTGTTTGGGAATTTGGTTATTCTTTGGCATTTCTCTTCTTTAAGATGGGGACATAAATTGATCCTTTCCAATCCAGTGTCCACTGTTGAGTATTTTACAAATTTGCTGGCACATTGATGTAGTGGTAAGCAAAGTAGGATCTTTTCCTGTTTTTTTTTTTTTTTTTTTTAGTTTAATTGAGTGCCTCTAATTGAATCCTGCCTTTATCAACCAAGAGTCTCTACTGGGAGTAAAGTACAGAAATAGTTTCTTTAACTAGAAACAGTATATGTATTTGTATTATTAATTATTTTAATGTGATTAAAGAAAATCTTTCCCACTCATTAATGGGCCTGCCCACTGAGAGAAGATTAAGGAAGATTTGTGGGAAGGTCCACTCCTTTTGTTAAGTTTCTAATGAGGCACTGGTTCTCAAGGGTTACAATGCCCTCTGGCTCAGAAACACGTATAAGTCCTCTGAGGTGAGGTTTTACTTTAGGGCTTACTGGCTGGAAGTGTTTTGTTTGGCCAGAGGAGACTCTTAGAAGCTGTTAAGGAGCCCTCTGGCTTTGAAAATCCAGATATTGGTGCTTCCCTCTGGTAACTATGTATGTATGTAATGGTCAGATAGTTGGAAATGTCTGTTAGTCTGTGGTGTATGTCCTGCTTATGGTCAGACAGCTGGACCTGTCTGTTGGTCTGTGGTGTTTGTCCTGCTTATGGTGAGACAATTGGAAGCCCTGTCTGTTGATCTGTGGTGTATGTCCTGCTCATAGTTAGACAGTCAGAAGCCCTGTCTGTTGGTCCGTGGTGTATGTCCTGCTTATGGTCAGACAGTCAGAAGCCCTGTCTGTTGGTCTTTATTTTTCTCTATTGGTGAATGATATATGTGCTTGATTAAAGGAGATTGTTCACCCCTCAAAAGCTGCCTTTCCTTTTGAAAAGCAGATCAAAGAACCTGTGATAGCAGGCTCCCCTGTGCATGTTGGGGTGTTTAACATGACAACTGAGTGCAGCACTTTAGCAGCATCATCTTTTAGGACTTTAAACAGTTCAGCTGGAATTCTTTCACGTCTACTATCCTGCTTGTTAGCAATGAGTCTTCCTAGGGCCCAGTTGATTTCATTCTCCAGGATGTCTAGCTCCAGATCAGTAACCACATTGTCCTGGTTATTGGTGATGTCGAGATAATTTACATACCGACTGTTTAATTTTACCATCCCTGTTGCCTTACATTGAATTCATTATGCTATTTCCAAGCCTCCTCATGAAGGCAACTAAATAGCAGTGGAGATAACTTTCACAGAAATTTCTAATTCTAGCTCTTTATTGAGACAACTTAGTCCAAGCTTTAAAAGAGGTAAAAATCTAGCAAACTGACAACTGCATAGGCTCAAGTCTGGTGTGTGTGGTGTGTGAGATGTAGGCACATAGAAGTGTGCAGTCATGCATATATTATGCAAGCTGAAGGAAGTTGTGTTAAAGGCATATGTAGCTGAGCATCATAGTGCTTTTATAGTGCTTCTGCTAGTTTTAAAAAAGGGACACCATATATGTATGTATGTGTGTGTGTGTGTGTGTGTGTGTGTGTGTGTGTATATGCACACATGTAGCAGTTCTCAAAAATGAAAAGTTACATTTAGCTTTTCCTTTTCTATTATAACTTTTAAAATTAATATCTTTTAAAAAATTTAATTTGCAAATGTAGATTCTGAGTAAATTGGAGTCTCTTTTTCCTTCTTACATTTTTTTTTTCAAAATTTGACCAGTAGCTTGTTTTTTTGTATTTCTTTTCCTTAGTGAAAATTTCTTGTTTTGCTTGGTCATCCTATCCCAAACTTGAGAAAATCCTTTATTAATTTTCAGAATAGTTTGGCCAAAAGTAGATTGTAGAAGTGCTACTTGATTCTGGGAAGGAAAAGGTGGGGTGGGAGAGACATGGAGGTGGAGTGGTCAGGGTGACCACATTGAGAAATGAATCAGAAAAGTTTAAGATGAAATTGAACAGACTAGATAAGGCATGTGGGAATTATGTTATAAATGAAAAGGAAAATTTATACCAATATAAATAGGGCCCTTATAATTATTTCCATGTTTGGATATATGTGACCTTTGGGAAAATTCTGAAGGAGACCTTTATTGTAGTATCTTTCTGCCTTCTTTCCATTCTTTCCTAATGAGCCCTTCTAAAATAAAGAATAATTATTTGGGCTTTTTTTTACAGAGTCTAAGGCTTATATTTCCACAACCTGGATGCCTAATGCTCTAAAGAACTACAATTGAAATTCTTTATTTTACATGCTGCTTAGTATTAAAGTTGATGTTCCATATAGACTCATAAAGCATAAAGAACTCTTTGTTGTGTTTATCCATTTATGACCTAGAATTACTCTCCATTCTCAGTTGGCCCTTCCTTAACTTTGGCCTCTTAACAAGAAAGTACCTTCTTGTCCTTTTATCTGTTGGTTTCATAACTCCTCTTTTGTCTGCATGCCTCGTAGAAGTCTGTCTGCATATCCCTATCTTAGATTACAAGATACTATAGAGACCCATAATCATCATATTTTGAGTTTTATTTCTAATAGTGGGGATAGATTTACACTGGCCTTCCTTGTTTCCCATAACCAGTTGCGTTCAGAGGAATGCTGGCCAGCTTTAAGGATTCGGTTTGAGGCCAAAAAAAGAACAAAGTTAAATATCTTAGGCAAGAATTGAACTGATAACCTTGCTTTAAATAACCCAAATAACCAGATGTAGGTCTAAAACATAAGTGGAGTACTTTAAGAGCCATTACCTGAAGTATTCCTATAATTCAGTTTTTTTTAATCCTGAAAAACTTTTTTCTCTAATTTTTTTTTCATTTAAAGGAAAACCAAACTACTTCCTATTTTCATTTTATGTTAAACTTGACTTGCTTTTGGCACGTTCTTTCACATGCATATTGCTCTGCCCTCTCCCTCAAAAGATCTAAAGATTAGCATTGCCTTGCTTTCCAAATTATGTTGGGTTTTTGAGAGATCATGGACTTTTTAACAAAGTCATTTCGGTTGTTGAAAATTACTTTCCCCTGCTTTTGAAAGAATTGCTATCCATGGATAGATCTGCCATTAATATTTTAAGCACTTTTCTTTGAAAACTTGCAAGAATGCATATGGATTTTTGATCAATGGATATCACTTATAAAGAAATCATGTTAAAAAATGAAGACCCACATTTCAAAGATTGACACAAGATTCAAAGCATCTCCAAAATAATAGGAATTTCAGGTAAGTAAGGCACAATGATCTATTATCATTATGAGGCTTTTTTAATTTTCAATATTATTTTGTTTTTTAAAAATGTATGCTCAGTGCATTTTTCATAGGTGCTTGCTGACACTTCCTAAAATGCTGCAACATTTGGCTAATTTAAAAAAGGTTTGCCTGGGATCGATTTTGACCTTATCAATAGGATAGTCTCATTCATCTCCTAAGGAGACTGCTGTCACAAAGTCCTATAATAGCTTTGAGCTGCACTTCTATTCTTAGCAGAAAGTTTAAGCTGCAATTTTAGGTGAGGCACCTTTGTGCTATTTCTACTTAAACATGTTTTCAAAAAAATAGCAGTCTCATGCTCACATGATTGATTACATCTACTCTCCTTTTTTGAATAGAAATTTATAAAATATTGAATTTGTATTCCTTTAGTTTATGAATTTCCATCAATATGGACTACTGCTTAATGCAGAGAAAAAGTACTGTAGTTTATTTACATGAACTTCTCTGTTTTGTGGCATGAAGTGTTCAAAAGGAGCAGATATAGTACAAGGTGAAATTCCTTGTGGGTATCTGATTTTCAGCATGTAGCTATGCTGCTTTGGTTATAAACATTATACTTTCATAATCTGAAAAGGAATAGTGCCTGTGATTTCCTTTCATCCTAAGAGATTCCCTCTACCAATGCAAGTTAGCAACTCTTGTCCCTTAGAGAATTGCCTACAGCAGGTGGTGTCAAGTTGAAACAGAAATGAATCCCTTTGGGCAGCATATTGAGTTGTAAAATCACAAATTAACTTTATCAGTGTATTGTGATATATTTTAATTTATTTTGTCAAACATTTCCCAGTGACATTTTAATCTGGTTTGGAGTTTTGCAGACCACATTTGATACCTCAGGTCTAAAGGTTAAGTGACTTGTCCAGGGTCTCATAGCTATTATGTGTCAGAAATAGGACCGAATCCAGGTCATCCAGATATCAAGGTCAGCTTCCACTCTTCCATGCCACTTCTGATTGGAACAGTGGCATTGCTAATCCATTAAAATTAAATAAAGATTAAATTTCATCATGGAACATTTCCAAATGAATGTATATGTTCTAACAAGAAGTAAGTAAGACTGAGTTTTCCTTGTGGTTTGTAGACTCTCTCGTGATGATTTTTATCCCCACCCTTTAGGGTAGCGTTTCTTGTGCACTAGAGTTTCTTACACCTTATTTTGTATGCTCTAATAAAGCCAGAGCTTCTTGTATTCTGTCATCAGCTTTTTTCCATTTCTCTAACATTTTCTATGTTTATTAATTTTTGTCTTAATCATTTTTGCTTTTTCATATTACCCTATTCCAATTTACTTTCATCTCCACTCATCTGTGATCAAAACCATTTTCTGTTCTATCCATCTGTTGCCATATTTTCTCCTTTCTAAATCTGTTTCCTCTCGTAGACTCAGAATATGCCATTTTCTTTGACTAATTAGGAGAAAAGAAATGAATTCTAGGCTTAAGTGACTGTCTTGTCTTCCTGTGACCCATCATGACAATTACAATTAGTTGGCATGCTCCGGCTGCTAGTTTCTCAGGTGAGATTTTAAAAAGTGGATAATAAAGTGTTTTCCATTAACATTCTGTGATCTAGGTAATGGGCTGCCCTTCCTTCCTGTCCCTGCCTCGATCTTCCTCATTAATGACATTCAGATATGATGTTCAAGATTCAGATATTCAAGATTCAGTATTCAGGATATTCAAGAACTATTTTTTACGTCATTCTCTTTGGAACTTTATCACTTTTATTATTTTAGCCTGTTCTACATGCTGCTACTGTTTTAATTTTAAGTATTGAAATTAGATGTAAGTTTCATTTTAACCTGCTAATTTTGCGGTGAATCTTGATTGACTGATGCCTTTTGTTTTATAGCATTCATTTATTTATTATAATTACATCCCTCAGCAAAGGCCTTCTCTTGTTTAAAAAAATTTTTTTCTAGAATTTTTTTTTCAAGAAAAATTCAACCATACCAACTAACATGTCTATTGTGCGTGATGGTTTATGCAGTACCTGTAATCCCCACCACTGCTGCTGTGAGGAGATCATGGGCGTGGAACCAAGAAGGAACACGAGCTCAGAAAATCACAAGTCAGGCAGTTTATTTCTCACAGGCAGCAGGAGACTTCCCAGGTCTGGAGTGTCACAGCAAAGACAGACAGTGTTGGACAGCCATGTAGGGGGAGGCCTACCCCATCTTGTCTAGGTCACTGCCTTTCTATCAGATTGCTGTGGCTGAGCAGAATCATAGGGACTGAGTGAGAGAAGGACCTTAGGGCCAACCAATTAACAAGTAGTCTGAAAGAGGACCCCCAACCCCTATGCCAGTGCTCCCCCTTTTATGTACCTCAAGGACATTATGGTTAGAATATGAAGTTTGTTGTACTGATTATAATTAGTAGCACTTTGTGTTCCTTGAATAAAGGAAATGCAAAGGGATACATAGGAACTTCTATACATATAAGTGGGTTAATCAGCTCAAACCTGGAACCACTCCTGTTAGCTAGGACCTGGCAGTCAGTCCGTTTTCACAACAGTGAATGGGGAAAAGTTTGCTTTCTGAATTTTTCTCAAGATATCTATCGTTATGGCACTCATTTTCTTTCCTCTTCCCTTTATGTTGTAGAAATCATAGGTATTGTTTTTCTGGTTCTGCTTACTTCACTCTGTATCAGTTCATGTATGTCTTCCCATATTCTCTGAATTCCTTATATTCATCATTCCTTTTGGAATAGTAATAATATTCCATTACATTCATATATCACAGTTTGCTTGTCTATCTTTGTTTACAGCTGCTTGCTACCTGAAGCGCTACAGTGTGCTCCGATGAATGTCTTGGCATATCTGGAGCCCGTCTTGACCTCCGTTAGGGGGATAGCTAGCAGTGAGATCTGGCTGTTAAAGGATATGAAAGTTCAGCTAACATTTTTAAATGAAAAACATTATCATTTGTTTAAATGATACTATCTTGAATAGAGCGTTCAGTTGGTCAGTCCTTCTCCTGGTCATTATGTTATTTAATTTTTTATAGATTTATTGACATGAAAATAACAACTTTTCTTGCAATTTGAAAATTTATATGAAATTTTAAAATGCTCATTCATGGAGATTGCTTAGATGAGGTTTGACTTAGTTTGCCCTAGGATTTAAATATTTAAATTTTAAAACATTGTTATTCACACTATAAAAGAGAATAATTAATTCCATCAAACAATTCATTTCAGCTCAAATATACAGATTTTATCGAACAACATTGGTGCTAGACACTATATAAAACACACAGGAAGAATGATATTCTTGACCAAACCTGATATGTGACTAAGAGCTACAAAGGCAGCTGGGTGGCACAGAGTATAGAGTGCCAAGAAGATTCATCTTTGTGAGTTTAGTTTGGCATCAGGCATGTACTAGCTGTGTGACCCTGGGCAAGTCGCTTAACATTGTTTGCCTCAGTTGTCTCATCTGTAAAATGAGCTGGAGAAGGAAATGGCAGACCACTCCAGTATCTCTGCCAAGAAAACCCAAAAAGGGTCACAGAGAGTCAGACACTATTGAAAAGTATCTGAACAGCCACAGAAGGGGCCAGAAGTCTGTGCTTTTTATGATAGTAGAAGAAGTAGGAAACAGAATAGTACAGTGTGTGAAAGCCATTGGGGGAAGAGTAAAGGAGACGTTAAATACGTCAGATAGAAGTGAGGAACTGAGGAGGAGGAGGAGAATGACAGACAAAGCCCAAAATGCAGTCCAGTTATTCTGAAGTTTAAAAAACTAATAAGCATCCTTTACTACAGCAAAGGTGATTTAGGCATGGGTATTTTACCATTTTATACACATTACTGTGTCAGTATCATTAACACTGACTGTCTGTTATCCCCAAAGAACCCACTCTTGCTTTTTGAGTGTATTTGTATAGAGTGTGGTTAGTTCAGTATTCTCTAGGTATGTGAGGACAGCCAGGTAGCATCATGTAAGGTAGGATGTTAGATTTGTAATTAGGATTCTGTCTTACACATTTACCTAGCTGCATGACCATTCTTTAGTTACACAACCACTCAGCCTCAGTTTCCTCCTCTGTTAAATGGAAAATATAATAGCAGCTTCCTCACAGGAGGATCAAATTAAATAATATAGCAAAAATGCTAGTTATTATTATTTTAATACATTCTTTGTACCATTTTAAAACCAATTCATCATAATCTTGCTACATTTTATTTTAAGCATCATAATTCATTTTTGCATTTGTGCCAACATTTGTCATAACACTTAAAACATTATTTGGTTCTCCATACCATTTGATGAGCTTCAAAGACGATGGGCACGTTTGGGGACCCAGTATTTGACAAATAAGAACTGCTGTAACCTGACAAATCCTCCCGGGCCTCAAATTATTTTCTCTCAGATTCAATATCATTTTACTAATAGTATAATGTATTTTAAAATTCCGTTATTTTTATTCAACTTATAATACTACTTACGTTCATTTTGTGACTTGGCTTCCCAAGTTACTAAATAAACTTTATATCCAGAGATGGCACTAGAACACCGTCACGTTGGAGGCAAAGGTAGAAAAATGGACTGACGTCACACATCCAGTTTAACATAAAGAATTGTTGGCATTTCAGGAAGGAAAATGTAGTATTTGAATTAGTTCAGAAAGATTACTGCAAAAAAAACTTCAAGTTAAAGTTAATGGTCTTAAAAGCAGGAATCTCCCATTATTCGTTTATCAATTTATATACGCATGTATATTGACAAGAAAAAGGTTAACTTGTCATTGTGGATAGAGAGCTGTGTATCAAGGAAACCTCGGTTCAAGTCCTTCCTCAAACACATTCTAGCTAAGTGAGCCTGGGTAATCACTCAATCTCTGTGTCCCAAGTAATTAGTAAGACTAGAAGTTAGAAAGTTGGTGCTGATCTGCCTGGACAGAGGGAGAACAAAGAAATCCTAGGTGTGGTCCCTGACTCCTTATCGCACTTGCCCTTCCAAAATACTTTATACACACATGTAGAGTACTCTAATGACTGAGTAGGAACAAAAATGCACATATGTACTACTACTGTCATGCCATGTTTTTGTGGGCTGAGGCTTTATTCTTGTGGGAATCCCTGAATTCCCTTCAACATTTTAAGAAAATACTTATCTGTTCAGAACAAGCCAAGATGCTAACTAGTATTTTCTTTAACTTTCAGATTCTGTTTTACTGTTTGCATGTTGTTGGTTTAAGTAAGTGAAGAGAGGAAACGGTGATTGATTGGAATAATTTAATAGGTTAAAAATGAAGTTGGTTGCTCACTGAATTCCTCACTTATCCTCTAATGTGACTTATTGTTCATAACTGTGCCTTGCCTGCTTTCCGTTACTTCGTATTTCATAGACAGCTTATTTTACTACATATTCCTTTAAGTAGTAAGTAAGTATTTTTTAAAATTTAATCCCTTATCTTGTCCCATTTTGTCTTATCTGTCTTCTTATACCCCCATTTGTTTCTTTTTCCTTCCATGGTCTTTTATTTTTAGAACTTTACTCTTTCTGTGTTATCCTTAATTCCACAGTCAGTTGACAAAATCTTGTCATCTCTAGCTCTACCAACATCTCTATTATCTGTCTCTTTCTACTCACATAGCCACCACAAAACACATGTATATGCATACACACATAAATATGAGTATATATATATATACATATATATGTCTATGTGTGAAGCATATAGATACATGTATGTGTTGTAGACTGGAGCTCTGAGTTTCATGACTGAAAGGAAACTCCTTCTGCTAATAGAACCTGCACCTTCTCTGCAACTTCAAGTCTTAGAGAATAATTTAGAACACTGGGAGATTAAGTAATTTGCCCAGGGTCCCCAAGCGGGTCTTGAACTCAGGTCTTTATGACTCCAAAACTAGGTTTCTTCACTATATATTACACATATATACACATTTGTTTAGCATGTAAGAGTCATTGTCTTCAGGTCTGTGTATTGGTGGTGATGAACCCGTGAACAATAAAGATTTGCATAAGGCTATTTCGTTTCCTTCTGTGGTAGATTCTCAGTCATCATTGTTGTATGGACAAAGCCCCCTTCATGTTCAGCCCAATTTCATCCCCACCATTGAGTCTAGGGTTTAGACTAGATATTCCCTAGTCCAAATGGATTGTAGGAGACCTGCCCCAGCCCTAGATCATGCCTGATCTTATCCATAAACAAGGCAATTCAGTTTTGAAGGTCGTTTCAGATTCAGATTCACTACAGAGTAGACCCAAACATCTAGTTTATCGCAGAATTCCCCGAACTGGTCCCTAATTTTAAAGGTTTATTCTGACATCACAGTTACTGTTTTTCTGCCTTTTCTGTCGCTGTTTTTCCCCCCTCTCCTCCTCACCATGTGTGCTCACAGACATACACACACACCCCTCCTCCCTTGAGCAAAACCAACCAACACAGGCTGCATTCTCTATATTGCTCCTTCACCTCCTTTGCAAATTGTATTTATTATATACCAGGCTCTGTTTACTTCCTTCTCTATCAGTTTCTCTTCCCATTTCTCTCTGTATTCCTCATATTTATCACTTTTATGGCACAGTAATATTCTGTTATACTACTTTACCACAGTTTGTTTAACAATTCCCCACTCAGTGAGCGTTCACTTGTTTCCCATTTTTAGATACCATACATGTGCTATGCTAAGTCATGGCTTTTGTCCCTCAGTTTTGTCATCTGTAAAATGAAACAGATGTACTTGATAGCCTCTAAGATTAGCTCCAGCGCCAGATCTAGGATCCTATGATCCTGCATTTTTCCACGTATATTTATTTTCCTTGCTCATTCTTTTCTAGAAGGATTGGACCAAATTCTAGCTCCAGCTATATATTTCATCAGTGTGCTTGTCTTCCTCCAGTTCCTCCAATATTGACTATTTCCACCTTTTAGCATCTTTGCTAATTTTCTGAGTACAAAATGAAACCTTGGAAGTATCTTTTTAATGATTTTTTTTATAGTTTTTTTTGTTGAAAACCTCAAATCTTTTAGCCACTTATCTATACGGGAACGGCTCTTGCTACCCTCATTAATGCAGCAGAAATCATGGCAACCAATGCCAGTTGCAACTACAAAATAAGCCAAGATCATAGATTTCAGAATTTTGAACTGGAAGGGATCTCAGATAGCTCCCAGATCAATCTTAGGAAGGGTTGACACTGACCATCCCCAGAGACCCAGTGAAGGAGTTATTTTGGTACATTTAGAAAACAGAGTCAAAGAGATGAAGTAACTCTCACTGTTGCACAGTCCTTGGAAGAGTCAGAGCCCAGGTCTCCTGCCTCCCAGCTCAGGATTCTTCCACTTCATAGATTATGGCTTTTGTGTAAAGCTTCTGGTAGTTGCCCATGGAAGTCTGAGAGGTGCACACGTCCAGTGTTGTCACTGTTGGAGAGAGGCTGGCAAATCCCTTCTGCCCTCTTGTTAGCAGGAACCAGGTTTATTAACCAGATGTGCATGTGATTATGCTGGAAGCATGCCTGAAACATTCTGTAAGTGTCATCATGGCTAAATACTTCAAAATATTTTCCAAGTATTCTGATGCTATTTCAGTCGAAGAATAAGAAAGAAACTGTGTTGAAAGAGGAGACCAGAATGATACCAGACTTCCGTTAACGTTCACTGAAAATGTGTTTATGGAGAATAAGTCAGACTTCACAGATAGGTCCTCGGCCACAGCTGGTAAGGAGCTTCACTTCATCCCAGCCCTCAGCGAGCTTACATCTAGCTGGTCCATCATGATAGTAGTAGCAGCTGTAGTCAGCTCCTCATGTGAATCTTTTTCAGTTTATTCTCGCAGTTTATTAAGACATCATTGGATGTCCATTTTCCAGATGTGTAGCAATGACAGCCACACAAAGAAAACATCACTATTTGTGGATATCACTGTTTGGGTTCAAAGATCAGTATTGCCTCATAGCTGCATCACATTTGAAATCTATTTCGTATTGTATTAATTTGTAATCTTGAAGCACTGTCACACGTGAATCACCTCATTCATGTGACTTAAATTTGCTCCTTTGTGACAAATGATTCCTGTGCCAATTTGTGATTACCTCATTTAAAGTTTGTAGTGGATTTCAATTGTAATTAATTCCCCAATGCTAAATGTTAAGAAATTAATTTTTTTACCCATCACTAAAACACTAAATGCTCAAGTTATGTTTTTAACCTAACTGCCCCAGGTGACAGTATAAATGAGCAGAGCTTGGTAAGTCACATGAAAGCATTCACCAGTGTTTTTACTGTAGATTAACCAACTTTAAGTTATACTACTATCTTCGTATGGAACCCCTACCTAAAAGAGCCTCTGAATCAATGGGAACGCTCTGTTGAACAGCCCTGCTATTTCTATACTGCACATCCTCTTCCTCACAGATCTATGACTGCTTTCTGAATAAGGAGAACTAAGGTTTTTAAAGATTCCTATGACCTTCTGATTGGTTTTTTGGATCCCCAGCCAATTTTCCAGTCCTTGGGTATCGTGGATTAATACTTTGTAGAGTTGAGAAAAAGTAATTTTTCTCTATTGCCCTTTCTGCCAGTCTTTTTTGAATTGACAGAATCAGCATGGTGTCCCATAGTGACTACTCCTTGACACTTGCCTCTCCTTGCCTGTCCCCCCTGGGACAGCCCTGTTAATCTCTTGGAATAGTTATTTGCATACACCTTCATTTCAGTTAAAATTATCTTAGTCATGAAGTCATGTAACACATGGACCAAACAGGAAGTCAGAGAATTCTGAAATTTGGTTCTCCTCATTCAGCATGAGATAGTTACAGAAAGCGATCAAAAGTTTGCCTCTGGAAGGAAGATCCCGAGACATCTCTCCATAATTCATTTGATCTACAGATATTTCTTGAGAGCCTACTTTGTATAAAATTCATGCTTGACATGATGAGGAGATATAAAGATTAATAAGAAGGCAAATCCTTCCCTTGGGGTACTCTATATAGTAGTATTGGCTCTATATGCCATAATATCTAATCTGAATTATGCCTTCTATCATTTTTAAAAAACATTTTTATTTAAAGTTTTGAGTTCCAAATTCTTTCCCTTCCTCCCTCTTGTTTTTTTTAATTAAATTATTTGTTTTCAGTGTTCTACAATCACTTCCATATATCCCTCTCATATATTCCCTCCTCCCTCCCCACTCCCTCCCTGAGACAGCCTACAATCTTATATAGGTTCTACACTTACATTCCTACTAAATATGTTTTCACCTTAGTCACATTGCATAGAAGAATTAAAATGAATAGGAGAAACCATGAAGCAAAGGAAAACATAATACAAAAGTAAATTGGTCTGCTTCATTCCGCAATCCAATTCCATAGTTCTTTCCCTGGATGTAGAAGGAATTTAACCTCAAGAGTCCATTGGAAATTTTTTAAGTCCTTGCTTTGCAATGAAGTTCTAAGTCTACCAGAAAAACTCCTTACACACTGTGGTTGTTGTGTGCACAAAGTTCTCCTGGTTCTTCTCCTTTCACTCAGCATCAGTTCAAATAAGTCTTTCCAGGCCTCTCTGAAGTCTTCTTGTTCATCATTTCTTACAGCACAGTAGTATTCCATTACATTCATATACCGTAATTTATTCAGCCATTACCCAATTGATGGGCATCCCCTTGATTTCCAGTTTTTGGCCACCATAAAGAGAGCTGCTATAAATATTTTTGTACAAGTGGGACCCTTTCCCATTTCTATAATCTCTTTGGGATACAGTCCAAGATACTATGTAGCTGGTATACCTTCTAATCATAAACAGAATTTAGAATAGGGACTAAATCTGTGATTCAGTTGCTGTAGGAAACTCCAGGGAGAAAAATCTTTCTTAACAATGTAGGGTGTTTTTTTTCTTTTCTACAACTTAGTTTCAGAGAATTGCCTAGAATAATAAAATGGCAAGTGACTTCTCCAACGTCATACAGCCAGTTCAGGTCAGAAGCAGAATTTGAATCTCGGTCTTCTTGACTTAAACACTGACTCTCTAGCTTCTCGTTTATTCATGGTCATGATAATGACCACTTATGATGCCTATTTCTAGTTAAAACATATAAACTGGAACATGTTCATATTATGCAGTTAGTCCCCAAGAAAGACATCCAGCTTATCAATATCTTTAATGAAATATGTTCCTAATTCACCAGCCTGTGGGAGGGCAATGGAGAGTGTCTATTCCTGCATCCAGGATTTCATTAGAGAGCTGTGTCCTTGACATTCCCCAGTTACAAATTCCAAAGTATAATGCACTTTCCCGTGAAAAAACTGTTCTATGCGTAAGGTTTACGTTTCCAAGTAAGACTATAAAAACCAACTTGGTCTACAATATAACTTAACATACCTTTTCAACAGTGTTGTTTTCTAATTAGGAAGCAGTCAGATTCCTTAAAGAGAACTGGATTTAAAATGAGAGGACCTGAGTTCTAATTTGGCTCTGCTATTTACTACTTATATAACCTCAGGAAATCTAACGAAGCTTTTTGATCTACTGTTCTGATCTATAAAAGGAAAGGATTGGACTAGATGGATACTGAGGGCTTTTCTAACTGAAATTATGTGGTTCTGTAACTGTTACCTCTGATATTTTTAGCTCTAAATCTATAATTTTTGGATTTATGATCTAAATGTAAGATCTGTGAGACCTGGACAGATAACAACTACACACACACACACACACACACACACACACACACACACACACACACACAGTCCCTTCTAGGTCTAACTCTGTAGTTACTGTAGTCTTCTGTAGTTACCATAGCAGAAGTATAGTTCATAATGGTTGTAAGCTTTTATAACCATTATATCAAATTGCTTATAACATGGTCGAGTCCATTCCACTCACGTTGTTATGACAGATAATTATGGTTTTTCCCTCCATCATATCTTTTTGTATTTTCCCCTTTGCCCTCCATCATCCCTGTTCAAATGAAGGAAAGTCTGTGAAAAAAAGGAGTGTAAGAAGAGTGGTCCATAGCGTAAGTGGTCTGATGGCACTCCCCAGCCCCTCCAGATCCTGACTCTTTCTCCTTTTGATCCACACCCTACTGCCCCCTTTATAATATGCTCTCCACAGTTAGCATTGATTTTGCCTGTGGCTCTTCTGGCTCCAATTCTACCCTTCCTTTTAAACCTATATCTTCCCTTTCTCTGTCCCTATTGTTTCCTTCTTGAATTTACTGTATTTTTACCCTCAATTTCCATTCATGTTTTAAATCCTCTTTTACCCAGTTCAGGTGAGAGTGAGGTTTAGGTTTAGGTGAGGTTTTAGGAGATGCCTTCTGCACCAGCTCCTCCCTAGCTCTTTTCAGACACCCCTAATAGCAGAAATTGCAAATTCTTCCCTATTCTTTCTCATTTCTTCCTTAGTATATCCATACCTTCACCTCTGTTCTTTCTTCTCGTAAAATCAACAGTGTATGAAACCAACATTCTTCCCCCAGATATGTATTCTTGTTTCTTTACACCCCTGTGACCTTTGAAGAATTTGAGATTCTCGCCAGACACTTGTTTCTTCTATCCCTATTTAAATGTTAGCATTTCTTCATTATTTCTATTGTTTACATGTATTTACCTTTCTATTTATCTAACATTTGAATTTCAGTGGTTCTATCCAAAATGCTTCTCAGTCCTTCCTGTTAGAAGTTCATTTCTTTTACTCTTTACTACTCTACCCAATTTTACAACCTAAGTTGATTTTTGGCTATAAGCCTTTATCTTTAGCCTTTTGGAATGTTGCATTCCAGGATTTCTTTTCCTTCATGGTACTTACTTCGTAGTTCTGTGTGATTCTGACTTTGGTTCTGTGTTATTTGAACTCTCTGGTTGCTTGCAGTGTTCCTTCTTTAAGTTGGAAATTCCAGATTTTGCTTATGACAGTCTTGAGCATTTCAATTTGGTGTTTCTTTTAGGATATTACCAGGGGATTCTTATTATTTATCCTTTACCCTTTGGTTTTAATAGAATTAAGCAATTTTCTTTTATGACTTCATAAAATATAGTGTCTGGTTTTGGTCTGGTCAAAGTTTTCATGGAGTCCAGTGATTCCTAAGTTATCTCTGACCAACGCGTTTTCTAGATCAGTTGCTTTGGATTGTGGGTATTTGACATTTTCTCCAATTTTTTTTTTTGTCTTTTGCCTTTGTCTTAATATTTTTTTGTCATCTCATGGAGTTACTGAATTCTGGTCCACTCTGTTTTTCAGGGAGTGCACTACTTAAAGAAGCATTTTCACCTTCTAGTCTATGTTATTTATTGTGCTTACATTTTTTTCTTCAGATCTGTTATTCTGATTCTAATTTATTTTTTTAAATGTTGTTTCATTTATTCTACCCATTATTATAATAATTGCAGGGGAGACATTCTTTTCTCTGAGGCTTTACTTAAAATGTTATGAAGTGCCTGTCTTCTGGGTTTATGCCTTGAGCTTCTCTTAAGCTGTATTTCTTTATTGTATTCAGCATTTCTCTGATTACGCCTCTCTCCAGCCTCAGTTTCTAGGTTGGTGCCTTGTCCTTAGGTCAGATTCTTCTCAACCCCAAACTCTTGGATGTTATAGTCAGACCGGAGTGGTTCCACCCCCTCTGTAGTTTAAATGTCCTCTGAGGCAGTGACTGGAATATGGCATGCCCTCTGCAAGATGCCCTGGATTCCTGGGGGTGTCCTGGGGACTTGATCCAAGTTTTGTTCTCTCTCCTCCTTCCACAGACTCAGACCAGAATCTAGCTGTGAACTTGACAATGGTCAATTTACATTGTCTCTTGGCCTGCAAGACTCAAGGTCTTTCATTGCCCAAGTACTGACTTGAATTCCCCCTTCCCCTCCACACATACCTCTCTCCCCCAACACACTTACCCAGTGCTTACTGTAGTTTTAAAGTGGGAGATATGGGCCCTTTTTCCTGGGCTCCTGGGTTCTGTGGGCTTCTGCCTGTCTCCTTTGACTGGCCTTCTCTCAGAGTATCCATGGGCAACTGGCCACTTCCTTTGAAGGCCTGTACTCTAAGGAGAAACTTAGAGCAATTTCTCTTTGGTTTTCTTTTTAATTGTTTCTATAATTTTTAAAAGTGCATATATAGGACTTTATGGGAACATGCATAGGAGAGTTGGGTGAGAACCTTTCACGTTGCCACCTTAATCCTGCATTGAATTTCTGGAACTGAACACCTTAAGACTCTCAGTTGAGCCTTTCCTCCAAAGGACACCCAGTTTTGGCACACAAATGCACAAGTTGTATTTGCTTTATAATTTTTTAATTGTTTATTTTTACTATATTTTGTAGTGGTTTTATTCTAGCCTTTCTTTGTAATTATCTTCAAGTTATGCACTGTTGGTTACAGCAGCTATTTCTTGATTTTTTTGTGAAGTACTTAATAATTTACTTTTTTTTTTTACTTCAAGGCCCTGCATAATTTCACTCATTATTATGTGTGATCATCTTCAGTCTTGATAAAACCAAGTTAATGAATGGCGGTGAACAGACAGGGCAGAGCTAGCTGTGCACACCCAAAGTAAGGCACCTAAGCACAGGGACCTCCTTTGTTTCTTTCTCTCAGCTCTCTATAATGTTCATGAAAAAATAAGGAGCACAAGATAGGGAGAGTTGAGTTGATAGAGGATCTCCAAACACCAGCAAAATAGTTTGGTTTGGCTGTGGACCTTTTCGGTTCTTGAGCAAGAAAATAAGATAATTGAGGTAGTATGTGAGCAGGATTATGTGTTCATATGTGCATAAAATAAAGGTAGGGGAGCCTAAAAATATGACTGCTAACTTTGCAATGGTCACAGTAACTCTGGCGTTAGGAGATAGCTGTGACCCTGCTACTTGAGAACAGCCAGGTGTATATTGGATATGTTGGTAGTTCAGATCTCATCATATCCTTAGAGTTGATTAATTGAAAACATGTTAAAGAGTTCCCTCAGTTTAAAGAAGCCACAGATTAAAGAGTAAGGGTAGAATAAAACTTCTAGGCAGGAAGACGGAAAAAGTTCATTTGTCCCTTCACTCTTCAACAAGAATACCCATTTACTGGAAGGATAAGGAAAATAAAAGGTTATAGAATTCGATAAAATAATAAAAATGACTCAGGAGAAATAATAATAAAGTACACTGGAAAATATAACACACTTAGTTTTACAGATTTTAGACAATTTCTTCACTCTATGGATGAGGAAACTTAAGTCCTATGATTTGCCCAAGGTGTATAGTGGTAGAACCAGGATTCAGATCCAGGTTTCCAAATCCATTGCTCATCCTATTACGTGATAGTGACTCCTGGGAGGAGCTAACCACACCCTACCTCCGGACAAAATTACATAGTAGCTGAACCTACATTTCACAAAGAAAATCTCCCATTTCCAGAAATTATTGTTTAGAAGCTTCTTTTGGTACTTATCAGTAAGATTTATGTGAAATTGGCTTATATTTTTGGTCTCTAATAAAAATAACATCTAATTTTTTTCATTTCTTCATTTATGTATTTTAGAAAAAAAAATCTAGTAATCCCCCAATTTTTTAAGATGACTTTGCCCTCTTAAAATGACTGTAGAATGCAATACTCTAACCATTTCTAATTATTCTTTATATGTTTAAAACCTCTAAATAGTTGGATCTACAGTGAAAATAATAACCAGAAATTAAAAAGCTACAATATTACATAGATAAAAAGTTGAAGCATATGGTTGTTTTCTAGAAGATGTGCTAATGGCAGTATAGTACATAGGAAACAAATGGAAGGGAATTATGGTGTAGCTCTCTAGAGTGTAGACTAATGTATCATTACTAAGTAGATATAAATGACAGAGCCTTAGTCACCTAATGGTTCTCTTAACAAATGAAGGAGAATTTCAATACTGGGTAAAGCAGTTATTTTAAAAAGTGAAATACAAATTTAAATATGTATCTATATGAAGTATAAATTATTTGATTAAAGTAGACAGTATTACTAATATGTCTGGTGATTACTGTCTGTAGCTGCTGGTACAGGCAGGGCTGAGAAGACCTTGGAAGCCTTATCTACACTGTCTATGTAAAGACTCTTCACAGAGTCACAGAATTTAGATGTCAGGTTATCCAAACTCTGAAACCTCTAACTCCTCCATTTTCTAGAGGAAAAACCTAAGGACAAGAGAGTAGAAGGTATTTGTCCCAGGTTACATAGCAGAGCAAAGATTCAACTTAACACTGATGCCAGCACATTGCATTATTATTTTGTAGAGGAGGAAATCGGCCAGTTTGACTGAAACAGAGAGCTTGTAAGAGACAGTCATAGTGTAGTGAATGCAGTGCTGAACTTGGAGCCAAGGAAATTGGAGTTCTAATTCCAGCTCAGCCCCCTAGAGGATTTCTGATGTCTCCTGTTCTAAATCTTTAATCCTAGGATACCCTATCCAGACGTATGCCCAGAACTGTTCTATCTAGACTCTAGTAAATGCAAACACATGGGAGATGTATTTTCTGCCCTCACAGATCTTTCAGAATCTCATGTGGGAGACAAAAGCTGCACATTTCAGTAATCTAAGTCAGATAATGACTCTGCTGAAAGCTGTGGTAAAGATGATGTAACAGATCTGAGCATCCTTATCAGCAAACTGTAACACTGTCCTTACTCTGAAAAGGACTCTGTAATCGTTTGTCTTCTTGGGTGTCCGTTCTGAGAGTGGCCATCCATTTACAACCCTTCATGAATTGTTCTTAGTAATATGCAGAGCTCTTGAGGATCACGAGTTTCCCAGAGGAGTGTACAACTCTTCGAACATCGACTTCATGGCCTCTCGTCATCTCCTCGGAGATTGGCAGCAAAGGGTACAATGAATAAAATGGGAACTGTTTGATAACCCTGTTTGCAATGATGAGTTGTTTTCTATATAATTTTATGCTGGGTATTTCAGTCATAACTTGTATATGACATATACATAATGCATATATACACAAGAGTGTTCCAAAACCTTAGTCCAATTTTAAGCTTTAGTAGCTTAAGACTAAGACTTTTGTGAAGCCTTGTATTAAATATAAATATATATCCATTTTTGTGTGCCTCTACATACATATGCTTGTGTATTTATATGATTAAATATATGCATCATTAAGGTATTTTGCAGCCTTCTGTTTACATATATGAGAACATGGATTTTTTTTTTTGTTTATAAAGAGACTATCAAACTTTTCCTTTGGTTAATTTTTTATTTAAAACAAGAAGCACTTTTCCTGTGCCCTCATTCTCCTGATCATTTTTCTGGTGCTATTTCTAGTGAATTTGTTTCTAATTAGTTGTTTATTATTGTTTCATTTTTCTGTTGCACAAGATAAACATCTCTTACAGTATCCAACAGAATAGCAGACTGTAAAGAAGTTTTCATGGCAAATAAAACTGGTTACCCTGCATCTGTTTTAATTTGTTTAAAGTAGATATTAATCTCACTGTGATTACTAGATATTTATTACCTAGTGTATAATCGAGAAACTTAAGGGGTTTTTTGGTGTGTGTGTCAGATTTACTCACAGTATTTGCTGGGCTTCTTTCTGGTCAGATGTCCATGTAAAACACAGGCAGAGTTTGATTTTCAGAAAATTCAAAAAGCACCTCTCTGCAATGTGAAGATAATAGGTTGCTTAGCACAGTCCTACTTTTAACATAGGAACCTTTGTGTAAATGTTAGTCATTTTTCTAATATACGGTCATACAAGAAAACCAGGACTGAAGAATACTTGTTAGATTTACTGAGTTGGAAAGTTGGGGAAGAGCTAGCCAGAAGGTAAAGGAAAGTCAGTAGGAACTGAAAAGACTCTTCTGCCCTTGGGAGCAATTTTAGAAGAAATTAAATAATAAATAGAATGATTTACAAGGTTCTTTCACTATATCCAATATAAATTGGATAACCTTGCCACACATAATAAATAAATGATTCTAAACTATGAGCCTGTATCTTGCACTGCAGTTATTAAAGTGTTGATCAGACTTACTAACATATTTTTTAAAAGTTAATTAAGCATTTAAGCTACTAGACCTAAAGTCCGTTCTATCTCTATGATTCTGTTGTCTTAATTGAAAAGACATATCCATTTTTTAAAGGCTATACATTATAGAAATTAGGAGCAAAGGGTAAAAAGCATCAGTGTGAATTTTTTTTACTAGCTTTACTAGTACTTTTTACTAATATTTACTAGCTTTTTTTTTTTACTAAACTTCCTAGTTTAAATATTGAAATAAATTTTCTTTAAGCATTTGTATAAACCACATAGCATGGTATATAAATTGTCTCAGTATATGGGCTTTAGCTATATATTTTCTTTATATAGTGAAATAGCATAACAAAAAACCATTTTTTGCCATAAATCCAGGGCTCACTGCCCCCCAAATAAATATATCATGGGAAAAATGGATATTGATCAGGGATGCAGGTAAAAATGATTGTGTGGTCATGTCATGGACATGGAGAACGCATTTGGAATATGTGTGGCTGGGTAGATGCCCAGGATACTCATGGTACTCGCTAGGTGCTCATGCCACCACAGAAGCACCAATATTTCTAGAACTGTTTCCCAAATTGCTCCCATTGGGTGTGATGGGGATGGGCCCTGAGGGACGTAGTTTCCTGGGTTCTGTGTTCTCTGTTTTACTGGTTCCTTACCGGCACAAGATAGTGGGGCTAACCCTACATGCCTCTCCCTCCAGGGAGGAGTGGGTTCTTGGGCTCCTTTTTGCAAAACTGGTCATACCTTTGATGTACCTCATGATGGCACTGAGGCAAAGCTCTTCCCCATTTTCTCTAATAAAGTATTCTTCTTTCTTTGAGACTTAGCTGGAATGGTCATTTTGTTCTTTTAGAAGTAGATTCCTTGCACTCAACACTAAGCTCTTTAAAATATGCACAGTTTACTAGCGTCTTTGAGCTTAATTTATTTTTAGAATGCATTTCCTAGGTTTTTCCTCAGAGATTTACCTCTGACTTAGAGTTTGAAGCTGAACTGCACCTAATCAGCCTCCATTGTAGAGGCTGCCTTCCAAAAATAAATAAGCCCAGCAAAGGTTCTCTGGGTCTCCCCTCTCCACCCTACCCCCACAGGTACTTTGTCAATTTAAAAACCATTTTGCTCTTCCATTTAAGTGACTAAGTGGGGAGAAAATCATAAGAACAAACTAAGTCCATTCTTACCTGGCCATATTCCTGCTTATATTATGAATATATATGTGTGTGTGTATGTATGTATGTATGTATGTATTTATATATATATATATATATATATATATATATATATATATATATATATATATGTGTGTGTGTGTGTGTGTGTGTGTGTGTGTGTATGTATTTATATATACACATATATATAAGCAATAAATTTTCCTTACATATAAATATGAATTATTTATGAGAAGAGGAAGAACAGTTATCCTTGATATCTATTCTTTGTGGTTAAGTCATGAAAATTCTAGAAGACTGAAAAGGTTATGTAAATTTTGGTGTAATTTCCTTTGTGTAAACTTAGATATTTTTGGATAAATTGTTATTTTCCCCTAAAAAACAAATCTACAGTTTTTCTTAAACCACTGTGAACCAAAATGTCTTTGGAATAAATGACTAAAAGTAAAGTTTAAAATAGAGCCTCTCTTTTTCATAAAGAAGGTATGCCAAGTTCTTTGGGAAGTTCACTTTTCTAATTGGTTTCCAAACTTTTTCTTAAGACTACTATAGGATGATGTATATTTTCCTTTAATACATAATTTTTTTCAGATCATAGTAAGAATCAGGTCCACTGTTATTTTCAAATGTATTTTTGTAGGTCTTATAGCTAAGAGAAATAAAGATTTTTAAAATGTTGCTCTTTTAAAGGACATACCACATTTATATGTTTTCCTGCCATTTTTTAAAGTGATAAGACACCATTAAAGTGGGGTGAGGGCGGGAATCAATCCTTGATTCTTGACAAGTTTTATTTATATGTATCCCAGGCATTCTGATAATAGTATATTAGAGATAGTCAAATATCCTCATTTTATAGTTGTAGAAAATGAGAACCAGAAAAGTCAAATGATTTGTCTAGGATTGCATATCTAGTTAGTAGTACAGCAGGGACCAGAGCCTGGGAGTTTCCTGACTCCCCTTTCAGTGCTCTTTCCACTGCATCAGGCTCAGTTCCTGTTGTTAAACCAGGGGCCATAAAGACCCAGGCTTGGGTTCCAACTTGGCCACTTTCAGCATCCCCTCTCCAATGTGAATATGGTGCTCATGATATGGTAACAAATTATGGAACACAATGACCTAAGAATTACATAAGACAGACATGATGTGTATAAAAAAAGCTGTCATTTGCTACTAACAATCCTGTAAAAGTGTTTTGGATTACAATGATTTTTTTTCCCATTACATTAATGTTGGCATATAAATGACCTGAGCAAACTTTTTGTTAGTATAGGAAGCATGAAGAACAGACATTAGGTAGCTGAGGTGCTGCACTGGTGCCCTCAAGATGTTAAATCAACCAGAAAAAACCCCTCCAGGGCATTAAAGATTCAAGGAAGTATACATGAAGGAGTTGCAATCTGTACCTGTTATAAGTAATTTAATAGTATAGGTTTATTTTAAAATCTTAAAAAAACCTTATTGATGATATTCTTTTATTTTTACATCATTCATTTCCCCTTAAACTCTAACTCTGACCCCTTTCCATGTAACAACAACAATAAATCCAAGCAAGGACATCATGTCTGATATCTTTAAATTTTTTTTTTTTTTTTGCTTCTACAGTCCTTCATCTCTTTACTAAGAGGAGGGAAATAAGGCAGGAAACTTTTTGCAATTTTCTTTCAATACCTTTTTTAGATTTAAGCACCATTGGTCATAAATGTCTTTTAAAATTTATTCTAAAGTATTCACATGGATGAGAATCATAGCTCTATCCAAGTACTACAATACTTCCTGTATTTTACAGGATTTTTGTAAGGAAAACACAAGGAAAGATTATTACAATAATTCAAGATTTCTTAAGTCCAAAAGTATAGCCAGTGATCTTTTACTCTAAACATTATTTCAGGTATGATCAGATTACTTTATATTTGCCATTAAACTGAGAATATGCAGTTATAAAATTCCCCATTTTTGGAAGATGCTTTCTCTTTTCTTCTGTTTTAAAAAGTGTGCATGCGTGCATTTGCACCCACACACACACACACCAAAAGAACATAAAACTAAAACTAGGGCATGGCACTGGGGTCTTACTGCACAGTGCCAAAATATGAGAGGGTTGCTGACAAAAAAATTCAGTTTTTAACATTATAAAAATGAAGAAGTTTAACGTCCTGTTAGCAAGACTATTTAGCTTTACAATGGGAAGTGGTTTCCTATCCTAATACTTCGCAATTACACTTGAAATAAGTTCTTTCTTGGCTTGATCTAGGTCTGTTGCCCGACTCCCCAGCCTTACGGTATCCAAGCTCTTCACAATTTCCCTAGCGTCCCAAACTGAATTGAGGACGTGTTTTTTTCCACTTTCTCCGGGCACAAAAATTGCTGGTTGTAGCTCCATTTGGCCTAAAGTGTTTCAGTCATCTATATCTCAATATATCACATGAAGACATCTACTTGAAAATAAGTGGTTTATTGGGCAGAGCCAAGATAGCAGATTAAAGATAACAACCCAGCCAAACTCTCTCAACATTCCCCTCCAAACAGTTTTAAAATAACTCTTCAAGTCAAGTTTCAGAGCAACAGAGCCAAAAAGAAAAGAAAAGAAAAGAAAAAGGTCAGGCTGAGACACTTTTCCAGTCTAAGACAACTCAGAAGGCTGGCAGAAGTTTCTGACACTGGGGTGTAGGGCTGACCCAGAATGTCCTGGGGTGCAGTTGCAGGGCACAGAGGGGTGCTTATGGCTGGTCACAAGGGATGAGGAGTCTTGGTTGCATTGCGAGGCAGACAGGAGCACTGATACTTGGAGCTTCAGGGGATTAGGGCCCATTCCTCAGTAAAAACAAAATGCAAACCAAATGATCAGGGAGCATCCCTCTCCCCGGGTCATACCATCTTGGAAACACTGAGAGCTTGCAGACCCCCAGAACGAGCTCTGAAAACAGTAGCATGAAAAAGCCTGAAGCTTGGGACGGGGTCCCCACCCCTCCAACTCCCAGAGAAGCAGACCCCCATTTTAACATAAAGTTCAGAGTAAATAAAAAGCCTGACAAAATGAACAAACAACAACAGCAAAGAATTAAAGAATTTGACCATGAAAAATGACTACAGTGGTGAGGAAAACATTAATTCAGGAGAAGACAATAATGTGGAAATAGCTACAAACAAGTCCTCAAAGAAGAAATGCTTACTGGACCTAAGCCAAACAAGAATTCTTGGAAGAGTTAAAGGAAAAGATGAGTAGTAGAGGAAAAATTGAGAAAAGAAATGAGAGTGATGCAAGAAAATTATGAAAAAAGAATTAACAGCTTGGTAAAAAAGAGGCATAAAAATAGGAAGAAAGTAACACCTTAGAAAACAGGATTGATCAAATGGAAAAAGAAATTTAAAAGTTCACTGAAGAACATAATTCCTTAAACATTTGAACTGGGCAGACAGAAACTAATGACTCCATGAGACATCAAGAAACTATAAGACAAAGTGAAAAGAATGAAAAAGAAGAAGAAAATGTGAAATATCTCATCGGAAAAGCCATTGACCTGGAAAAGAGATCCAGAAGAGATTATTTAAAAATTATTGGACTACCTGAAAGCCATGATCACAACAAGAGATTAGATATCATATTCCAAGAATTAGTAAGGAATTATTAAGCTACCCTGTTATATCATAGGTCCAGAAGCTAAAATAGAAATGGTAAGAATCCACCGATTACCTCCTGATAGAGGTCCCAAAATGAAAACTACCAGGAATATTATAACTAAATTCCAGAGCTCCCAGGTCAAGGAGAAAATATTGTGAGCATCCAGAAAGAAGCAATTCAGTTATTGCTTCTGTAGAAGCAATAATAGAGATGCAGTTAGTGTAGAGAATAGTAGTAGTAAAAGTAGAGAAGCAATTGGTAGACACAGTCAAAATCATAGAAGATTTAGTGGCTTCCACATTAAAAGTGTGGGGGGCTTGAAATAAGATATGCTGGAAGCACAGGAGTTAGGTTTACAATCAAGGATAACCTACCCAGCAAAATCAAGTGTAATTTTTTTCAGCAAGGGTGGGGAGGTAGCTGTATATTTAATGAAACAAAAGATTTTTTAAGCATTCCTAATGAAAAGACCAGGCCTGAAGAGAAAGTTTGACATTCAACCACAAGACTCAAGGAAAATATGAACAGGTAAACACAAAGGACTCAGTAAAATTAAACTATTTATATTCCTTTAAGGGAAGATGATTTGTGTAACTCCTAAGAACTTTATCATTTTTAGGACAAGTAGAAGACGTGTGCATATACAGAGGGCATAGATACATCAGTTCTTTTGAAGTATCTTAAAAAATTATAGCAGTGAAAAACAGGGATGCATTGGGAGAAGTGAGGAGAAGCAGAATGGCAAAAGTTTTCCTACATGAAAGAAGCTTGCAAGGAAGAGCTTTTCAGTGGAATGCAAAATGGAAGAACGTGGCAGGCAGTGCTTGACTTCAGTTTCATCAAAATTGGTTAAAACAGGGAAGAACATATACACACTTTGTTGCATACTTACCAAGCAGGGAAATAGGAGGAAGAGTGGATAAGAGAAAAGCAGGAGGAATCGTGAAAAGGCAGTGAGAATTAAGGGAGACAGTGGTCAGAAGCAAAACAGACTTTTGAGGAGGGACAGGATGAAAAAGAGAAGAATAAATAGAAGAAAAGGAGATAGAAGGAGGTAGAGTATTTCACATTCAAAATTTAAAAAGAAAAAAATGCCAAAAGAATAAATCATTTTTTATAATTAATTTGTTTTCAGTTTAAAACAATCACTTCCATAAGTTTTAAATTTTCTCTCCCTCCCTCCTCCATCACTCCCCAAGATGGCATGCAATCTTATATGGGTTCTACACATAACATTCTTATTAAACACATTCCCACATTAGTCACATTGCATAGAGGAATTAAAACAAAAGAGAGAAACCATGAGAAAAACCAAAACAAAACATAACACAAGAGAAAATGGTCTGCTTCATTCAGTGATCCAATTCCATAGTTCTTTCTCTGGATGTGAAAGGCATTTTGTCTCAAAAGTCCATTGGAAATTTTTTAGGTCCTTGCTTTGCTATGAAGGACTAAGTCTACCAGAAAACTCCTTGCACACCGTGGTTGTTGCTGTGTACAAAGTTCTCCTAGTTCTGCTCCTTTCACTCATCATCAGATCATATAAATGTTTCCAGGTTTTTCTGAAGTTGGTTTGTCATTTCTTATAGCACAATAGTATTCCATTACTTTCATATACCACAACTTGTTCAGTCATTCCCTAATTGATGGACATCCCCTTGATTTACAGTTCTTGGCCACCACAAAAAGAGCTGCTATAAACATTCTTGTACATGTGAGACCTTTTCACTTTTTTACAATCTCTTTGGAATACAGCCCTAGAAGTGATATTGCTGGGTCAAAGGCTATGCACATTTTTATAGCCCTTTGGGCATAGTTCCAAATTGCTCTCCAGAATGGTCGGATAAGCTCACAGCTCCACCAACTATGTATTAGTGTTCCAACTCTCCCATATCCTCTCCAACATTTATCATCTTCCTGTTTTGTCATGTTTGCCAATCTCATTGGTGTGATGTGGTAGCTCAGAGTTGTTTTGATTCGCATCTCTCTAATCAAAAGTGATTTAGAGCATTTTTTCATTTGACTATAAATAGCTTTAATTTCTTCCTCTGAAAACTGCTTGTTCATATCCTTTGACCATTTATCAGTTGGGGAATGACTTGTATTCTTGTACATTTGACTGACTTCTCTGTGTATTATAGAAATGAAGCCTTTATCACAGACACTACTTGGCAAAAATTCTTTCCTAGTTTTCTGCTTCCCTCCAAATCTCGGCTGAATTGGCTTTGTTTGTGCAAAACCTTTTCAATTTAATAACATGTATTAATTTATCATAATAATATCTGTGCAAGGAGAATTTAATTCTAATTTAGATCTTCAGAATCTCTTAACACACAAAAGATATATAGTTTGGTAGAATGAGAAAAGAATATGGGTTGGAAATCTGAGAACCTAAGTCCATAGAATCATAGACTTAGAGCTTTTAGGGACATTAGGAACCACCTAAGGCAAAAGAAATTGAATGGCTTACCCAGCATTCCACAGCTGCTCACTGACAGAGGAAAGATGTGAACCTCACTCAGTCTTCATGATTCCACCTCTTTACTCTGTGGTCCTAGGCAAACCTCTCTAGTTATCAGTCTTCCCACCTATAAGATAAGGATATTGAAGTGAATGACTTTTAAGGTCCCTTCCAGTTCAAAATTTGTGGTCCTAAGATGGACATGGACATGGGCTATAAGAAGACCTACAACAGGTTACATTGATAAAACATCTCAAGGTTTTGTGGCTTGCTTCCCCTCCCTCCCCCCATTCTAAGGTTTACAAAGAACTTCTATCACACCTCTTTAAAGCAGGTAATGTAAGCCTTATTTCCATTTTATAGATAAGAAGTATGTGATAAGAAATGTTAACAGGCTTGCCTAAGGTCACCAACTATTAACTGTTGGAAGCAAAACTCCTGTCTCTTACCTGCAAATTGAGCGCTCTGGCAGTACCTTGTGGTATCTCAAATACATGCACACCCCAGCCCCACCTTTGCCTTCAGTTTACCTACTGTTCTGAATTTTGTACTCTGACAGACATTGCCCTCATGGTCCATCCCAGTTCCTGTAGCTAGAATACAAACAAGATATCATCTCATTCAGTCATCACATAGCCAAACTAGTAAAACGCTCTTGGTTAGAAGTGTGATATGCTGGAGTGATTGCAGTAACAAGTCAACAGATGCTAAGTTAGTATGACTTTATAGGGAAGGTAAATTTTGAGCGGGGATTTACAAAAAAAAAGAATGACAGTTGAAAAATATTCATTATTTCTCCAGCTTTCCATATCTTTCTTTTCATGTAAACAAAATACATATCTCACAAATTTATATTATTATAAACTCACCCCTGGTTTTGAAAGATCTCTCAAAACAAACACCCTATTTGATATCCATGATAAAAAAAAATAAACCCACTCCTTTTTCTTCTTTTGGGATGTGGGAGGAAATGGGATAAGTGAGGTAGGGTATTAAGCTGGACCTCTGATCATTTCTATGGGTAGCTTTTATTGAAGAAAGTCCTACCAATGCTAAGCAACTATTTTCTGAAATTCATCATCTTAGCCAGATGCCTGAGGTACTGAGAGGTTCACTGACTTACCCAGGTTCACACAACTTGTTTGTCAGAGGTAGAACCATCACTCAAGTCATTTTGCCCTCCAGGTGAGCCTTCTTATCCATTACACCAGACTGCCCTTCTCTGTTTTCTTTAATAGGTGAACTAGAGGAGGCATTTACCTCTGGCAGTGATAGATTTTTTTTTTCTGGCTAGGAGAGAATTTGAAATCTAAAACACTGTTTTGAAGATAAGGTTACTTTTTTTTTTAACCTGTCAGTCTTCTCAGTTTCTCTTTTAACTTCATATATTAATAGCTTTTTTTATTTTGAAAGAAATTCTGTTGTTAGATTTTTAAGGATTGGATTTGATTCTTAAGCCTTTTTTAACAATATGCTAAATGAGAGTAGGTATGTTAATTCCAAGTCATTGTTTTGAGACATGATCCTCCCTATAAATACACTCTCCCCCCAAATTGTTGCTAAAACAAGTCAAATTTTTTTCGGTAAATATATCTGAGGGTGAGAGTTTAATAGACAATAATCTGAACTTTATATCAGACAGTTGAATTGGATTGCATATGATGAAGGAAGTATCAAAAGATCATTTCAACCATCCTCACAGTAATTCCACCTTTGGCTAGCCACGTGGAAATTATTAAAGATAGCTAATTTTCCTCATGTTCATAGGAAGTCTTAAGCACAAATATAGTTTTTACATTTAACATTTAAATACCATTTGTCATTGTCACTGAAGATTAATATTCAATATATACATGGTTAATATAAATATATTTAAATAAAATATATAGTTAGTCAGTATTCAAAGATATAGCATCATAGAAAGAACCTCTTGTTAATATATTTCTTTATATGAGATTCCTCTTAATCTTTTTTAATATATATGAAGTAATTAAATTAGTTCTGAACAGCTCGGTGGCAAAGTGGATAGAGTGCTGGGCCTGGAGTCAAGAAGATTCATCTTTATGAGTTCAAACCTGTCCTCAGACACTTACTGCTGTGTGACCCTGAGCAAGTCACTTAACCCTCTATTTCCTCATCTGTAAAGTAAACTGGAGAAGAAAATGGCAAACTATTCCAGTATCTTTGCCAAGAAAACCCCAAATTGGCTCATGAATAGTCTGATCCAACTGAAATGACTGAACAAGAACCATGGGTCAGTTCCATTTTCAGGATTTATCATTGCTTACATTTTTGTACTTTTGACCTCTCCCTTTGGCAGCCTAGGCCCAGACCACAGACCCACATGCAGACAGAATTGTGGCTGCCTCTCCCAAAAGGGCCACCTATCAGCAGAACAAACAGGGAGCACCAGCTTCATTGCTTCATCACTTTATCTAGTTATCCTCCTGTACTTTATCCTATAAATCTCACCCAAAATTGAGTCAGCTTTGACAAGTGTACACCAACACTAACCCTAGTGCTGGTCTGGAGTTGCTGAGATGCTATATCATCATGAGTTTGCAGAGCTCATCAAGTATGCACCTCTCCTCCCTATTCTGCATTGCTAATATATCTTTCTAGCATTTCACTTCTTGTTTGGAAGTAGGTTAACATCCAATTTCCATAGTCTATGAATCTGTGTCTCCTTAGAAACAATATTACAAATTCAAGTTGTCAAAATGAAAATGTTTGCAAATATTAAGAATAAACTTATAATCTCCAAGCAGAAAGGTATATGCATAGATTACTCTAAAAAATACTTAGATATTTTAGTATATTTAAAGGTAGGTGATTTTCTGCTACCTCCACAACGTCCTGCTATGAAGCTCCATTGAAGTTGCCTGCAAAGCCTACAATTCTGGCAGATTCTCCCATTCTAGAAGGCCTTTAAGTCTGGCCCTTCAGCAGATCTGTTTTCTGAGGACTAAGTATCAACCAAGTATAGAGAAGCATACCGAGTATTGGCTGGCTACTTTGTGATCAATATTCTTGCCATGGCAGCAGATACTTTGTGATGAATATTGTTCTCACAAAACAAACATTAAATGGCTTTTTCCTGTACACCCGTATTTCACTTCTACATTGATTGGTCAGAGAGTGCTAATAATTACAAAAGAAAAATAGCAGTTTGGGATGGGCAGGCTCTGGGTTCAGATCCTAGGTCTGCTACCTACTGCTTCCTGTGTGATCTCGGTCAGGTCCCTGAACCTCTCTGAACTTCAGATTCTTCATTTGTAAAATGAGTGTGTCAGCCTGGGTGATTTATTTTTTTTTTAAATAAATTTATTTAACTTTTTACATTCATTTTCACAAGATTTTGGGTTCCAAAATTTTCTCCCCATTTGTCCCCTCCCCTCTCCCCAATACACTGGACATTCTAATTACCCATATCACCAATCTGC
>CM053772.1:137277096-137323361 GCA_028658325.1 Potorous gilbertii
GACTTCCAAGCATTCTTGATGAAAAGACCAGATCTGAAAAGAAAATTTGACTTTCAAACACAAGAATGAGAAGAAGCATGAAAAAGTAAACAGCAAGGAAAGATCCCATGGTCCTTCAGGCAGAGCAGCAAAACATGTGTTAATGCCTCTTCTGAACCATTTGACAGTGCCAAGGATTTTCGCAGTAAGAAACATTAACTGATAACCAATTTTCAATAACTTTAACTATAGCACCTATAGGAGCAGTGGCCAAGTGGCTTCTCCACAAGGCACCAGGATGATGACTGTAGGCCTGAGGCTAAAAACATCACTATTCTTAAGACACTTGGCTTTAAGGCCCTGGACTGTCTACAACAGGGTCAAAGGGAAGATGGTACTTGGAGATTTTGAGCAGTCACTGTGGAAAGTGAATTAATGAATCAATTAGGGAAGGTTGCTTATTTAAAATTTAATAACATAAATTTGTAGCTGACTCATTTAGTACAGTTTTGTGATTTCCTCTGGTCAGACTTGGAAAAGTTGTTAATATTTCCATATCAGCATAGCAGGAGGTCTCCAGCAGAGTTTCCTTGGGTTCTGTGTTTGTCCTTTTTTAACTTTTTTATCAGTGACATGGATCTGCAGATGACACAGATCTGGGAGAGAGGGGAAATTAGCACAGTTTATAACAGAGTCAGGATACAAAGGGATTCTGAATGGTAAAGCATTGAGTTAAATCTAATAAGATACCTTATATTTAAGTACAAAAAAAAATAACTTCATAAGCGTAGGTATTGGACAGCAGCTCCAAAAAAGATGGTGGAGTGGGTTATTAGTGTTTTTGCAAGTTCAATTGGAGTCTGTAGGGTAATGTGTCTGACTAAGCTAATTTTAAAGCTAGAATATTCACAATTGTAGAAATGTGTGTGTAGGAATGTAGAGACGGTCGAAGTAAGGAGATCATATTGTCAAATGCACATCTTTGTCATGAGTCACAACACCATTCTACATGGAAAGGTCAGCATTCTCTGTGCTCAGCCACTCTGCCACAAACATCAGTATAATCACCAAAATTCTCAAATTAAGGGCAAATCTAAAATATTCTGTCACAAAGTATATGGTTTTTTTTCTTGCAAGCTATAAATGTACATTTTCTCTTTAATGATAAGCATATTTTAAGATATTATTTATTATCCTTCCAAATTTCTCCTTGCTATCCTCTTCATTCTAGGTTTTCAGGACACCATTCTTTCCTGATTTCCCTCCTACCTATGAAACTGTTCTTCCATCTCCTTTGCTGGATCTTCCTCCATACCATACCCGGTAACCATAGGTATCACTCAAGGGTCCATCCTGGGTCCTCTTCTCCCTCTATAGTACTTCACTTGGTGATCTCATCAGCTGTCTGAGATTTAATTGCCATCCTATAGTGATCCTTAAATCTGCCTATCTTGCCTTCACCTCTCTTTTGACCACCTTCAGCCACGTTTCAGAGATCTTGAACTGGATGTCCAGTAGATATCTTTAATCATGTCCAAAACAGAATTCATTATCTTTCTCCCCTAAACCTTCCTCCCAGCTCCATCTTCCCTGTTACTGCCAAGGGTAGCACCATCCTCCCAGGCTCACAACCCAAATGTCACCCTTTGACTCCTGTCTCACGCTATTCATATCCAACCTGTTGCCAAGACCTGTCAATTCTTTCTTTGCAATATGTCCCCTTGTCTCCTCAGACGCCACTACCCCTCTGGTACAGGTCCTCATAGCTTCACTCCTGGACTATTTATTTCAGTAGCCTGTTGATGAGGCAGCCTGCCTCAGATCTCTCCCCACCTCCAGTCTGTCCTCCATTCATCTACCAAATTTTCCTCAAGGACATGTGTGATCCTATCACACCTCTACTCAATAAACTCCAGTGGCTCTTTATCATTTCCACCAACAAATACAAAGTTCTGTTTAGCGTTCAGACCTTTTCGTTCAAACGTTTTCATAACCCAGTCCTCTCCTACCTTTCCAGTCTTCTACCTTATCATGCCTACCACATAACAGACCATTAATATGTGTTTATTGACTGACTGAGCTATGATCATCCATTGAATTCCTATTGGATATACCATATCACAATGGTGACCAATTTTTCTTTTTTTCAACTCCACCCCTTTTCAAAACAATAAAAGTCTATCTCAAAAATCTATGCTCTTTCTAATCTCTCCTTCCCATTGGGGAGTGGGAGGGGAAAGGGAACAGGGAGAAAAGGGGGAAGAGGAACCTTTGCAACATACACATTGAAGCAAAACAAATTTCTGCATTGATAACATTTTTAAAAATTGTTGCTTCAGTCTGTACCCCCAAATACACCAGCCAGAAATGGGCAGCTTGTGCCCCACCATGAGTCTTCTGAAGTGTTCAGTCACCACCTGGATTGCTTATCTCTAAAGTTTGAGTACCATAGACTATTCTCCCCGTTCTGCTTGCCCCCTAGTCTGTACCAGTACATACAGATCTTTCCACTTTTCTCTGAAGCCATTTCCTCCATCATTTTTTTACAGCACAATACTATTCTATTGTATTTCATATGTCATAGTACCCCTTTAGTTTCCATTTCTTTGCCACCACAAAATGAACAGCTTTAAATATTTTTGTACATGTGTATCTTTTGTTTTCTTTCTTTGACTTCTTTGGAATACAGGCATAGGAGTGATATTGCACTGTCAAAAATACACACTTTAGTAACTTTTTGAGCAAAATTCCAAATTGCTTTCCAGAAGGACTGAACCAGTTCACAGCTCTGCTGGCAGTGCATTGGTTTATTCATTTCCCCACAGCCCCTCCAGCATTTATCATTTTACATTTTATCAACTTTGCCAATCCAATGGATGTGAGGTAGAACTTCTGAGGTGCCATCATTGGCATTTCTATAATTATTGATTTTTAACATTATTTTTTACGACTATGGATATTTTGGATTTCTCCCTCTGAAAACTACCTGTTCGTGTACTTTCATCATTTTTTTTGATAGCTCTTATTCTTACAAATTTCATTAGTTCTATATATAGCTTAGAAATGAGACCTTTATCAGAGATATTTACTGTAAAGTTTTCCCCTCCCTTTTCCTGTTTCCTTTCTAATTTTAGCAGTATTGGGTTTGTTTGTGTAAAAAAACGTGTAATTTTATACAATCAACACTTTATCTTCTGTGATCCTCTCTACCTTTTGTTCATAAACCCTTTCACTGTTCATAGATATACAAGTTAATTCTTTCTTTGCTCCTAATGTAAACATGTTCCCATTGTGTAATGTAATGTACAAATCATTCACGTATTTGGAGCTTATGTTGGTAGACAGTGTGAGTTGTTGGTCTATACCGAGTTTCTTCCAGGCTGCTTTTGAGTTTTTTCCAGTAGTTTTTGTTGAATAGTAAGTTCTTACCCTAGGAGCTTAAAAATTTGGGTTTATAAGTAACTTTTTTTTTTCTGAACTTGAAGCCAAATGTTAGAATGTAAGCTCTCAGAAGGCACAATCTCATTTTTCCTTTCTTTGTATCCCCAGCACTTAGCACAATGGTTGCACCTAGCACGCTCTCTCTCTCTCTTTCCCCATATACACATGCACTCGCGCGCGCACACACACACATATACACATAAATACACATTTATTTAAATTTTTTAATTTAACTTCCATATTTTCTTCTCATCCTTCCCCCACCCCTCAATATGGTATCAGTTACATATGTGAAGTCATACAAGGTTACAGAAGAGAACACATGCAAAAAACCCCAAGAAAAATAAAGTTTAAAAAGTGTGCTTCAGTCAGCACTCAGAAATCATCAGTTCTTTGAAGACGGATAGCACTTTTCTTCCTGGGTTCTTCAGAATGGTCTTGGATCATTGTCTTCTTTCAAGTAACTTAATCTTTCACAGTTGTTCATCTTCATAATATTGCCATTACTGTATACCATGTTCTCCTAGTTCACTCACTTAATTTTGCATCTGTTCATAAAGTCTTTCCAGCTTTTTAAAAACTATTCTGTTCATCATTTCTTGCTACTTCCATCGCAATCATATAACATAACTTGTTTAGACATCTCCTCAATTTCCAATTCTCTAACCACCACAAAAAGATTTGTTGTAAATATTTGTCCACAAATAGATCCTTTTCCTTTGATCTTTTTGGATACGGACTTGGTAGTCATTTCACTAGGTCAAAGGATATCCCTTTGGGCAACTTCAAAGTGGTTTTCCATAATGGTCAGATCATTGCATACCCCCCTCCAGTACTTGTCATTTTCCCTTTCTTTGTCACATTAGCCAGTCTAATAGGTGTGAGGTGACGTCTCACACGTGTTAATATTTCTCTAATCATTATAAATTTAGAGCATTTTTATGTGACTTATAGCTTTGATTTCTTCTTCTGAAAACTGCTTATTCTTGGCTCTTATTTTTATTTATCATGTTTTTCTGAGAAATGATGCCGTTATCAGAGAAATGAGGTAAATTTTTCCCGCTTTCTGTTTTGGCTACACTAGATTGTTTTGTGCAAAAACTCTTTAATTTCATATAATCAGGGATCCGTTTTGCTTTTTGCGATCGTCTCTGTCTTTTGTTTGGTCATAAACTGTTCCTGTATCCATAGATCTGAGAGGTTCATTTTTCTGTTCTTCCCTAATTTGCTTATGATACCATTTTTCTTTTACCAATTCATTTATGTCTAAATCACTTATCTATTTTTACCTTTTCTTGGAGCACAGTGTAAGATGTTGATTTAGAGCTAGTTTCTTCCAAATTGCTTTCCTGTTTTCCCAGTAATTTCATAGTTAGCTCTTAATGAATGCTTCTTTTAACTTGACCTGAGAATATATGGTTTGAAAAGAGGTTTTTTTTCAAAATCTTATTAAAAGTGTATTTATTTTTCTTGAGATTAGAGCTGTTCTTGAAAATCTGGCATGTGTGGTCACCATAATCTATGTGATAGTTTTATTTTCTCCATAAAGAGTAATAAACATTTTCAGAACAAGTTCTACATTAAGCATTCAGATTAATTCATTAGAAAAAAATGTGGCTCAACTTTAATAAAAATTCTCTGAGTCACTAAGGCTAAGTGTGCAGCTTTTAGAGATGAAGAACCTGATTTAAGTTTCTTGGAGGACTCCTTCCTCCAAAAAAGAGAAAAGAAAAGACAAACCATTTAAAAGTGAATTCCCCAGAGGCCCTTCCTACTGTGGCTTGTTTCTATTTAATCTTTGCAGTCTTTAATATTGACAGTAGAGTTTCATCTCACCATCACTATGGCAAGTTCTTTTGACATTTGGTACTTTGTATTATTTCTATTTCATCAAAATATGTAAAGAAAAGGTAAACTATAAAAAGGCAGGAAGCATATGAAATGGCTGACCTTAAACTACACACTCCTGAATCGCTAAGGAGATGTTGTGGGGGGGATGTCAGTTTACAGCTGAAAAATTCTGAGTGAGCAAGTAATTGTCCTTTTGGAGATGTTATGAGAGAAAATGGAACTTTGTTATACATATAAAAAAGCATCTTTTTTGAAAACAAGCATCTGCATGCAGTTAGAATGGTTACTATATAATTGTGAGGACCCTCACACAGCTCAGTGGAGTATAAAAGTGCCTCAGTCCTCATAAGATTAGGAATGGATGCTTTTTTGTAATAAGATCCTGAATAAATAGTAAGATTATTAGAACAAACATCTCCTTTCCCCCAAAACTGCACTAGAATTTTGAAGCTGCCCATGAGTGGATTCTGAAAGTATAAAAGATACTTCTTTGGATCTGTTCATTTCAGAGCATTAACAATTTTTAAATTGCTGCCTTCAGAAGGCCTCTAACTTAGGTTTCTATTCAGAGTAGCGTCCTAACATTTTTATTTATTACATGGCTCTCAGGGTATTTTTAGTACGTCTTTGTGGTGCCTTTTGTTCCCCTATCAAATTTGCTTATTTTGTCAGCTGGACAAAACCATACAACCAGAGTACCTTAAGTAAATAAAGGTTTAAAAGAACAAACGTTTCAGAACTAAGAGTGTGACAGATTGCTGCTGTAGATTCATTTTCCTGCAAAACTAGTCAAAGGCTTCCCTTTTCATCTTTGTGAAAAGCGCTTCCCTAGAGCTCAAATGTGCTTCATATGACTCCTATTTTCTCTTTATTTGCCTCTACATGCTTCGCCCCATCCCCAGATTTTATGATATACCAAAATTTCCTACATCAGAGGTCATAAAGAAACAATGTTTTCTCACGCGTTATTATTTAGAGTTTCTTTAATTATGGATGAGGGAATATATCCAATGATTTCCTAAGACAGCCCTTTTTATACTGCTTCTGCTAGCATGAAGAAATTAATTCTTTGATGATGACACGTATATGCTTGAAGTACTTGGTCTTTTTATCATTAAATACCAATTGAAGCCAATAAAAGGAGTGGGGATGGGAAAAGAGTAGTTCTTAGTATCCAATAAATAGGCGTGTCTCTTCGTTTTGCATTCATTAACCATCTATTCCCCACTGGACACTTTATAGCCTGTTTCCTTTGAAAAACTAGGAGAATAGTATCTAGTATTGCATATAAATCCATTACTCTGTTATCACATCCAATGAGAATCTGAGCTATTATCATAGGAGCTATTAGCATTTCATGATAAAGTTGTTTTTTATTCTGGTGTCATACATAATTTATAATGTGTCGTTCCTGTCAAGGTGTGTTAACCTTTTTATTTTAAGAGAACTCTTGGTTTGGCTTTTGTTTTCTCTCTCTCTTGTTTGAGTTCTCTTCCTGCAGCTGTTGTGTGCTCTGACCACAGCATATTTCATTAAATCTCTGCTTATTCAGTCCCTCGCTTTAATGACTGTGTTAGAGCTACTCTTTGTAATCCTTATTTCTTAAAACATTGGAGTGATGTTATATATTATAAAAAAAATTTACCCCAACAGTTCAGAAAAATAATTTTCTGTATAAACAGGATGACAGTAAGCTATTTAGATGAGTACGTATATACGTAGCAATGTGAGGAGGAATACTAAATAAGTTTTTAAACTTTTAGAAAATTAAATTTTTTTTAATCAGTAAAAAGATAGAGTGTGTCATGATTTTCCCTGACTCTCCTTTCTCTTTCCTCCCTACCCCTTCAGCAGGATATTCCTCTTTCCCTCTCTTTCCATTATTCTTTTAATATCATCTAGACGTAGCAGAACCGTTCCCAGGTCTTCCATCTAAGCATCCTCTGTCTATAGGGAGGAGAAGTGAGGCTGGTGGCCTCACAGCCCTCCCTCCCTCAAAACAAAGTCAAGTGCGAATCATGGCATCACTTCTCTGATGTCAAACGAAGGACAAGTACAACCACTCCATCCAGAAACCCTGATGAGGTCAGGGCTCAGAAGGGACACGTATAATCTCCATGTTAGACTGTAAGCAGTTCATCCAGGCTTGTTCCATTATGATTTCCTGTTGTCTTGTGGAGTCCTTGGCTTCTGTTGGTCTGTTCTAGTTATCAGCGCATTGTTGCTTCAGCAAACTTGTGTCCTTGTGCCGGATCGTTCATTGGTTTTTACGCTCTTGCTTCACGAACTCTTCCAGGAATTCTAGTTGAATTTGTGCCCAAGTTGTGTTTTCCTTTGAATCTTAGCTTGTAGATCTTTGGGAGTTACTCGTTCTTGAGGTTTGTGCTTTGAGCATTCCTCAAGTATCTGCCCCACAGACCTCCCCCTTCCCTCAGAGGGCTCTTCTTGGCCCCTTCCCTTCCCAGGCTCTGCACCCCACAGCTGGAGCAGCTTGTGCTTGTGCCGCTGTGACTGCTAAGGACCGGGAGCTCCTGTGCTCTGCTTCCTGCCCACCAGAGAGTCAGATATGCACAATGCACATTTACACCAAGTGAGAACCGTCTGCAATAGCTTGTTATGGTGGGTTCGTTTTGGGGTTGTTCATTCTTCCTGAATGGATGTGTTATGACCAGAATCTTTGACCTGATGTGGGGAAGGTCTGGTTGGGGTTGTGGATGTGACCTAGAGTTATTCCAGACTTTGTAAGGCAGCTCAGGCTGGGATTCAGCAAGCTTTTGGCACTCCCAGAATGGTCTGATCACTGTCCCCTTTGTCTGAATTATTCAAATACCTGGTCTGAGTTTGGGCCTTAACATCAGGAGACTGTTGCTGGCCATAGCCCCTGTGGGCCTGCTGGAAAGCTCTGGAGCTTGGGTGACAGAATTGCAGGCTTCCTTTTCATGTGAACTCCTGGCCTGATTATTCCTCTGTGAGCTTCAGACTAGACTAGAAGTTAGAACTGAGACTCCGCTCTGCTCCTGAGACCCAAGTCTTAAAGCTACTGCTTGCCTCCGAACTGGCTCCTCTTAGTACATGGCTGAGGGCATTACCCCAGGAGTCCTCTGGATGCCAAACCCCCTTTTTAGTTCTTCTCAGATCTATGACCTGAAATTGGGTAGTGAGCAACCAAGTGTCTGGGTGGGACCTATTCCCAAGCCTTGTACAAGGCCTTGCTACCCTCTTTTAGACTTTAAGGGTATCACAACTCCTCTGTGAACAGGAGGGTTCTATGGCAAACTCCTCACCAGACCCCGTTCCCAGATTCCGCAGTTCTCCCGCTCTCTCTCTTCCTGTGCCAAGCTGGTGGGAAAAATGATTCACTATTGTTTTTTCTTGGATTTCCCTACTAGAATTTAGTCTGGCATCTATTTGGAGGAGTCAGGCTGGGAGGTTACTCTACTTCTTCCTGCTACTTTACCATCTTCTGTTTCTAAATTGTTAAAAGCAGAAAATAGCATCACTCCCATTGCCTCCAAATTTTTACCATTTTAAGTAAAAAAAGAATAGTGCTTTTCTGTCTAATACTGAAAAGTCAGCCTTTTAACCTTCTTGATATTTTCAGCTGAGATACTGGATGCTAGAAAATTAGTAGGCTTTCCAAAAGTCAGGATACAAATTGATTACTGGATCAGCAGAGTAACTAAGAATACCATGGCCTCAGGCACTGAAGGGTCAGTAGATCCCTAAAACAAATGCAGTCATCTCTACCAGACATTTGAAGTTATCTTTTTGTCAGTCTGTGATAATAACCCCAAGGTGTTAGCTAATAATAGACATTGGCCACCGAGGTTCCTTCCAAGTCTGAGATTCACTGGCTAATCGCTTAGCCCAAAAATTTGGGGAGAAGCAGGGTAAAGTGTAAATATTTGGGAGGTTTCTGATTCTTTAGGGAAATAAGGATTAACAACAGACCTTTGGTTTTCCTAGCATAGGGAACTCTTCTACCAAGCTGAGGAAGCTCCTTTGGCCAGTGCAAATCAGTACCATCTCTGCAATTTTGAGTCTTAGAGGGTGTCCTAGAGCACTGAGAGTTTACATGGCTTGCCTAGTATCACCTGGCCAGGAACCCAGGGCTTTGTGACTTGGAGGCTGGCTCTCTTTGTCATGCTATCTGTCTTGTAGAGCGGAAATGAGGATAAGGATAATGTGAACTTCTGTGTACTAACAAACACATATACCAGGCAGAACATTTTTTGTCCTATTTGCAAGGTTAGAATAAAGTAGCATATTTTCAGTGGTTCTCAGTCTTCTTCCCCCTCACTAAAATCAGCATTAAATTATATTGTATCCATCATATGAAAGGCACCACACTAGACATAGTGAGAGTATAAAGTCCCAAAGTTTATAATCAAGAAGGTGAAGTAAACTTGTACATATGAAAAATACTATAGTAAAAGCCAATGTGTGAAAAATACCAAATAAATGGTATAGAAAAGAATCCCTATAGTAATTTATTTCTGAATAGGCACACAGTTTGATGCTGGAGGGGGGACAGTTCCCCCGAAATGAAAAAATAACAGTAAGGAAACATGTAAAAGGTCTATGAGGGAGATATACATATATATATAGAGAGAGAGAAATATAGATAGATAGATAAGTATATATATATATAATTTCTTTTTCATTTAAATAGTGAAGAATAATCTTGTAACACTTGGAAGTATTTCAGGATGGCTACCTTTTGATTAGTTCTGTTGTCAAAGGAAAATTCAATTGTGTAGTATTTATACTAAATCCCAATTGTTTTGCATTGTTGCCAAAAAATTTGTCCAAATTAAATTGAATTTTTGTATCAGTGTTCCTAGAAAAGATAATGATAAGATCAGCATCCTTGAGTCTCTACTTGACGTGGTTAAAAGTAATTCTTTTGTTGTATTTTAGCATGATACAAATCAAACAACATGAAGATTTCAGAACCACCCATCTTCTTAGCTTTAGGAATGAGTACAAATGTTATTGCACTTTGACATTTTTTTCAGCTATTTAAATTGTTCTTAAAGGTGAGTAAAAGTGGTTCAGTAATTCAGAACATCTAACATCATCTCCTATTACAATCATATAGCAGAATTGGTTAGATTATGTAGCATAAATTTATATAATAGTTACCTTAAAGCTGATACTGGAATTCCCCAAATTTTTTGGAGGACTGAATTCTTTTACTTTATTATATGCGGAGATCATGAATTCTGAGGATGCTGAACCCTCTTGGTAGAAATCCAAAGATATTTTGGTAAGGGAAGTCTAATCCCTAGAGATAAACTTCATATATATCACATTTTTTTCTAGAAAGGCAAAAATGCTCTGACTACATGTTTACATTATTTCTGGTCAAATTTCTCTAAACCATTTAGTTATTAAATTTTTACTTCAGCATAAGTTTCCAGGAAAATCTCCTCTTGAGTAACCTGACAATGCAGTCTAATTATAAAGAAAATGGAAGCAAAGCTTTTCTCTAACAAGAATTGTTATATCCTCTTAGAAATATAATAAAGCAGAGGCAAGAGTACAATATACACAGTTGATAAGGGTAATATAAATAAAGACCATACTAAAAGGCATTGCAACTCAGGTCGGATACCAGGTTGGCACCAATTATAAAGTTGTAGCACACAACCTTTCTGAGTTTTGTGTGTTTACAGATTTTTTTCAAATAATCTTCAAAATTCTATAATTCTGAAAATATGAATGATATATAAATTATCTGTTTATGGAGTAATTTTTGTAGCTAGTAGGATGACATTTAATGCAGTTAGGTGTTAGGCCAGAATGGAAGCTAAGACGTATTAAAGTGTCTTGCGCAAAATACCTCCCTTATTTAATCAATTTGAGTTAGCAAGCCTGTTTTTAAAAAATGAAATCTAGCACATATAAGCTCTGAGGATCCTTACCTCAACTCCCACTCTCACAGATGAGTCTCAGATTTTGGAGCAAGGCTATAACTTTCTCAGGGCTCTAAGGGATACTCTGAGGGATCAGGACTGATTTTCTAATGCTTTTCTAATATATCTCAAGCACCCACCATGTCCTTCCCCCATGATCATCAGCTGAGAACCATTTTAGTCAATCAGCTTTAAGGAGCTTTTACAGAAAGAGTATTTGCTGCATAGCATAATAAGAACAGTGGGAACCAAACATTCCCAGCAAAGCCTTAGACGTACTTTGCCAGAAGAACATACAGATTCCAGGAGGTGTGCTTAAACCTAGAAGGCCCATATGGCAAAAGAAAACTCCCAAGTGCAGCCTAAACCATATTAAAATGTAATTGAGAAATGTTTAACAAAACAAATAAAAATTCGGTACAACAGAGATAATGTTAATTCATGGTTTTCTACGAGATGTTCTATTTCTGTTTGAGTTTGATACTCCATTGCATCTTTTCACTTCCTTTATTTAAGTTGGTAGAGGGTCCTCGGGGGCAGTCATTCATACATCTTTATCGTATGAGAAGATTTAGAAGACAGAGTGCTAAACTTGTACTCAGGAAATCATACTTTGAATCAGAATCATATCCTCTGATAATAGTCATTGAACCCCTCTTAGCTTCAGTTTTCTCATCCATAAAATGGGGAAATAATACCTATAATAACTACCTCAAGACTTAAATGAGATAACATGTAAAAAAACATAAGCTTTCCAGCCTTCCATAAGTTGCTATCTTTTCATCTGACCAGTAAGGTGAAGTAAAGCAGGACGTGACCTGAGAATCTTGCTCCATTTTCCTGTTCCTGGAGGGGAAAAGAACTTTATTTCTAGTGACAGCTGAATGCTAGTTAACAATGGTTGAGAAGCACAGTTAGGGGTAAATCTCAAAGGCTGTATTTATATCCCAATCCTGCACTTACCACAATTATATAATTGTCAAACTAGCCCATCTTTTTAGCTTTCATGGTTCTCTCTTTGGTTTATTGTGAGTGAAATATAGGAGTAAATGATCAGGTAAGATGTGGAAGCTTGTAACAAGAGCTCAGCTGTGATGTGTTCGTTTTCTGTGAGCTTGGCTGGGCACCCCTTTACCGAAGAAGGTCAGAAGCTCGTGTGGCATATCTTTTGACTGAGTTTGGTCGGGTTGGGTTCACCTTTGAGCCAAGACATCAGATTCGTTCCAGTGTCAGTTTAGTTTTATTAGAAATAAATTCAATCTTCCTCACAGAGCTCAGTCCCCAGTCATCTGATATTAAGCATCTTAAATGGTAATGTCCTTTTTTAAAATAGACTTTTCATTTTTGTTCAGAAATTGACAAACATGAACAAATATAAGCACCTCCATACACAAAAAAAAGAAAAAAGAGGATTCTACATGAAACCATGAATCTCCATTGCACACAACTTGAGTATTTTTATTGTTGGTTTTTTAAGTACATAAGTGTTCAGTGGATAGAGCACTGACCCTGGAGTTAGGAGGACCTGATTTCCAATCTAGCTCCAGACACTTACTAGCTGTGTGACCCTGGGCAAGTCATTTATTTGGTGATTGCCACCTCCCACCCCCAAAGTACATAATACATGTTACTTATTCCAAAGCTGTCTTACTCACCTGTGTTTCCCTCTGAATATTGTTCTGTTGCAGTTTTTAAAGTGTTTCACTGATATCTATATTTTTGGCATCGATCCTTCTTTCTCCTCTCAATTCCATGTATGTGTGCACATGCATACACATGTACACAATTTTTTAAAAATCCAGTAACTCCTATTTAACTAATAAACACAGTCATACAGAATATTCTCTCATTGACCATGCCTGAAAATGTTATATTTCATTCTTTACTTGTAGTCTTTCAGTTCTCTGTCAACAGAGAGGAAGCGCATTTGATTTTCTTTCTTTGGAGTTGTGGTCAGTCATTTGATCGACAGCTGTGTCTAAAATGCTGCAGACATTGTCTCCTTGTTCTTCGAGTTCCGTTCACTTTCAAGTCCTCCCGCAGCTTTTTGGATTCTGTTCTTTTCATCATTTTAATAGCACATTATTATTTCACTTTTCTTGACTTAGATTCACGAAAACAGGCAGACCTGGGTTAGAATCCCTCCTCAGACATTTTCTGGGTAACCTCAGGCAAATCACTTAAGTTCTCTGAGGCTCAGTTTCATCATCTGTGAAATGAGAGGGTCGGACTTGTCCTTTTAAGGTCTCTTTCATCTCTAAATCTGTGATTTACTATAATTTGCTTAGCTCACAGCCTGATAGATGGGCACTCCCTATGTTCTAATTCTTGACCACAAAAAGAAATGTTGCTGTAGAAATATTTTGTTACATATCTGTTCTTTCTCTTTTTTTAACTCTTTGGGGCATCAGCCTATGTAGCAGCAAGCACCCTGGCATACACAGGAGGACCTGCTGTACAGGTTCTTAGATCTACTCTTCTAAAAGCTACTTTTGAGGGATCAGCAATCTTCTTTAATTAAACACATACACCAACAAAGAAAATACAAGCAGAGAAATAAAGACCAACAGACAGGGCTTCCAGCTGTCTGACCATAAGCAATCCATAAACCAGAGATCAACAGACAGATCCAGCTGTCTGACTATTACATACATAGATAGTTACCAGAGAGAGAAGCATCAGCATCTGGGTTTTCAAAGCTGGAGGGCTGCTTGGCAGCTCCCCAGAGTTTCATCTGACCAAACCCTTCTAATGAGTGAGCCCTAAAGTAAAACCTCACCTCAGAGTGTTTATATCCGTTTCAGAGCCAGAGGGCATCACAACCCTTGAGAATTAGTGCCTCATTAGAACTCAACAAAGGTGTGGACCTGCCTACAAAACAAATCTCCCCTAATCAAGCTTCCCTTAATCAGCAGGCCCATTAATGAGTGGGGAACATCTTTAACTCTCATTAACATAATTAACATTACAGCCTGGTAGTGGCATCACTGAGTTAAAAGATCTGCACAATTCAGTGATTTTTTTGGAATATATTTCCAAGTACTTTTCAGAACTACTGAATCAGTGCATAGCTCCACAAACAATACATTCATTATTCTTTTTTCACCGCTGCCTTCCATGTTGCTTTCCAGCTTTGTGAAGATGAGAATGGGCCTGCATTTCTCTACATTTCATCTTTCCTTTAAAGAGATCTATATTCATTAGGTTTTTAGGGTACATTATCTCCCTAAAGGAACATGACCTATGTAGACCAAAAGTTCCTGACTCACCCTTCACAGAAAGACATTTCTTCAGTCCAGTTACACTGTTAAGTCTCCTTACCCTTAACTTAATTGTATCCACTCATTCACATCATGGTTACCATAGACATTATACATAATCTGGAGGTTGCTGCACAACACTTAGTAATACTCCTAGAGTTAATGAACTTCTCTAAGTAACCTACCTCACAGGGTTATCATAAGGGAAATGCTTGGCAAAAGTGCTATATAAATGTTCTATTAATACCTACCAACCCTGTGACTTAGTTTCTATTTGAATAGTATCATAGAGCTCACAGACATAGATGAAAGTTATTTCCAATTTCCTGAATCTAAATACAGTTTGTTTTTTACATCGTGTAGTAAAGACAAGAAACTCTGGAACTTAACTTCCATCAATCCCATTGCTTTTTCCTTTTTTATGTGCAGTCCTATTTATCTAAAGGTTATAGGTAACTCTTCTCTAGTCTGTTCCTAGTATATTAAACCAAGTCCGTTTTCTCTTCGTTGTTCTCTTAATTGGCTGAATATGAAGTATTAGTACTTTTAGAAATGCTGTCTTAACATACTGAGATTTAAAAGGACTAGATAATGTTATTTTAGAACGATCCAGCAATCACATCAGAACTATGGAAAAGCATTGACTCTAAACAGGAAAGTAAATGTCAGTTTTATTGATACTGAGTGGAGCTCATCATGATCTTCAGTGGCTCGAGATTTCATTTACAGTCATTGTATCCTTGGGGAGCATTGGCACTAATCTGTTGAATTTTCAAGATTTGTATCATTTTTTGGCCACTTCAGCCACTCCCAGTGGGATTTCCTGTTGAAGATGTTTGCATTTTATCTACTGACATGAAAACAGCCACATGCTGCCCCGTGAATTTACTTGAAGTAAGAATACACTTAAAGGAGAAAAAATACCTAACTTTTCTTTCACCTTTCTGTGTCCATAGCATATTGATTTTCAGATTTTTGTAGCAACTCATTACACAATAAAGTACTTACATGAGTATTAACTAACTTTAGTAACTCATAGAGTTAGGCATTAGCTGAAATTTCACTGTATGCCAATTCTGGTTTAAAATATTTTAAATATTTCCAACTCATTGGTCTTAAAGTACTTTAAAAACACAGAATTTCCCAAATAGTAAAGTAATAAGCAGCTCATTTGCCATAGTGTTACATGGTCATCTCTTGGCCATCAGTTTTAGTAACTCTATTCTTGTGGTTTTCCTCCTAAACGTCTGACTGCTTGTTCTTGCTCGCCTTCTCTAGGTCATCTATATGTCGCTCCCTAACCATGGATATGTTCTAAGGTTTTGTCTTGTTGAAGTCTCTTCTTTCTCTTCACCCTTTTTCTTCATGACTTCTTCAGTCTCATCATTTTTAGTAGATTCTGTTATCAGCAGGTTGCACATGACATGCACATCAGTCAAGATCCATAGATTGACAGCTTTGTTGTTCAGTCGTATCTGCCTTTTTGTAACCCTGTTTGGAGTTTCCTTGACAAAAATACTGGAGCGGTTTGCCATTCCCTTCTCCAGCTCATTTTACAGATGAGGAAACTGAGGCCAGTAGGGCTAAGTGACTTGGCCAGGGTCACACAGCTAGTTAGCATCTGAGGACAGATTTGAACTCAGGAAGATAAGTCTTCCTGACTTAAGGTCCAGTACTCTCTCCATTGCACCACTTAGATCCCTAGAGAAATAGATAAGAATATGTGTGTGTGTGTGTGTGTGTGTGTGTATTTAGTTCCATGTATCTGTATCTGCATTTGTGTTAACATAAGCACATATATCTCCATATGTGTATATATACACATTCATATGTAAATTTATTTCTATATGTACACATATATATATACACATATAGGTCTATATTTGTGTATGCATATATATGTAAATCTATAGTTCTCTTTAATAAATGTAAAATAAAATATTTTTTATGCCTATTCTCTATATTTCTATTATCTATAGATATTACTATAATATTTAGTTATCCATAATATTTCCTCTGTCTACAGCTATCTCTATATATGTGTATGTCTGTGTCTATACACATGCATGCACAGTCTTGGCTCTTTCCTGACCTCTAGTTTTGCATCAGCTGCTACTTTTGGACATCTGAATATCATGTAGGCATCTCAAACTCCGTGTCCAAAGTGGAACCAATGCTCCATAGGCACAGGGTGGATGGGCACAATTATATTCTACCAGGAATGAGTTGTTTGCCTTGCTTTCCTCTACCTGCCCTGTCATGGTGAGGGAGCCAATCATTGCACTACTTGGGAGAGAACCTGTAAACCTCTGTAAGTCTTTAAGCGTATTTCTCTCTGCAGTCTGCCGACCTTGTACCAGAATAAACAAGGCACATGCAGACTAGTGTTCTAAATGGAAGGTTGTAAGGTGTAATCCTTTTAAAAGACTGGTTGCAAGTTGGGCTTTGCAGCTAAAAAGTTCACATTTATATGGCACTTTAATGTTTGCAAAGTATTCTCCATATAACAGTCCTGTGAGGCAGATCATAGCGAAATTATTGTCCCCATGTCATAGATGAGGACCTTGAGGCTCTGAGAGGTCAAGAGACTTGCACAACCCCCATTTTTATATGGTACATGGCTTGCCCAGGACAAAGTTGTAAAGTGGACGTATTTCTTCGTTATCCATCTATTTCCCTTTTTCTTCTCTCATCCGTATATTTTGACCCAAGCGATTATTACTGTCATACTAATTTGTACAGTACTTCCTACCTTCAGCCCCATACGTCCTCTTATCATTTAATTCCATGGCACGCAATCTGATCAACTAATTCACACCAAGGTGTAAGTGACTAATAGTTGCATTTTTGAAGGGGTTTTTATTGACCCATAGGAACACCAGCAAATAAATAGCACAAATGGTGAAGTCAATTTATTTCTTTCTGTTTTATGCTTCCTAATGGATGTCAGTGGCCCTGGGTACAGAGGTGCTAATACAGAGGTAACCATAAAATTATATACACACTTTGGTACTTTTCGTGTACCAACGTAGTATTGGCAACCATTATTCCAGAGAGAAAAAAAGGTAAATACGTCATCTTAGCATGTTTCTAGGCTCAAAAATGCTGTTTTGCTTTTCTCCTAGACCCTTCTGAATATAGAGGCCACTGGGAGAATAAAATGAAACATTTTAACAATCAACATCTACACGTAAATGTACTGTAACAATGTCTACATGAGAGAGTAAAGTCTTTAGAACGGATTTGACTGAACTGGAAGTCAGCCAAAAATCAAGAACTGATTTATCAGATTAGCTGCTGCAGTACAAGTAGCGTTGCACTTCTTCTCTTTCTCCAAATAAAATGATCGTCAACAGGAAGTTGACCTGCTTCTCTCACAGAGCCTTTCTTTCTGTCTGTGGGCCCAAGAGAGCTTTTCCTTTCTCTGCATTCTAATACCTTTCCACTGTACCACTCATTTGGCATTATTATGGTGCAGGTATTATTTTATATTGTTAAGTGTTGTTTTACATGTATGTTTACATGGCTTCCCCAAACAAGACTATATTAAGTAAATGATTTTAAGTATACATATATACATGAATATATATATACATATTATATATATCCATTTATGAACTTTTATATGGTATTTGAGGTAGAGGAATCCTTTAAGGTCTTCCAAGTTCTGTTATTTTAGAGAGTAGGAAACTGTGGCCCACAGAGATCAAATGACTTGCCCAAAGTCACATGGCAATAACGGGAAGCTAGGGCTCGGGCCAGATCTTCTGACTTCTTGGCCAATACTCTTGCCCATCTTACCACACTCTTTTCATTTCCTTTATCCATATGGATCGCTGGTTGAGCATCCTTCTTTATGAGGGATATGAAAAGTATTCGTATTAAAACTCTTTGTATGTTGATACTATGCTTCTGTTACACCTGTATTACCATTTTAAATAGTCTTCACTGCAGCCCAGGTCAAACTTGAGTTTTTTATAATATTCTAAGTCTCCTATAACACACAAAATCTTTGCTTTGATTGTGATCAGATGCTGCAAAAGTTTTTTAATCCTTCAAATTACATTATGTGGGGTGATGTTGGGAGGAGGAAGAGGGAATAACTCCTTACTTTCTTCTAGAGCTGGACAGACAACATTTTAGATGCTTTATCATTCATTCATTTTGAAGCAGAAACCCACATTCTAAACTGTGTGTTTGTCCTTCGTTGCCAAAGAAGACCATGCCATCAGAGAAATAATGACACGACTTGCACTGCACTTTGTTTTGAGTGATGGAGGGCGGTGCAGGTCACCAGCCTCACTTCTCCTTCAGAGCCATCTGAATCCAGTGACCAGATATTCATCAGGATAACTGGAAATGACCCAGGATGAGGCAACTGGGGTTAAGTGACTTGCCCAAGGTCACCCAGCTAGTGAGTATCAAGTGTCTGAGGTGAGATTTGAACTCAGGTCCCCCTAACTCCTGCACTGGTGCTCTATCCACGGTACCACCTAGCTGCCCCTAGGTTCTGAACTAGCTATCAGGTAAACTAGCTTAAATTTGTGCCTCACCCCACACGCTTCTCTCACTACCTTTATCCTCCCTCATACATATACAAGGACAAAAAAACCTTTCACCAAGAACAAACCACCCCCTTTTCCCAAATCAAGAAATCCTTAATTTCCCAATAGACACCTAACATCCAAAATTGAAAAAAAAAATTTCTTAAAGTATGAAAAAGCTGCATAACTGTAAATTAGTTTGAACCTTACCTGGACTCTTCTGTCCATTTGCAAAATACCACATCTAAATACAAAGAGGAGATTTTTCTCAAAAGTAGGCCAGAGCTCTTCTGGTTAGTTTCAAATAAAAATCTCTATTTGCAAACTGATACACCTCCACAGATTGACTGTCTGTTCCTATGTGGTGATCACAATATTTTAGAGTGGAAAAAAATGGCAGTGTTATTTGACCAAGTGTACCATTACTGTGATTTTACTGTATTTGAGTTGTTTTTTTTTAAAGTATTTAATTTACATTTTAAGAAAGAATTTTCTGTATGTTTAATTTTAACTTTATAGAACAGTATACCCAGTCTGCTTTTTCATAGTTATTTAAATATAATTTTCTTTGAAGAATTTATATAGTATATTTCTCTTACCTTAATAATAATAAAATAATATCTGTAATGTATTAAAAGTTTGTAAAATACTTTTCTTATGCTCCTTTATAGTAGATCGTGTCATCCTGTTTTGCAACTAGATAGCATCTGAGGCAAGATTTAAACTTAGAATTCTTGACTCCAAATAAAGTACTTTATTTGGTACACCACACATAAATGAAAAAACATTTTATTAAGTGATTTTACTTACTCTGTGAAAAGTACTGTGCTAAGAGCTAGGATATAAATTCAAAAAGCATGATCATCCCCACTCTCAAGAAGCTCACATCTTAGTGTTATACATAAGACAAAATACGTCTATTAGAATCAGAAGATCTTCATGTTTAAGATTGCTGGCTTATTTTCATATAAGATAAAAACAAAAGGTTTTGTCCCCTCCTCTCCACTCTCCCCAAGAAAAATTTAGAAACACACAATGCGAAAGCAAAACTTTGTATTTAAGTAGATCCTCTCAGGTAAAATAGATGTTGGTGTTCCTGCTGGCCTTTTTAGAAAGGTGTTATTATAGTTTTAAAATACTTGTTCTGGTTTTCCTATGACTATGTCCTCGGAGTTCACAGTTGACATTGTAAGGCATGATTTTAAAACCAGGACAAACAAGTTGACTTTATGGTGTTCAGATTTTGGTTCTAAGGAAAAACACCTGCATTGGTCATTCTGATGTGAGTGACCCCCAAAGTTCTTAGTGGAAATGGGCAGCAATTTTCATAGCTTATAAGGAACAGCAAACATTTCTGGTCATGACAGATCAAAGCATGGAGACCTCTTAGACACTTAGCCTTGGTAATATTAAATATATCTCTTCAACAAGTTTATTAAAGAAGTAGGTGCTCATGTGAGGAGGATTCATTCTACTTTTGGATACTGATATAAATTTAGTTTTTGCTAGATTTATAAAAGATGATATACTTACCTAATTCTTTTTTTCTTAAAACTTCCCACCAGATTTTGGAGTGTAGATTTTGTTATTTACATCACCATGAATGTCACAGTATCTCTTAAAATTAATGACCTTGAAATTATCAGATTGATTCTGTATTATTTTTTAACGTATCCTACTTGCAGTTACTTTGTCCTGTAACTGCCTTAGGCATGATTCTTTTTCTGTGAACTTAAGTGAGAAATTCAGTTGTCCTGTAAGGAGTAAAGTGTAGAAGGTCAGTCCTCCTATGAGTCACCATCCTATTCTTCCTCAAGGAAATCTGTTATCTTTGAGGGATGAAGATAGATACCAGGGCCTCTAGTCTTGCATATTTACACCACCACGCTGTCCTTCAAGGATGTCTGGTTTGTTAGCCAAGGAAATCTGGTCTGCTGCCTCTAACTTTGCAGGTGGACTTGAACAATGAACTTTTCTTGGTCACAGGATGGGGTTGTCACTAGCCCTTCATTCCCAATTTCCAAACAAACATATTGTTTCCCATGCCTCTGTGACCAATCATATTGATTTTGCCAATTCATGAGCTCTTTTAACCAATCACAGCTTGTTCTCTTCCTAAGAAGTCCTGTTCTTTGTTCTGTACTCCACCAAAACTATAAAAGGAAGCTGTCCCCCCATCCCTATTTATTGGTAAATTTATTACTAATAAATTGATCACCCTTGGAAATTTGTTTCTCAGTCTGCCTTAATTTTACCAGGAAAATCTTAGACCGGTGAATGAGAAAGACATTGAACCTACCCAAGCCTGGCTGTACTTCATGCATCTTTAGAAACTCTATGATGTTTTTCCAGTAACTGGGTTGTTTATTTTACTGAGTCACAAATTCAATATACTCTGCTACTAAGAAGGAGCAATGAGGGTAGTAGGCTTTTTAATCACTCTAACAAATAGGTGTTACCAACGATAGCATCAGTTTTCAAAATGAAAGGCAACTAATTTGTTTTCCTATTATAAAAAAAGTGAATGTTGACTTTAAAGGTCAATTACAAATGAAAACATTGAAAAATATGATTCAATGTCTTATTTGGGTTTTGAGTGTGTCCCTTACAACTCTGACATTAAAAAACTAGAAAGGTCATAAAAGAGAAACAGGGTTAACCTAGCCTGAATTACTCTATAATAGAATGATCAAAATGTAATGAATATGTTCTATAAAATATCCATGGATTTAAAAGTTACACATTTTGACGTTTTCTCCAGATGGTGAAATTTTTTTCCATTTTTAGTTTGTACCTATATACATGACAACACATCAGACAACTTAACATGTATGGTTTTAAATTTAATTTCTAAAGTAAGGAATTGATTTGGTAGATACCATTTGTAAACATAAAGTTTTTAAATATCTAGATTTTTTTTGTCCTAAGTGCCAACTTTATTATACCTACTCAAAAAGAAATAAATATCTACTATCCAAAAAGCAATATCCAAGCAACAGAGTTTCACAGAGCCGTCGTAGTAGCTTGTTGTAAGACTTGGTACAAAAGAGAATCCAAAGCTTCTGATCATTCTTAAACTTTTTTTTGTTCCCTCCTGATATTACTACATGTGATTAATGACTTCTTTCTGGTGACCAACACAAACTACGATCGCCCTCCACCTTAGAGTGGGTTTCTTTTCCTGGTGTTCGGTCTTCTGGTTAGATACTTCTCTTTTCCTTATTTTAGGGTAAGTCCTGTAATTTCTCTATTAATTAAATTGAAAAAAGGAATATACTGAGCAAAAGACCCACACATTAGAAACTTCACTTTTACTTTGCTTAGTCTTGAAACTTGTGGTTACCTTTTCTTTCCTTTCCTTGCATGATATCAGATGTTTGCAGATCAGATTGTAAATGAGCACCAAGCACGTTGGCTCATTCCACAGCAGGGATCCAGGCTTGTTTGTGCAGTTGGAGGTTTTCCAGTTCAAACTTGTTTATAAAAGTATCCAGTGTATCAAAATTACACATACATATTGTTGTTCTGTCATTTGAAAACATAAAATGTGTTTCTTGAGAGACTGTTTATGGGAATTTTTTTCATTCACCTTTAAGAAATCCATAGTTTCTAAAAGAGAATTAATTTTTATTGGTTTTATGGAATACATATTCTCTGGATTTTCATTGTTTTCAGAAGTTTTTTTAAATCACATACAAATATCAGTTGAAGTTAGAAGGCATGAACTGCCTTACTTGTGTATTTCATTATAAGTTAATGTCATTATTATTTGAATTAACCTAAATAGCTAATGGTTTACACTTTGGCACTGTAAGATTTTGTCAAGGTTCTCAAAATGAACCTTCACAAGTTTCTTTGTTGTGTTGTAAAATAGTAAGCCCTGGAAGAGGAAAAGAATCTTAGATCGAAAGGAACCATGGCTTGGTAATGCACCTTTGATCACTGTCCAAAACTCAATTCTTAGCATGCTGCTGGGAAAACCATTTCACATTTCAACAGTTTTAATTTGGAAAGGAAACTTTTGTGGCAGCATGTAACAGTGGCACCTTCTAATTCAATCTACTGGAAGTGAAGGGTGTTCATTGATTTTACAAAAAATAAGCAGAATAAGGGGTGGAATCAGAACCTTTAGCACAAACACTTGTTATTCTAGAGATCACTGGACAAAAAATAAAGCAGCTTCTTTACAGCTGTCATTATAGCTATATGGCTTATTTTAAAAGACCAGAGTTTGTATTTTGTACAAAGATTAAAAATAGCCAGTTTTAAGATGAACGTTCATTTAAAAGGATTGAGTGGAATGTTTATTTAGTTAACTCTTAGAGTTATGTGGAGTATTCACATTAGAAGCTGTCTGTTCCTTAGTATCTCTGTTAGGCATTACTTTATTTTATTAAGCCTTTTAATAAAGTCAGACAGGAGGTATTATATCTCCAAGAAAATCTATAGTGCCAGGAAAGAGATTGGGTATAAATGAGTAGCACTGTCTTCCCTAAGAGTTAGGAAAAACTGCAATGAGATTTCTGTAGTAATATGGGATACTTAGATTGTTTTTTCTGATACAATGGATAGAGTGCTGAACTTAGAGTCAGAGAAACCCGAGTTCAAATCCTATCTCAGACATTTACTTGCTATTTAACCGTTGGCAAATTACTTAATCTCTTAAACAGACTTTCCTCATCTGTAATAATAGTAGCTACCTTAGAGAACCAAGAGCCAAAGGAGATTAACATGCGAAGTACTCTGCAAACTTTAAATACTACATAATTGCTGGGTATTATTATTTCTCTTATTTGAGAGTTTAAAAACTTATTACACACCTTTTGAAAAGGAACTATTATTGTTTAGCCATGAAAATATCTGCCCTTTATTAAATAAACATGGGTTATGCATTTTGTGCCTACAATACTGTCATATGAAGTATCCAATAGTGCCATCAGCATGCAAACTCCCACTTAAATGTGGACTTTGAACTCCTGATAAGCAATCAGTACACGTTAGCTGAATAGATCTTAATTTAATGACACAAGCATAACCCCATGAAGTGTCCATCTGTGCTATATTTTTTTAAATGGCAGCAGAAATATTAAGCATTAAATACAAAGATGCACATTTCTAAACACAGGGACCTAGCACTAACACATACGTGGTTTGCTGGCAGGTATTGTAAAACCTTTGGAATCAAAAGACATGAGCTTCATTGAAGAAAACAGGAAAAGTCGTCCAACACTGCAGTAACAATAACACATGAAATTTCAGATTTGAGCCAGGCTTTTAGTCGTGGAGCTGAACAACACAACATTCATGGTGCAGAAAAAATAAAAAGCGACTCTTGCCTCAATGGAGCAAAATAACTTTGTACATTCTGTTTGCTATTTTTAACTTTGCTCATTGTTTTGAAAATGATATTTTTCAGAGCCAAATCATTACCTAAAGGAAATGCATCTTGGTATAACTATTAGACACTTTAAAAAAAATATCATATTGGGAACAGGTTCTTGAGCTGTTGCTGCATTATACTGTTTACATTTGAACAAATAAACCCTTTCTGTTCCGTCTTAGAAATACAGTGTCTGTGAAAGTGAAAATTCCTCCAAATAAACAAAACTTGAGAGTTTTGTATTAGCATTGTAGACTTCAATATTAAATTCTGAGACCGTTTGTCAGTGTCAAACTTCCAATTCTGAAAATAGGATACCCAGGCAAAGTAGAAAAATGTTGTCCTTACATTGCTATGGTAACTTCAAGACTCTTCATTTAGAAGTCACACATTCCTCCTCAGAGTCTACCCCAATAGAGAACCTCTGAGAGAGAATATAAAAAATGAGTAGATACTCAATTCTAAACAATTTCAATTGTAGTGAAAAACATCTTTCTGTCATGCAAAATGCCTATTTTCAAAAACTAAAAAATAGTTCACAGCTCTGTTTATGTTTTATATATGTTTATTTGAATAATATATAACTACATTTCTGAAAAGGAAATAAAATTCAAAATTTATAAGTTTGGAAGATTCTTCAAAAGAATTCTTGACCATTTCTTTTCTTCTAGACTTGAAGGATTCATTCATTCAGCTCATTCTATAAAGAAAGTTATTTCCACATAAGACTATGACTTAAGACACTTGTTAGCCCTTTATATTTATTGGAAATGACAACATTGCTGAGGCTCACTTTCAGTTTCTCTGATGATCACTGTAGTGAGTACACAGGGCAACAATTTCCCTTCTATCTGTGATTCCAGAATAGCCTGTATATAAGTAAATTGTAAATATGTCCAAGGGAAGACCCTATCATAGGCTTCCCTTGCACTCCTCAGTAGTGTTATGAACACATTGTGAGGGGCAAGCACATAGGAGGGACTCCACTAGGTGGTGTAGTTGCTAGAGGGCTGAACTTAGTGTCAGACAGATTGAGTTCAAATCCTACCTCAGATAACCTTATTAAATTGTGGGACCTTGGCAAGTCACTGAACCTCTCAACCTTAGTTTTCTTACCTGTAAAATGTAAAATGGGAATGATAAAAGCACCTACCTTACAGCACTGTTATCAGGGTAAAATGAGATAAGAAACACAAGGTGCTTTCCAAACCTTAAAGCTGTATATAAGTGCTAGTTATCGCCATCATCATCATTTTATACCCAAGTACAAAAATAGTAAATTTTATACTCCTAAGTTGCACCACTGTAAAACTATGAACTAGCAGATTATTGATTTTCAATGTTATGTCTAGATATCATATACATAATCAAGAATAAGGCTGTAGAACCAATATTCTACTAATTTCTTATTTTAAAACATTTTGTGTTCTCTGCCCACTGTTAGAAGAGGCTAAAAAGCTACTTATGTCATTTAAAAAAAATCTAACTGCATCTTGGAAAAATAAAACCTCTTACTATAATATCTTTCTGTAGATAATTCATAGGAACCATTTGAGGTTAATGTATTGGTGAAATACTGCATCTAAAGCATTGAGATGTATTCTTTTGATTAAAACACAGCTCTAGTTGCAAGCAACAGATTTAGGATACAGAGAAAGCCAAATTTGAGAGAGGAAATTACACTTAAATGGAGATCTATGTTTTTCTAGTATACTTTTATATGTGGAAAAAAGACTATGTATGTGTGTGTTAAATAAAATTATATATATATATATATATATAATTTTATTTAACACACACATATATGCATCTATGTAGATAGATAGATAGATAGGTTGTTGTCCTTCCTTCTCAAAGAGGACCAAAATGACATCAGCATGATAAAGTATAGTTTCAGTGTGTCTGACTGTGGATCACACCAATACAAGTTCAGAATGCTCTACCACAGGTTGGGCTCAGATAGTCCGTGTAAATATTTGGGGTGGATACTCCAAATCTGTGCATCCTGCATTTCCTTTGTGCTGTCTCAATTCTGCTTTGCTCGTAGAGCACAGCACCCTTTCTGATGTGCGCATGCCATGATGAGCAGTCCTGTGCCAGTGTCTCCCCATGTTGCACAGTCAAATCCAAAGTTCTTGAGAGTGTCCTTGTATTGCTTCTTCTGATCACCATGTGATCACCTGCCCCATGTGAGTTCTCCATAAAATAGGCTTTTGACAAGCATACATTTTGCATTCGAACAACATGGCGAGCCCATGGGACTTGTGCTCTCTGAAGCATAGTTTGAATACTTGGCAGTTCAGCTCGAGCAAGGACTTCAGTGTCTGGTACCGTATCCTGCCAGGTGATCCTCAGAATCTTCCTAAAACAGTTCACGTAGAAGCGATTCAGTTTCCTGGCATAGCACTGGTAGACTGTCCATGTTTCACAAGCATACAACAATGAGGTCAGCACAACAGCTCTGTAGACCTTCAGTTTCGTAGTCAGTCTAATACCTCTTCTCTCCTAAACTTTTCTTTGGAACTTCCCAAACATTGAGCTAGCTTTGGCAATGTGTGTATCAACCTCATTGTCAATGTGTACATCCCTAGTAAGTACACGACCAAGGTAAATGAACTTATCCACAGCATTCAAAACTTCTCCATTTGTTGTAACTGGTGGTTCTACGTATGGATGATGTGGTGGTGGCTGATGGAGCATCTGTGTTTTCTTGGTGTTAATTACTAGGCCAAAATTAGCACAGGCAGCAGAGAATTGATCCATTCTTGGTTGCATCTCAGCTTCAGAGGCTACACTGAGTGCACAATCATCTGCAGAAAATCATGCACCAACACTCCCTCCACTTTGGTCTTGGCTTGTAGTCTTTTAAAATTGGAGAACTTATCATCAGTGCAATAGTTGACCTTGATGCCATGTTCATCTTCATTGAAAGCATTTGACAACATAGAAAGCATAGGAGCAAGCACACAGTCCTGTTTCACTCCACTAGTGACTGTGAAGGCATGAGAGCATTGTCCATTATCCAGAACCTGGGCAAACATGCTATCATGACATTGACATACAATACTGATGAACTTCTCTGAGCAACCAAATTTTGACATAATTTTCCATAAATCCTCATGACTAACAGTGTCAAAACCTTGGTCAGATCTGCAAACGTTGTGTACAGACCTCTGTTCTGCTCCTGGCATTTCTTCTGGAGTTGTCGGGCAGCAAACACCATATCCGCTGTTTCTCAGCCCTTTCTGAAGCCACACTGGCTCTCAGGTAGATGACCATCTTCCAGGTGAAGGATCAGCCTATTAAGGAGAGCTCTAGCAAGAATCTTGCCAGCAACTACTAAGAGAGAGACACACCCCGCCCCCACCCGGTGATTGTCACCAGACAATCTATTCCCTTTATCTTTATAGAGATGGACAATAGAGGCATCCTTGAGCTCCTGGGGGATAACTTCCTCTTGTCCTAGAACCTGGAACATTTCAGTCAGCTTTTGTAGTCAGCTCGTTCCTTTACCCATAACTTTGTTTTAAAATGCTAAGAAAGCTTTAAATAATAGAAAGAACACTGGGTCTGTATTAAGGAGATAGAAATTCAAATCCTGGCTCTAACACTTACCAACTTTGTGACCCTGGGAAAGCCACTTAACCTTTGTGAGCCCCGTTTTTGTCTCATTTGTAAAATGAAGGGATGCGACAGTACTTACCCCACCTGCAGCACAAGGCTATTGTTGCGTCCTCTATAAATTCTAAGTTCCTATATAAATGTGAGTTATTACTTTCCACTACTAACAATGAGCCCCATGGTCTGCTTTGACTCAGAGATAGCTGGGTTTTCAAAGGTTTTGCCAGTGAAAGGGGATAATCATTTATTAATGCTACTGGTACATACCAGGCACTTCTCTAAATTGTTTACAAATAATTCTCACAATTAGAAATTACAATTACAGTGATTCTCACCACAATGCTGGGAGGTAGATATTGTTATAATCCCCACTTTACAGTTGAGTAAACTGAGGCAGATAGAGGTTAAGGGACTTGCCCAGGACCACACAGCTAGTAAGTACCGGAAGATGCCTTCCTCACTCCAGACATCCACTGTGCCACCCAGCTGGCAGGTCCTCCCAAGAGGGAAATCTTCGGACAGCATGTCTGGCATTTGTGCATCATAAAAGTACCAGCATTAAGAAAGATGCATCTCTAAAAACTGTCAACTAAACGATAAAGAGATTTCTGAGATACAGATACATAGAGGGAGAGCCCAAACCTATGAGATTGCGAATGTTAAAGTATTTGCAATATAAATTTGCATTTGTTCCATGTTTGTGTATAGGAGGTATGCTAGACTCTATCATCCCTTAACCTTTTATTCTGTCTCTCTATGTCAGTTATATATAATTTAGTAGCTATGGGGAAGTTCAGGACAGAGACGTATGGTACTCTTAAGTTTTTACTTAGTAACCCGAAATTTAAATCTATATCACTGAGAAGTATCACTTGAAATAAAAGCAAAAGCAGGTTATTTTACAGAATCTGTTCTCTACCACTAAAAAATAGTAAGGATAATTAACCAATATGTAACGCATCTCTATAAAACAGAAGCTAGGATATACCATGATTGTACTATTTTATTGGCAGTATAAAATGTAATTATACTATTCAGCTTGAAAAAATTATGTTTTATATTTAATACATGATTAGAGTGCTTTATAACCTTCTAAGATTTCTGTTGTAATAAAAATAACAAATAGTTATGACTCCTCTAGGTAGGTAAAAATAAATCTTATTTTTACCAAGTTTTCATTTTAAAATGGAAATCTAGTCAATATGTGAGAATAAGCTTTGTCCAAGTAGATGTGGTACATGTGTATGCAGGTGTGTACACAGCCTTTCAGCCAAAGTGGTAGCATTTATCCTTGTCTAGAAAACTGAATTTCTCTGATCCATGGGTTTGTTTGGTTTTTTTTTAGAGCCAACTGGCATGATAAGCAGTTGAGTAAATCAGATTTTCAACTTGATTCATACAAATTGGGGGAAAAGCTATGACTAGCTGAAAATGAGAACTATTTTCTGGTGATCTGCTCCATTAGATGAAGCAGGGAAGAAAATGTCTGTTCAGGTTCTATCATTTGGAAAAGAAAATTTAAAAATAATTGAAATTAACTATCTTTATTATATATTGATAGGATATACTTTAAACTGATGTGCAGTAATATAATATTGTATAGACATGTAAAGATGATCCAGGTAATGTTATTGTATTCTCTCTATACATAGATTCGCTTTCTTTTGTGCCTTTCCCACAACAGATACTGACATTTGTTGAATTAATGACTGCTTTGTAGTAGTCTGAGGAGAAAACCACAGCTAAAGTAATCAATTCAACAACTTATTAAATACGTAATGTAAAAAACTGCAGAAAATTAGAGGAAAATGTAGGTTATAGCTTTGTAACTGTGAATAATGTATGGCCAGTGATAGCATAGGAAATATTATCAACTAGACAGTTTTCTTTAGTTGAAAAACATTTGCATAGGTAAAACCAATGCAACTAGATAAAGAAGAAAAAATGAATGTTTACATTTAACATCTCCCAAAAAAGTCCAATTAATATCCCAGATCTTTAGATAACTGGTTCACATAATGATTGGTAGCACTTATAAAGTATTTTTAGGTTTGCAAAGTGCTTCATGTGTTATTTCATTTGATCCAAAATATCGTCATTCCCCCAATACACCAGATGTTTAGTGAATATAAGAAGTTTTCAAATAAAGTGCAAAGTATTAATAATCATCTACAAGACTTTTCAAAAGTCACTATTAGTGAAATATAAATTAAAACATGTCTGAGGTATCACTTTACAGAACTATCTGTTTGGCAAAGCTGAGAGAGAAAAGTTAGTGCTGAAGGATCTGTACAAAGACTCTCAATCACATGCTGATAGAGCTGCAAATTGTGCCAATGGCTCTGGAAAGCAATTCAGATTATGGAAGAAAAGTGACTGAATTTTCATCCCTTTGACCTTGTGGTTCCACAATTGGGTTTATGCTGAATGGAAGTTACTGACAGAAACTTTTACTATTATGATAGCAAAACATGAGAAACCAACGATGTGCTCGTTATTGGCTGAACACATTTTGGCATATGAATGGACACTAATATACCGTAAAGCACGATGAAAATGGAGAATTTAGAGCAAGTCATTTTTTTTTTTTGCATCACAGAACCCTTAATACCATTTCTGGATGAACATGTCAGTCAGCTGCCCATTCACTTGTTGAGGGCAGAGACCATCTTGTTTTCTGTATTTTTATCCCTTACACTCAGTGCAAGGCTTGGCACATACTAACTGCTTAATAAACACTTTTTATTTCATCCCTTCATGTTTCAAGTGTCTCCTTTGTGTAGCAAGCAAGGTGTAGTGGACGGTGCTGGACTTGGAGTAAGAAAAGCCAGGATTCCAATCTCCCTTCTGATACTTATTGGTTGTGTGATCCTGAGCAAAGTTCTTCTCGGTTTCCTCATCTGTAAAACACAGATGAAAATATGCCTACCTCCAAGGATTGTTAGGAGAAACAAAAGGAAAAAGTATATAAAGTACTTGGCAAACCTTAAAGCACTGTATAAATGGCAGCTATCGTCATCATTAGCAATATTACCAAAAAAGAATCGTCTTTCGGTGGATTGAGTCTTTTTTTCTTTTCCCCTCCTTCTCCCTGATGTAAAGATTGGCAGGAGGATGCACTGGTGATGATATGAAAACAATCAGACTTCTTTCTCATGATGTTCAGGACTCAGGAAGGGCTTATTAGAAGCAAAAAGTGTAAGAAAGCTGGAAGTAGCTTTCAGGGACACACCTGCAGTCACAGGCTTTGGGTTACCTTCCAGAAGTGCCTGAGGCAAGCTGGAAATGGAAGGAAGCTTAAGGGAGCACAAAAGCAGAGCTTTCAGGCTAACGACACTTTGCCGATTAGTGCTTCGATTCTGTTGTGGGGTCTGTAGCCAAGGATTGGAGAGGTCTCCATGGGAAGAGCGCTGGCTTTGGTTATTTGCAGTAAGATAGTGAATACTTCTAGGGAAGAGCCAGAATGAGTCAAATTCCTATGTTCCCATTCATTCAGTAAACATTTATTAAGCGCCCATTGTGTACCAGGCACTATGCTAAGCACTGGGAATGCAGAGAGGCAAAAGATAAAACCTAATAGGGAAGACAACATACAGCAAATATATACAAGCCGTATACAGGACAATACAAAATAATTGACAGAGAACACACAGGAAGTAAAAGGGGTTATGGAAGGTTTCCTGCACAAAGTAGGATTTTAGCTGAAACTTGAAGCCTGGGAGGTCAGTAGACCGAGTGGAGGAAGGAGAGCATTGCACACTTGGGGGACAGCCAGAAAAATAAAAGAGGCTCTTGGTTAAAAATATGTTTTATACAGTATGTCCGTGTGCGAGAGAGAGAAATCGATCCTTAATGCTAGATGTAGTTGGAGACTCAAGAAAAGTATACTGCTTATTGTTCCTGGGGTGCTAAATGATATGGTGCTGACCTCAAAGGGGATAAGTGTTCAAAAACGAAAGATAAGTACAGACAACTTCATGGAATGCGAGACTTGAACTCTGAAGGATAGTTAAGCTGTGGATAGGTAATGGGAGAAAATCATTCCAGGCTGGGACAGGAATGGGTAGGAGAGGCCAGCTTGAACACATCCATGAACAGAAATAACTATGTTTTCACCTAAGTGAAGAAACCAACCTGATAAAAGCAGGTGGAGTAATGGTTTAAAAAAAAAAAGGTGCATAGGTAGAATGAAACCCAAGTTTTGAAAATAAAGTGGCTAAGTTTGCATTTGATGTGATAGGCAATAGGAAAGATTACTGGTGTCAAGTCAGGAGAGTAACATGTTAAAAAGCACTGTTTTATAACAGCTAAAATTGGAAGAGAAGCAGGCAAATGAGGGGAAAAAATTTTGCAGGAAGTTTCTTTGGTCTCTAAGATATATAGGGAACTGATTGAAATTTCTAAGAATAAAAGCCTTCCCTGTTTCATAGTCAAAGGATATGAATAGACAGTTTTCAGAGAAAGAAATCCAAGCTATCAATAGTCATATGAAAAAATGTTCTAAATCACTAACAATTAAAGAAATGCAACTTTAAAAAACTCTGAGGTTCTGCCTCATATGCATCAGATTGGTAAAGTTGACAAAAACGAAAAAGGCAAAAAGCCTCCTGCCTTACAGGTGCTATGAGAAAACAGATACTGTTAGTGAGACCATGAACAAGTTCAGCTTTCCTGGAGAGTGGTTTGGCCCTATCCCTGCCCCCCCCCAAAAAAAACAAACCCAACTATTAAACTGTGCATACTCTTTGACTAGCAATACCCCAGAGAGGTCAAAGAAAGGAAAAGGATCCATATGTACAAATGTTTGTAGCAGCTCTTTTTGTGGTGGCAGAAGTTTGGAAACTGAGGAGATGACCATCAGTTGGCATATGGGCACGTGATAAAACACAGTTGTACTGTAGGAAATGATACCGGGGATAGTTTTAGAAAACCCTGAGAAGACTCATATACACTGATAGAGAGTAAAGTAAGCAGAACCAGGGGAACAATTAATGCTGTAACGACAAGATTGTGAAAAGACGCAACCTGAAAGACAAGATTTCTGATCAACACAATGACCGACCACAGTTCCAGAGGACTCATGATGAAGCACGTTATCCACCTCCTGTTTAAAAAAGCAGTAGGCTTAGAGTACAGGTTGAAACATAATTCCTTTTAGTCATGGTCAATGCAGGAATTTGTTTTGCTTGACTATACGTATTAGTAACGGGTTTTGTTTTTCTTGCTTTCTCAGCAGAGATGGGAGAAAGGAGGTAGACGGAAGAGAAGGCAGATCTTTGTGAAAATAAAATACATTTTAATTTTTAAAAAAATGAGGGGGATGGAGTAGATGACCTCATTTGAAAAAAAAACCCACTGTTTTAGGAAAATTAGTGTGACTGTGGCAGCTGATGGATTGAAGTTGAGTGACATTACTATTAGAGAACAGCTAATATGTAGGATGTTAAGTTCAACAAACCTTTATAGAGGACTTTTATATTACTTATGAACATTGTATGGTACCGTTGAACCGTACTATATTGTGATATTTGCCCCAGAGGCATTATTCCCAGTCTGTCCTCAGAATCTAGCATGCTTTTTTGTATCACTTGTAGAATTTATTAACAAAAGTTTACAAAATTAAGAACACATTGCTTTTCTACTCCTCTGCCTAAAAAGTTGCCCCAGTTATGGTATAATCCCCTGCAAAAGTATAAGTTTTATCCAGGATAGACAAAGATAGGAAACAGAATAAGGGGTAGAAAAGAACCATTCTGATCAGGCTGTCTTTCAGCAGGTCATCCTTAGGGCAGGAACTATTTGAAACTTAAAAGGCCAGAAAGAAGTTTCTGGACTGGGAACTCTGGAGGAAAATTCACTTCATTGCCCTCTGATAGATTCTAAAATCTAAACCAAACTTCTCTGCTAAATGCCTTTGAATTTGGATCACCTGGAGTCTAGTCTGTTTCCCAACACTATGGGATTTTTAAATTTTTAATTCAGTACATTTTGGGGATTTATTGGTGCCTTCTATTTTTTTTATCACAATAGTTTCTAATGTACATTGCCCCCTTTCCTTTTATCTCTTTCCCCTTCTGCCATCGAGTCAGAACCCAAATACTTCATCTGATATATGAAAAAGTTATGGCTGGAAGTAGTTTGTGTGAAAAATATCTGGTGATTTTAATGAACTGCAGGCTCATTGTGAGTTAACGGTGTCCTATGGCAGCCAAAAAAAGGGGTGTTAGGTTCTCATAAGATCACAGAGAGCATGGTGTCCAAGAATAGGGAGATAATAAATCTATACATGCAGCATATAAATCTATAAATGGCTCTGTTTGGACCACATCTGGAATATTATGGCTAGTCCTAGGCACCGTCTTTTAGGAAGGACATTAATTAGCTAAAGATTATTCATAGGACAACTACTATGGTAAAAAAAAGGCTTTAACATCATGCTAGATGAAGATCATTTGAAGGAACTGGGGATAATAAGTCTGGAGAAAGAAAGTTCAGGGGGAAAATCAATTGTCTTAAAGAGCTGTCACATCTGAGAAGGGCTAAATGTGTCATGCTTGGCCCCAGAGGCAGGAATGGGAGCAGCATAGAGTTGGCAAATTCCTAAAAATTAGAACTATCCAGAAGCAGATGAAGGCAGGGAAAATGTGGTTTGACATTGTCTTAATGTGATTTGAGGCATATTTAGAATTCTGAAGGGCAGATTTCCCTTATATGCATTTATATTTGCCAAGGAAAAAGCTCAAGGAGTACATAGTTTGGACACGACTTATAGTCACAGCTTTGGCGTAGGGAAGGATGGCCTTAGCATAGGGTTTTCATTCCAGCTCTTGCTTTCTTTGTTCCCACAGATGAAGCCTACTATGTGCTAGAGAATGTGCTTGTAGCTGGATCCAAAAAGATAAAATGGAAACCGGGTCCTGCCCTCAAGGAGTTGAGTTAGGTTGGAAGCTCTGAGTGGGGAAGAGGGGGCACACATGGAAGATGTTATGGAGAAAGAATTGGCAAGATTACTCAGTTGAGAGAGGAAGCAAGGATGACTAGGTATGCAAATCTGGATTATCCTTAATAAAAATAGAGATATTTGGAGGAGGGATGTATTTAGTTGAGAAGGTATTGAGTTCTGCGCGTTGTATATGTTGAATTCTCTGTAGGTTTCTAACAAGTCTGCTGGTGACCGGAATTCAGGAGAAAGGTCAGGGCTGGATATATAGATGCGAGAGTCATCTGCATAGAGATGATGATTAAACCCATGGCAAGTGTTGAGATCACCAAAAAAGAAGGTATACCGAGAGAAATGGGATTAGGGACTTGGCAGGTTGATCTTGCAACAGGAAAGGCAGCCTCTGTAGGCCCTAGAGCTTGCCCTTTCAGCCATTCCCACATTTTCCTCTCATCTTCAGTCCCTCCTTCTCTACATCATTCAGGACTCAGCTGTAGAGTCAGAGCCTGTTTATACGTTGTATTCCCCAAGAGAATGCTAATTCCTTGGTCTGAGGGTAGGGGGCTTTTCCATTTTTCTGTTTGTTTTACCAGCAGCTAGCAAGTACCTTCTACATAGTAGGCATTTAATAAATGCCCCCTAGACTGAAATAAATGAAATACTTATTCTCATACTCACACTATTCTCTCTGCCTTTTTTCTTTCCTCTTCCTTTATTTTTATATTTTATTTCAAGGTTGTCAGAATTCACTAGGTGAGGATATGGAAGAGATATTTTGCCATTTGAATATGTTTCTTGAACAATCCCTGGGGGAAAAGGCCCTTCTTAGTGAGAATAGGAATGTTTTTACTGCTTTCGGGGTGAGCCACAGAAATCCTTCAGTTCATGGCTTGAGTGTTGGAGAGGAGATATTTCAAAGCTCTTAGGAACCAACAGAATCTTTTTTTAAATATTCCCATCTTGTTAATCATGATTGTATGGTATTCATTATTCAGGACAGCTAATTACTTTAGAATATTTATTAGTCTACGGAAAATGCAAGTCATGGGTAACTGTTGAGCTGTAAATATTGTGTGCATGCAGTAGGTGTCATTATTTGGAAATAATTTGATGAGTCCCTTGAATATGCAAAAATGGTGGTTCTTTCCACAGAAACATAGCTTCAATTGTCGTTCTGAAGTTCCCAGAATCCATTTAAAGGTTTTAATAATAAACATTCAAAATGGGGTGTCTGGAAGCTCTTACTTCGTTGCTTTTTTTTTTCATTGCTGGTAGTGTTTGTCTGCAATGATTCACAGCTTGAAATCTCTTTAATTTTGTTCATTTGTCTCAGTCTCAGTAGTACTCACTCAAAACATTCATTTATATTGATTAATATGTACAAGTGAGAGCACTACAGGTTTGGTTAATCATAATTAACATAGTGACACAATACACTGCTGTGACCACTTAATATGCTACAGCTGTCAAATGTATGACGGCTCAAAGTAGAAAGATCATCAACACACAACTAAATCACTGTTAAAGATGCAAAAATTGGAGGTGGTTGAGTAACACAATGCTATATACAAACTTCTGGCTGTCCCCTGATTTCCAGCCTTTGCAAGTAACTGGAGCCCAAAGTTACCTTGGCAATATGGCCTTCTGTCTCCTGCTGAGCACAGCCTGTCCATGACCATCTGACTCTTCCTACTGTACTGGCCTCCAGCCTCCTTTGGGAGGTTGAGTGACACCCTCCACTCAGTAATGAACATTCTCACACATGGTCACATCCCAAGGATTCTGAAGCCTTGTAAGTCATCATCCAACCTCATCCCCTACTCCCACCTCCTGATTGCTTTTATTCCAAAGTTTCAACCAAATGCCTGTTCCATTGCCAACAAGTTTCCCTTCATGCTAAATCTTTTTCCTTTCCCACTCCTTATATCTAATTAGCTATTACTGAAACCTGGATACAACCCCCTTTCCTGCAGACACAACCTCTTTGGCCACTTTTTCTAGTACTAACTACATCTTCACTTGTTTCCTTTGACTCACCAGTCAAGGCAGAGGAATTGGAATGTCCTTTGCTCCCCACTGCCATTTCCAGGTTCTACATGGATCACTCAATAACCTCTCCTCCTTTGAGGCTCATACAATTCATAACTATCACCCAATGAAAATCCCATTAGCTATTGTCTACAGACCTCCATATGAGTGTGGCCCATAGCTCACAATTTTTCTTTCCTTCCCAACATCTGAACATCTGCTGTCATACTGGGAGACTTCTATGGATAGATAGATAGAGAGAGAGAGAGAGAGATAGATAGAGAGATAATCTCTATATCTATCATCTATAGATCTCATGCCAATATATCTATAGCTATACAGACACAGACAGACACCTTCAAATACTCTGACCATCCAGTTCTTCAGCCTGCTCACTTCCCATGACCTACTCCTCCACTTTCACCTTCAAGAATTTAAAAATTCCTGTGTCTGACCATAATCTTTCTGCCTTCTGTTACAAAACCCTGCTTTTCATCTATACTGTGACCTCCAGTCCTCTGATGCCTCAATTCTCTCCCAGGATATCTCCATTATACATAGCAACTCTCAGTTTTCCCCTTTTTAATTCTACACCATTCTTCGCCGTTGGATCTCTAGCCCCCTTATCATTTGTCCAGTTGTGCCCCACTAAGCCTTGGCCTTAGATCACTCCCACCATTCACCACCTTTGATGGTACACATGTGCAGCTGAATGAAAGTGGAGAAAATCACATAACTCTTCTATATCCACTACAAATGTGTGTTATGTAACCTCAGTTGGGCCTTCACTACTGCCAGGCAATCCTCCTATACCTCCCTTATTAACTGTCAATCTCACTTTTACAACAGCAGTTCCAAACCTCCTCAAAGCTTCTATGGTTCCCCCTACTACCACTCTCTCAGCTGAGATCCTTGCTTCATATTATAAAGAAAAAATGAAGCGATTCATTGTGAATACCCTCTTTTCTCCTTTTTCATCATCTCAGATCATTCATACACCTTCTAGCATTCTCTTCTCTTTCCCCTGTCTCACACAGCCATGGTTAACTCCTCTACTTGTTCAAGGGATCCTATTCCATTCTGTTTCTCCCAGCAGATCCCTCCCTTTTGTCATCCTCATTGGATCACTTTTTTCTACCTCTCCCTCTCTGTTGACTCATTTCCTACTGCCTACAAGCATGCCCATATTTCTCCTTTCCTGAAAACATCCTTGCTTGGTCCTTAAATCCTGGCTATCTATTGTCCGCTTTGACCTTTTTGGCTAAACTCCTCAAAAAGGCAATCTATGAGAGATGCCTCATCATTCTTTTCTTAACCCCTTACCATCTGCCTTCTTACCTCATCGTTCCACTGACACTCTTCTCTCCAAAGTTTCTAATGATCTCTTAGTCCTAAAGCCAGTGGTGTTTCTCTGTAGCCTTTGACACCATTAATCACCCTCTTTGTCCTTGAAACTCTTTTCTCTAGATTTTGGAGCCACCATTCTCTCCTGGTTCTCTTTCTGTCTGACCTTTCCTTCTCAGTCACCTTCACTGGATCCTCATCGAAGTCATGCCCTCTAAGCCATAGGTGCCCCATGGGCCTCTGTGCCCCTGGGTCCTCTTCTTGTCTCCCTCTAGAGTACTTCTCTTGGTGATCTCATTAACTCCTATGGATTTAATTACCATCCCTATGCTGATGGCTTTCAAATCTACCTGTCCTCCCAAACCTCTCTGCTGACCTACAGTCTTTCAGTCATCTCAGACTGTATATCTAGTAAACTTTTAAACTCAACATGTCCAAAATGGAATTTTGTCCCTTTTCCTGAGTCATCCCCCCTCTTAACTTCTTTTTATTGCTAAGAACAACATTATCCTCCCAGTCCGCATGTTCACAACTTAGGTTTAATCCTTAACTCCTCACTATCTCTCAGTCTCTATAACTAATCTGTTGCCAAGGCCTATTGATTTCTTCTTTACTACATCTTTTAAATGTGTCTACTTCTCCTCTCTGATGCTGCCACCACTGTGGGGCAGGCCTCTATCTAACCTTACAGCTAGAATATTGCAGTAGCCTATTGGTGGGTCAAGTCTCTCTGCACTTCACTCTACCCTCCATTAGGGCCATTAAAATGATTTTCCTAAAGCATAATTCTCCTCACCCTCTTGAAACTCCAGTGACTCCGTGTCACTTCCAGGAAGAAACATGAAATACTCGATTTAGTCTTCAAAGTCCTCCATAATGTAGCCCTCTCCTACTTTTCCAGTCTTCTTATTCCTTGACACATTCTTCTATATACTGACCTCCTTGCTATTCCACAAGAAGATATTCCCATCTCTCAACTCCAGGCTTTTTTGCTGGCTATCTACTTTGCTTGAAATGCTCTCCTTCCTCATCGCTATGTACTGGATTCTCTGGCTTCCCTCAAGGCCCAGCTAAAATTCTGTCTTCTACAGGAAGCATTTCCCAACCTTTAATTCTCATGATATCCAGAATGATCCACTGTAAAAGACTTATGATCGAGGATAAGTGACTTGCCCAAGGCCAGATAGCCTGTAAGTGTCTGAGGCCGGCTTTGAATTCAAGTGCTCTATCCATGGTGCTGCCCCAAAAGGAAAGGAAGAGTTAGCTGGAAATACACATAATTTAAATTAGGATAATGAGTTAATCTGACAGAGATCTAAGACAGTTCCTAAGGACCCAGGATGAAAAATGCTGTCCACTTCCAGAGAGAGAACTAATGATGAATCCTGAATGCATGTTGAAGCATACTTTTTACTTGTATTTTTATTGTTTTAGTTTGCTTGTGTTTTCTTTTACCACATGGCAAATGTTTTGAATGACTTCACATGCATAATCAATATGAGATTGCTTGTCTTCTCAAGGAAGGAGGAGGCGGAAGAATGGGAGGGAGAAAGAGAATTTGGACCTCAGAATTTTAAAAAAATGATTGTTAAATAAATTTTACAGGTAATTGGAAAATATTTAAACAAAATTAAAAATTAAATAGTTAACAAAAATAATAAAAATTTAACTCTGTTTGCCTCAGGGTTTTCAACTGTAAAATGGGCTGGAGAAGGAAATAGCAAACTGCTCCAGGACCCTGGCAAAGAAAACGCCAGATGGGGCCTTGAAGAGTCAGACGTCGACTACAAAAATCTCCTTTATTCCTCTTTGACTGGTGGCACTAAACGTATAAACAAGTCTTCAGGACTGACCCTTAATTTCTTTATGGATGAAGCAAAATAAGGACACCACACTTAGGGAAAAAGACAGAGTAAAGGTCAACGGGGCATTTATTAAGCACTTACTTTGTGCCAAGCAATGTGCTAAGCCCTGGAAATAAAGAGTTTACATTCTAGTAGGGAACACAACACATAGAAATAAGCTGAAAAGGGGGTCACAGGAGAGAAGAAGAGGGGCTTGATGGGGATGTCAAGAGGAGTGCAGACTGCAAGAAATGAAAAAATTGCTATGCTGTTCACCTCCCTGAATGGAGGCTCTGGAAGAATTCCTTCCATCAAAGAGAGAAATCTCAGGGGCAGAGGGCAGAATTAATTAAGAAAATATGCAAAAAGAGAAAAGAAATAGTGCTAAACTGATAAAGTACTCGGTGAATACCATTTGTTGGTTCCTTCTCCATAACATTACCTTAGATTTATTTTAGCTAGAGCTGATGCTCTTTCCAGAAGCCAGAGGGGAACCAGGATCTATTTTTAACTTTTCATGAGAAGCACATTGATGCCTGTTGGATGCCCTGAGAACCACCAGCTCAAGGTAGCTTCAATATTCCCTTCCTTTATGACGTTCTTGAGACATGTTTTTGTTTACTTGTATTTTTGAATAACTTCTTGAACTTCCCTGCAACATCATATCTTTGTGAAGCTGACTTTTCAGTGGGTACGGGACCAAAAAGAGTACCACTCAAAAAGCTAGGTGGAGCAGGAAATGAGGGTGGCAGCAGCGTTCAGTAGCACTTACCTAAATGCAGAATACTTTGCTAGTCCCTGGGAGCAATGCAAAAAAATAAATAAATAAAACCCAACTCCTCATTTTCATAGAACTTATAGTTTTGCCTAAAAAAAGTTAGTCATATTCACATTTCTAACAAGACTCTGTCAAACTATTTAACAGCTACAAATGTAAACAAACTTAAAAAAAGCTATCTATTTTAGTGTAGACTTGGTAAACAATAACATCTTAATAAGTGCCACTCATTAAGTGTTAAGTGCTGAGGATACAAAAATAATCTTTGCCCTCAGCATGTACATACATAAATACATGCAAATAAATAAGCAAAATATGTCTTGAAATCGGCAGTCAAGCATTGTTGAGAGAGCTGGCCTTTTAGCCAGAAAGACCTGCCCTTCACCCCTGTGATGCAGAAGGGATAACACAGCTTTACTTGTGAATGAAACTGTGTTGAACTTTAAAAAATCAGATGACTATTTTACCCTTCAAAGTGAGCATCTCAGAAGGTGATAAACTCATTCACTATCTCAGTCAGATGGAAGAGCTAGGTACATGATCATGAGTTCTTAGTTTTTCTTCATGTATAAAATAAGGATTGGCTTAGAGGAGCTTCAAGACAGGTGGTGCAGTGGATAGAGCACCAATGCAGGAGTCAGGAGGACCTGAGTTCAAATCTCACCTCAGACACTTGACACTCACTAGCTGTGTGACCTTGGGCAAGTCACTTAACGCCAACTGCCTCATTCTAGGTCATCTCCAGTCATCCTGATGAATATCTGGGCACTGGATTCAGGGGACTCTGGAGGAGAAGGGAGGCTTGTGACCTGCACAGCCCTCCCTCCCTCAAAACAAAGTCAAGTGCAAGATATGTCATCATTTCTCTGATGGCATGGTCTTCTTCAGCAAAGAAGGATGAACACACACATGAATTTAAGTAGAACTTTAAACTATAATGAAGGAAAAGATAGGTGACAGCAGACTTAAAATTAAGAAATTTGTTGTTAATTTGATTAGCATGGACTCTTTTTAGGGAAAACAATAATAGATTTGCCTTTGTGGTTTTACTTAAGATCTGTTTTCTCTCTGATGGATAAAGATTTTTCCCTATTACATTTTACATAGTTATTTCATTAATATGACATCCTTTTATGTTATCTCTTGAAGTTGAGTATCATTGAGCTTCATCTATTTCTTTCCTTGGTCTTGTTATATATTTTAAACTGTTTTTATCAGTCTTGGTTTAATATTTAAAATCCTATACAATAATCATGATATTCCTCTTTACATTAAATATATGTAGTCATGAAAATATACTGAAGAAGCATGTTTTTTGAAAATATATTTTCTGAAAAATTCTTCTTACTAGTTGAATGACTTGTCATCTAGTTTCCAAGAAAAGGTCAAAATGTACATTTGGATCTAGGGAATTTAACCAGATTTGCTAAACTCTTGTAGGAAAGAAAAAAAAGATCTGCTCTAGGCATGCAGTCTGCCTCTTTTCCTTTTCAGTTCCTCTGGGCATCATATTAGATTGGTTTCCCTGATGTGGTCATGCCCTTATATTCCTGCTGAGTTGGACTATGGTCCCATACTTCATTCTCAAGAAATGCTGCCCAGAGGCACATATGCACAAAGGTACACCAGCAAAATTACCACAGGAGGCCTCAATAGCCTGAGGCAGGTGAGGCCCAGAGAAAATATGAAACATACAGAATTTATTAAAAGGCAAGTCTCCACCCCAAAAACTATGATATGAAATTCCATTATGAAAATCATTCCAGATGGACTGATGCTAAAATGATATTTTAATTTTTACATACCATGTGGGAGAACTATTGCTATATTTCTATCCAAATACAATTTAGCTAGATTCATATAAATTATGATTTTTCAGGTATACTTAATATAGTTTATATATTTGTTTATATGTCAGTATTTATGTGTACTTGGTTTATTTTAAATTCTAATTTTCACAGCACCTAGTGTAATATCCTATACTTAGAAAATGCCTGATAAAGGTTATTAATATAATAATTCCAAATATATTAAAAACATAATTAATATCTTGAGAGTACCTGTCCTACCCTAGTCTTGCATATGGAATAAATAGGAAATTAAAGATAAAAAGAGATTTGAATACAGTAAAATCTCTTGTTGTGGTAGTAGCAATAACCTAAGGACCCAACCTGGAAAACTTAGGATAATTTTTCCCTTAAAAGATATTGGAACTATCTTGGAGATCTAAATGGTTCAGGAGGATAAGGGCCAGGATTTTGATGGAACTTCCTGTTGCTCCAGACACAAGTGACTTGAGTTCTTTCCTCAGACTTTGGACTGCAGACCAACCAGCAGGACAGAGAAGCTACACTCGGCTTTATTCACTGTCTTCACTAAACAGACTTTTCCCTATTCCAGATGTCCTTCTCCTGCATAGCTAAGTAAACCTCTTTGGTTAACTCTTAGGTGGTCAACAAGTGATTCATTTTGTTCTAGTTCTAAACCAGCCTGGTCAGTATATAAAATATGTAGTTGAGTTTTTTTTTTAGTTCATTTTGTAACCAGAAACCACTAACTCCTTAAACCAAAAGTACATCATTTTTCCAATTCAAATCAGCAAGCATTTATGAAACAACTGTTATGTGTAAGGTCCCCACTTGTCAAATCTTCCCGTTGTTGATATCCGTTCTCTTCTTTCCATTCAGATGACTTACCACTTCTCTCAACTAGACAACTGTAAAACCCTCCTAACTGGCTCCCCTGTCTGAGATCTATTCCTGTTCCGATCTTTCCTCTAAACAACTGCCAAGGTGATTTTTCTAAAGCAGTTGTCAGACCATGTCACTCCCCTTCTCAGTAATTAATTCTAGTGACTCCCTATTACCTTTAACATCAAATATAAACTCCTCTTTTTGGCGTTTAAAACTCCATCCTAGCTTTTCAGCCTTCTTACATATTACGACTCTTCATGCACATTATAATTGCATCAAACTGGCCCTCTTAATGTTGTGCATGTACAACACTCCTCCGATTGCCATATTCTTCAGTATGCTGTGAAATCCTAGCTTATGTGCTCTATTCAGCAAAGCAGGCTGGATAGAACACGTTCACTCATATACAATTATATAGTAAAACCCTTTATAAGTCAACTGCATGCCGGATGTCATTTGGCAAACACGACTGCTACTTGTAATCCTATTTTTCTCAAGTGTTTTGTACTTGGTAGATGTTGATGTGCATTTAAATTCTCAGTACGCCTTGTTAAGGCAGTCATCTGAATAATTTTTGTTATGAAATCAGCAAGTTAATTTTTAAATTTCAGGGATGAAACTTTACTTCTCCAGTTAAGACATTATGTTATTAACTCTATTTTAGTTGTAAAATAGGCTTGGGCATCTCACTTGGGTTCTATCACTTGCATTAAACTACAAATTAGCTAGATATATGGATCTCATCGCATGCTGCTTATAGCTCCCATGATTTGGATGGAGGGGAATACAAGATAATTCAGCAGATCAATATTTCTGCTTACAAATATATCATGAATTACTTTCAAGTTGAAGCATTAGCTATACAGAAGTGTCATAACAGGCGCAGGCACAGGCATATCTCCTGAGAGTAACCCGAATCAGATTGAAATGTAATTGGGAAATGTTTAATGAAATAAATAAAAATAATACACTAAAAATGTTAATTTATGGTTTTCTAAGTCAATATACTGCCAGCAGTATAGTCTGTTTCTATTTGAGTTTGACACCACTGCTGCATAATATCCAAATCTACTGTAAATTATAAGATGTTTAAATACAATGAATTACACTCATTGTGATTGGAGATGGAGTGAAGGTACAGATCATGGGAGCTGAGGATGTTGACAAATGGAAAGCAAGAATATTGGAGGAGAAGCGAACACCTATCAGTGACAGATGCAAGAATTCAAAATTCGAATATTTCCTAGAGGCAAAAAGTTATCTTTTACGTCAGTATACTAATTATTGTTCATTAACTAGACAAACTCTTAGAAAAGAAACTCTTAGATGCTTAGAAAAATTTTCACTAAAATTGGTAAAAATTTGAAGTTATTAAAATAGAAAAAAAGGTTTGGGTGCTTAGAAATAAGAGATAAGCTAGTTATTTGGAAAACTCCCTTATGTAGACCATCTCATTCTCTGGCAATACTAGATGAATGAAATTGCCATTTATTTTGACATTGAAATGCATAACATACTGAAGAAAGAAAAATGTTATATGAGTTTAATATAAATATGGTTAAAGTCTACAGTATTATAGTCATTCACTAAGTACAAAATATAGTTATGTTCATGGCTACAGTAAGATACTCTGAGAAAGATGATGGAAAACAGTTTGCTTTTGATAACCCCCTTATTATTATAGGATAGCGGCGTTACAAATCTCCTAATCCTTTAAGAAGAAATGCACACTCTGGAGAGGTTGACGGTATTTATCATCGAATAAAATATGTTCCAGAAATTAAGAGTTTAGCAGTTTTCTCTATCTGGTCCTTCTCCATGATTGTAAGTTGCTATTTTTTTTAGATTCATTTTTACTAGTAGAGCTCCACCTGAAATTCTCTAGGCTTCACAAGAGGAGATGTAGGACTTAAATAGAAAATGTTGATAAGAAGCTTTGGCGTAGCAAACTGGGGGAGCCATTTCATGTTTCTCTCATTTATTGAAGGTCTGCACACCATTTTCTAAGATAATTTTTTTTACCACTAGCAACCACTCTGTACATATGAGGATTTTTTTATAGCACTTCATGACCTTATACATTAACAAGAAACTTTTCAAAAACTTACATAAGCATTAGCTATGTTTAAAAGTAATGATCTCGGTAACAGGAAAAACTAATACTTCTTAAGGGAAAAACTGATTTCTATTAAGATTTCAGGGGGGGCGGAGCCAAGATGGCGGAGTAGAAAGACTCACCTATGCTAGGTCCGAACCCACAGCCCATAGATTTCCTGTAAAAAGAACTCCTGACAAAGTCTGGAACAGTGGAAGCCGCGCAGCAACAGAGTGAAGGAGATTTCCGTTGCAGAGAGCCCTGAAAAACCGACCACAAAGGTACCCCGGGTGGGAGCAGAGTCCTGTCCTGCCGAGCGCTCCCCTCCCCCGCCCCGGCCACGCGGCACTGAGAGGAGCAAGCAGAGCCCTGCAGGCGTCAGGGACCTGAATCTCCCGTGGCCGAGAAAGTCCCTCCACCCACAGACGCACAGGTCAGTGAGAGAGATGGGCTGAGAGGGGAGCGGGGGATCTCCGGGGCTCGGACCCCCTGGGAAGCGGCCGCTGCGGCAGAGGCTGAGGCAGCTCGGCCAGAGACTCCCAGAGCAGG
>CM053772.1:137323861-137535565 GCA_028658325.1 Potorous gilbertii
TTGGAACCCAAAATCTTGTGAAAATGAATGTAAAAAGTTAAATAAATTTAAAAATAAAAAAAAAATTTCACATACCTAAAAAATTAATAAATTCTCATTTTTAAATTTTATGCCTAATACCATTAAGTACAAATTGAATTTCCTAAATCAATGCTAAGTTTATTTGTAATTTTTGCACAAATATTTATGGTATTAATTTTGGGATGTTGGTCAATGATATTCTGGTTTCTTAATATATCTTTTCTTCAGTACCTAAAAATAGTTGGCTAAATTCAGTGTTTCTTGCATGTGTACTTATAGATGATAAGGTAAATTTAGGTATCATAACATTTTAGAAAGATTTCTTTTCCGTCAAACAAGGCTAACTCTTAATAGTATGATATGAAATAAAGCAATATGTACTAGAAGTTTTACTTTACTAAACGTAAGCTCTTCAGTTTATATATACATATTTTTATATCTATGTATCTATGTGTGTGTTTATGTGTATGTATATACAATGTGCACCAAGCATTGACACATTTGCTTTTCTGCTTTTGAGGTACTTAAGCAAATATTTTTATTTATATAGAAGTTTCAGAAAATTTGTCAAAAAATTTCTTCAGTTGTTATCTCTGTGCAAATGACTTCCAAATCTATGTCTGTCTATCTATCTAGCCCTAACATTCTTAATACCAACTAACATCTGAATTTATAATTAATCAAACTCAACATGCCGCCCCGTCCCATCCTTTAGAAAGTTTGTTTCTTTTCCCTCTAGGATAAAATGCCAACTCCTCTGCTTAGTATATAAAGTTCCCAACAGTCTGTTTCCTGCCTGTCTTTCCCCTCCTATTTCATGTTACTTGCCTTCACCCAATCGGTATTTCAGCCAAACTAGCCTACCAGTGCTTCCCAGGATTCCATAAACCATCTTCCCTCATCATGATCATGAACAAGCTATCCCACATGCCCAAAGTGTGCTCTCTCCTCTCCGCCTTTCTGAATCCTTATCTTTTTTTTAAGGTTCAGCTCAGGTGCTTCTTCCCCCTGTTAGTTCCCGCCCCCTCCTCAGATTGTCTCCTATTTACTAAGCAGTCAACAAGCACTGTTCTAGGCACTGGAGATGCCAGTATAAAAGAGAGCCAACGAAATCACAGGTCCAGTCACTGGCTCTCCCCCCTTTGAAATGAGTCAGTGTTTCTTTCTTTTCTGAGATGTTTTCCTCTTGTTTCTCACTGCTTGTTACTTGTTCAAAGAGTTCAGGATTGAGGGAGATATAGCAATTGTAGGTCTTAACTTTTTTTTAATTCTTCTTCTTCTTGCTTTTTAAAAAAGTGGCCTGATTGTACTCAGATGACTGATTCCAGGATAAATATTATATCAGTAACAAATCCTCTTGGATCTGTTAAAATTTAATGTTTATTATTATTATAAAGTTATTTGATATTTACCATGACCAGTGCTTAACAATTCTCTCAAAGAGAGCGTTTATGATAGAAAGGCATAAGACTTCTTTGTAAGCTACTGGTTTTTGTCTTTTCTCATTACTTTTCCCTGAACAATGTCTTTTCTATATTTTTCTTTCCCTTCTCTATTTTCTCACATTTTTATTGAAGCCATTGAATTTCAGAGTGTGTTCATTTAACCTGTAGAGTCTTCCTGAGTTCTTCATAGCATTTCTCTACATTTCCATCCTCAAGAACCAATGTTGGTGCATAATTTGCAATTATTTTCATGGTGGGCTAAGTGAAAATACTTATCATCAGTACTGCACTGCAAGATGACCAGATAGCCTATAAATTAATGTTTTTTTTAAAAACTTTTTACATTTTCAGGGTTTTTATGTTTTGTTATTGTATTATAAGTAAAATATATTATAAAATATTTTATATATAAATGTGTAAATAAAGTAAACGTTTATGGAGTACTCTCATTTTGTTGAAGTTCTCTTTAGGAGATATATAGGAGAGAATACTTATAATATAGGAAATATAATGTAATAATAACAGAGTGATCTGATCTGAAAGTTCACGCAGCATTTCACATCTCTAGCACCCCTCCTCTCTTTTTAAAAAAATTCAGTCTATTTTCTCTTTGATTCCATTGGGGGGGAGAAAAGGGCTTGTAACAATTACACATAAACATAGCCAAGCAAAAGAAATTCCTTCGATGGCTATCCACAAAAAAAAGTCTCGTTTTGTACCCTGATTCATTACCTCTCAGTAATGAATAGCATGTTATATCTTTCAAAACTGTTTTTTACATTGTTGTAGAATTGGTCTTCTGGTTCTACTTATTTAATTTTTTTTTAGTTTATAGAAATTTTCATGTAGGTCTTTCCACACCTTTTCTGAAATCATCTATTTTTTTCATTTCTGGTAGCACCGTAGTTGTTGGATATCCTCTGGTTTCCAGTTTTTTCCACCACAAATGGAACTAGTTTTGCGTATAACTACATTTTTATACAGAGGTTCTTTTCCTCTTTTTTTAATGTATTTTGGGGATAGGCCTAGCAGTGGTGAAATAATATTTAGATGTATGATAAAATCAACCCTACCCACTCTTCCTTTGCTCCAAAGAGCCATCTGGAGAAAAGTTACAACTCCCTCCTTTCTTCTGCTTTCATTTATAGTAAGCACATCAAGATGGAAAGGATTCAGCTCTTCTAACAGTATGTCAGTTGGGCAAGGATCTCACCTTTGGAATACCAACAGTCAATTAAAAACTTACAAAAAATCTAAAAACTGTTTGACCTTATACTTCATGGGCTCTTTTCTTTCATTGTGCCACTGTCACTACAGAAGTGAAAAGAAGTTAAACAGTTATTTTGTGTTTTAATTTATTTCTTGGAGTACTTTGCCAGAAAATTCCCATCACCAAGTGGCCAGTCTCCTAGCAATGGGCTGGACTGCAAAGCAGACTCAGGCTGTTGCCAGAGCCATAGTCAGAGTGGCAGACCTTGACAGTCCCCTGAGAGTACCTTCAGGAATGTGGGGGCATCTCCATGACATGATAAAGAATTGGAGCAAGTCTTTGTGGAGGTAATAGGTAAGAAGTAAATGATATCTGTACCACCAACCTTCCAGGGTTGATGTAAAGTTCAGATGAGATAGTCATAGTGTTTTACAGACTTTAAGATACTATACAAATGTCAGTCATTATGACTGCAATACACACGCACTACTTTGATGCTTAGCCCTGTTCTTTACACACTATGTAATTACTTAATAAATGAGGATAAAAAACACAAAGAAAGGCAAGCATGCAGACCAGGCATCCTGGGATATGTTATTTATTCTCAGGACGTAGTGTGTGCATTAAGCTTAAATTTGATCAATACAAATCAGATTAGCAGCTTTAGCTGCTAAAAAGATAATCCTTTTTAGAAAAACATATTTACTTTATTAACTTATAATGCCAAGAATACCATTAACTTTTATTAACTTCATTGTCAAGCTGTTATTTTATCTTCTTATATATGCCCATAGTGTCAGGGCATATATGACGTCTATCTAAAACAGACTCAACTTTCCTTGGGTTCTACATTTCATTCTGATGGATTTTCAATGAATGTCTTTATATCAGAAAGTATTTCAAACTAAATTATTAAGAAAATCCTATATGAACATCATTTCAACTGTGAGAATGGGAAGTTAGCAGTTATCCTGTAACCATCTTAAAAATAAAACTTATTGATATCTTTTGTTTTTTCATTGCCTAACTTCCTTTTTGTGTCCCTTTTCTTCTTCCTCTTCCGTATAACAGAGAATTTTTTAAAAGAAAATAAGAAAATCAACAAACCCAGATTCCTTGTTATCTTTATCTTCAGCACATTTTCTCAGATTTAATTCACATACTCCCACATGTAACTTGGTTTTTAAATAAAACAAACTGTTGTGCAGTCTTCTTAAATCTAGAATTTCCTACTCAAGTTGTACCTGTATGTTGATACTGTAATTATTTACTACCTAGTATTGACAGGTCACATAGACCGGTGACGCTTTTGAAGTCATTCCTATAGAGATGGCCTCTGAACCCTGTGTTTATTATATATATATATATATATATATATATATATATAATTCCTATTCATGCATTTATACACCAAACTTATCTTCTAACTGATCTCCATCCATGGCGCTCCATCTTTCATCTGTCAGCCTTTTTACCGCCTTGTCCTCTGGGCCTGGAGTCAGCTCAGTCCTTGTTTCAGCCTCTTGGAATGCAAAGATTCTTCTTCACAACCTGGCTCCCCTACCATCCCAAAGCGTGTGAGCTCCTTCAAGGAGCCAGGCAGGGATATGCGCCCATGAACGCCAGAGCATGGAAAGGGGAGGAGATCAGGAGGAACATCAGTCATTTCAGGATCAGGAGGTACAGCTTGTGGAAGTTATAGGGTTGGGAATAGAAGGAAAGGATTCTCCCCTGCAGACAGTAAGTGAGTCGAAGGGATCATGAGCAGGACAGTAGCGTAAGGCTTGTTTGCTCTTTCTCCTCCTTCTCCACTCCCTCCTCTTTCCTTCCCCATGTTCTTCTACCAGATCTTTATCCAGTTTGCAAAGTGACTGCTCTCAGTTTCACTTTTTTTCATTTCCTGTTCCTTGTATTGGAGAATATCCAAGATAACCCACTCGCTCAGTTACGTTGAAGAAGGTTCAGTGGCTCCCATATTGCCCTAAAGATAAAATACAAACTCCCATAGTTGGTCTCAAACTTATTTTTCCACCGTGATTAGGTGACTCTCCAGCCAAAGTAGCCTTTTTGTTTTTCCCCTCTCTGGGCCTTTGTACCAGGTGTCACTCATGTGTGGAATGATTTCTCCTTTAGGCCCAGTCTCCTATCAGCTTCCAGTTAAAGTAGCATCTCCTCCATGAGGCCTTTCCTCCCTCTCATTTGTCCCTCCCTCTTAGTGTTCATCCATCCTGAAAACTCATTGCATTTTTCAAGGCTTTAGAGTCATGCAGTCTTGACTTCAAGTCTCACCTCTGATAGATTACATGTAACCCTGTGCAAGTTATTTTACCTTTCAGTGTCTTGATGATTCTCTAACACCCTTGAGTTGCCAAATAGTTGCTGAGAAACACATTAAGTGATTCTGTGTGTGTGTATGTGTGTGTGTGTGTGTGTGTGTGTGTGTGTGTGTGTGTGTTTACTTGGCAGTCAGATTTAAGATAAGGCAAAATAGTACAGAGAGCCCAGCACTGAAGCAGCCAGGAACCCAGAGATGTGGGTTCTAGCCCTGCATCTGACACAAATTACTACCAAGTCACTCAACCTCACAGGGTGCTAGTCTAATCTCTCTCTAAATTGAAGAGGGGGTATAAATTTGCATTGGTGGAGGGGATTTCCTTACCTGGGATTTCCCTGTACCCAGGAAATCACAGCTCTAGTCCTTATCCTCACCCCATTTTACATTGTTAGATAAACTCAGTTTCTAGTCAGTGTAGTATATCTTTTCATTACCTGAGCAAACCCTTGTATGTAGGATATGAATGTCCCATGGATCACCCTTGCTGGAGGATAAAGCAATCTGTACAGTGTACCCTTTTTTAAACAGGATGCTTCTTGAGATTCAGGAACATATACAGTTCCTAATTTAGTATACATTTACTTTGAAATGAAGTGATGAGCGTTAAAGAGAATTGTTTATGTTGAGTTGTAATACCTCTACCAGCACAAGATAGATGGCACTCCATTTACCCTCAGATAATTTTAGCTCTTTACACTTTAGATAATTTTCAGAGTTCAATGAAAGAGCTTAACTGGTAATTGGACCCACTGATCTACTGCCTATGGGATCTTCCTGGTTTTCAAGGGGCAGGAAATAGAATTCACAGCCCCATCTAAAGCATTAGCCACAACTTCCAGAGTATCCACATGAAACCTGCCCCCTATTGAGGAAGTCCATCTTCACCAAGTACTTTGTCCCTGAATTGACACCTTCCACGTTTCCATTTAGGCATGCAGAGAGAAAAAAATCAGGAAGACAGTTATTTATTGATGAAATTGTACCAGAAAGGAACAGAACAGCCCACAAAATGTTTGCAACCATAAGGAAGGGAATGTAAATGAGGCCCCTTTTTCTCATTTTCTAGTCATGTTTTGTATATTTTTTTTAAAGTCACTTGCCATTTTGTTCATGAATAACTTCACAAAGGAGATTTGCTGTAGGGAAGATGAAGTAGGCTGGAAGTCTGTTCATTCTGACGATATTTTTCTGTATGTTCCTTTCCTTTTATTTTCATTTTCAACATAGAAGTGCTTCTCCTACCTGGCATGCTTTTGACTGACCAGACTGTCAATTTATGTGTTACTATTACCTACGGCATCGGTAGCATTAGGTTTGCTACAAAAATAACAATCTTGCTACGCTGCTCATCTGGACACTGAGGATTTTCGTGCCCTTGCCATTTGAAATCCCTTAAAATTACTGTTTTCATTGATGTACACCAAGTTCGTCATAGAAAATAGATTATATGGAGATAAAGACATAACTGTATTTTCTTGTATTTATGGGCCAAAATAAATTAAACCAGTCATACTCAAGCTACAGAATTCACTGCTCAAGGAGTGATGAAATCTGCTATAATGACAGGATGATAACAAAAAGAGTGAATAATTCTATGATAAATAATATATGTATTTATGCAGGCCAGAAAAGGGAAAAAATCATTGAATTAGGTTCTTTAGACTGTCAACTGATGGTGAAAATTTCTTTTTGTTTACCGACTTGTAAATTTTAGTAAGGAGAATTGTCAGGGGACCTTAACTTTCCATTAAAGATATTGGTTACTACTTAAAAACAGCACTTGCAAAAAGCGAGAGTTCTGGGTTTGATTCATTTTGAATTTAAGTCAATTCTCTTTAAATATTTCTAAGAGTTAATTACACATTTGAAATTAATGTTTTAAAAAAATTTCTACACAGCAAACAAGTGTTGTGCATCACTTTTAAGAAAGTAAAAATATTTACTATTGATTCTGAATACACTAACACGTTTTTGAACTTCTTCTCATGAACTCCTATTTTTCTACCTGCTTGTTTATCTTATTGGAGGGAAAGCATGTGCAACCTATAAATAATGCTTACATTTCAGTTTAAAAAATGTATAGAGTAGAAAAGCCTCTACCAAGAAAGGTCAAATACCAGAGCAAGCTGCCTCCATTTGTGAGTTAGGCATTGCTTAGAGGTTGCAGTTCTGAACTTTGTAAGCAGATAGATTTAATATTAATGCCCACTCCACAATGAGCGCCTAGAAATGGTACCAATCTTACATCTTCACTAGCACATTTTATCCACCACTAGAGATTCAATTTCTTTTTTACTTGATCTTTAGAAATGCAAAGGAAGCTGTCACCCCACATTCTGAACGTTTCAAAAAACAAGTATCATTTGAAAACTTTTACGTAATCTTATGTATTTTTCCAGATTTGTTTTGCATATCATAGTTCCATATTCTCGAGGATACAGCAAGGAATTTCTTTTCTGCTGCTGCCTTTCTTAAAAATATTGTTACACAAAAAATACTCATTTGCTGTGAAGTCAAATGATAGCAGAAGTTTATTAGAACTACTCCTAACTTTCCTGCCATAGCAAATACGGAAATATTCAGATTTTTAAAAATAGAATTAAACTGGTAACTTTGCACTTTGACTAACTAAATAATATAAATTATACTGGTAAAGTCATAGTAATAGCTGGCATTTATGTAGCATTTCAAGGTTTGCAAAGAATTTCACGTATTAACTCATTGAATCCTCACACCAGCCTCGTGAAGGCGGTGCTATTATTTTGTGCTCCACTTCACAGGTGATGAATCTGAGGTACAATAAAGTACCGTATAGAAAGTTTTTTAAAGATTCTGGTGTTTTCAGGAGGAAAACAGAGTAGCGTATGTACTGTAGTGGAAAGAACGCTGTATTTAGATTCAGAAAACAAAGTTTAAGTCTCAGCTTTGGCTTTTATTTCTCTGCACCGGGCCTCAGTTTCCCCATCTGTAAAATAAAATAAACTGTAAGATTTCTTCCAGGTCTAATTTCTCTGTGCTAATCCCACTGTAACAAATATATGTACAGTGTTTAAGTTACAAGTTATAAATATTGTAGATGATATACATACAAGGTATTAAAATAGATTTTTTTTCTTCACTGTACTGAGTCCTCTAATGGAGGCTTAGGAAATTGTTGTATAAATAAAACAACCACAGCAAATGACTAACTTCGTCTCTACCATCATTACTTTGTCTTTTAGACTATTTGATTTACATATAGACACAAAAGGAATGCACATTTGACAGCTATTTATAAGTGTGCCAAGAAATTTCTTAACTAAAGGTTTTTATATAAGCATCCTATGAAAGATATTAATCCTTTTGTTAAGTTTAAAGCCTATTTCCTAAGAGCATTAGGTCATTTCTTTTTATTTTACTAAGGTATAAAATGGATGATAGATGATATGACTAGAGAAAAGAAAAAGAATCCACAGATACATAGTTTGCTTGTTAAAATGCATATATGACTAGCAGAGAAGACCGCTTCTATAAGGAAGAAAAGTATTTTTAGGCTTAGCATTTATTTGTAACATTCTTTCAGTTTAAACTTGACAATAATACTAGTTTTCAGATGGTAAATCTAATCTGCTACTTTAAATTTTTCTTTTAGTGTTTTTTTAATTTAAATGAGTCTCAAAATCTAAGGAATAATCTGTTCTTTCAATAGAAATCATGATGAATTTTGTTTTTGGAAATTATATAATTTTATCTTACCCAGAAAAATATATAAAAACATAGTAGCTACCTATCTGAAAATGTGTGCATGTGTGTGAGTGTGCGTGCTTGCGTATGTGTGTGTAGACATCAATAATAGGCATCACAAATCAACAAATTAGTTGATTCTGAGCACGTTCGACCAATGAAACACATCCGATACTTTGCTTATTTAGGATCCTTTTATTTTTTTTAAATAGTATTTTAATTTTTTTCCAATTCCTTGTCAGGACAATTTTTAGCATTCATTTTTACAAGTTTTTGAGTTCCAAATTTTTCTCTCTCCCTCTCTCCCATCCTGGATGTGGATCGAGTTCTCCTTGGTGAGTCCTGGGTACTTGTCTTGGATCACTGTGTGGCTCAGAGCTGAGTCGTTCATACTTAATCATCACCCTGTACAGTGTTTTTCTGCTTCTGCTCATCCCACTTGGCATCAGTTTGTACGAATCTTTACAAGTTTTTTTTCAGAAAGGTGCCTATTCATCATTTCCTATTGCACAGTAATATTCTATTAGCTCCTACACCTCAGCCATTCCTCAATTCATAGGCATCCCATCAATTTCCAATATTTTGCCACCATTAAAAGGCCTGCTATAAATATTTTTTGCGCATGTGAATCTTTTTCCTTTTTTTGAGCTACACACCTACTAGTGGCATTGTTTGATCAAAGGTATGCATAGTTTGGTTGCTCTTTTGAGCATAGTTCTACCTTGTTCTCTAGAATGCTTGGGTCAGGTCACAACTCTCCCAACAGTGCATTAGTTTTTCACAAATCTTCTCCAAAAGTTACCATTTTTCTTTTCTGTCATATTAGCCAGTATGATAGGTGTGAGGTGGCACATCAGAGTTGTTTTAATTTTCATTTCTCTAATCAAAAGTGATTTAGAGCACTTTTTCATAAGATAGCTTTGATGTCTTCCTTGGAAAACTGCCTCTTCATATCCTTTGACCATTTATCAACTGGGGAATGGCTTGTATTCTTATAAATTTGACTCATTTCTGTATATATTTGAGAAATGAGACCTTTATCAGAGACATTTGCTGTAAAGCTTGTTTCCCAGCTTTCTATTTTCCCTCTAATCTTGGTTGTATTGTTTTTTGGGGTTTTTTGTGAAAAAGCTTTTTGATTTACTATAATCAAAATAATTTTACATTTTTTAATGCTATCTCTTGTTTGGTCATGAACTTGTAACTCACTTACTTCTCCGTTAAGAATTTGAATGCTGTACCATTTAGTGCATTTATGTTTAATATTGATCTTGCTTCATTGTCTATGGTACCTTTTAGCATGCTGTAGTTTCCCTCCTTATCTCTTTTAATTAGGTCTCTTTTTGCTTTTGCTTTGTCTGAAATCAGGATTGCTACCCAGCTTTTTTTCCTTTAGCTGAAGCATAATAGATTCTGCTCTAGCCCCTTACCTTTATTCTCTGTGTCTGCTTCAAGTGTATTTCTTGTAAACAACACACTGTAGGATTCTATTTTTTTGATCCACTATGCTCTCTGCTTCCTTTTATGGGAGAATTCATCCCATTCACATTCCCAGTCTTGAGTCAACTATCCCTTACCCCCTTCATTTAATCTCCTTTTTACTTTCCTGTTAGATAGCACAGATTTCCATATTCAACTGATTGTGTATATATTATTGCCTCCTTGTGCCAATACCGATGACAGTAAGGTTAAAATGATACTCATCACCCACCCTCCCATCTTTCCCTGTTCTACTTCTCCCTCCCTTTAGCACCCAGTGTCCTCTTTCTCCTCCCTTTGCTATTTTTTATGTCATTCCCTCAGATTCACCTTATACTTGTCCCCTCTGTTTATGCACATTCCTTCTAGCTGTATTATTAGTGGTACAATTTTTAGGAATTGCAAGTATCACCTCCCATGTAGGAATGCAAACAGGTCAAGCCCACTGACTCCCTTGTGTTTTCTTTTCCCTTCTCAGCTTTCTCTTGGGTTTTGATATTAAGAGGTCCGATTTTTTTTGTTCAGTTCTGGTCTTCTTATGAAAGGTTGAATTCCTTTTTTCCCTTGAAGTATCATGCTTAATTTCACTGGATAGGTGATTCTTGGTTGTGGTCCCAGCTCCTTTACCTTCCAGAATATTATGTTTGATAACCTCAGATCCTGTAATATTGCCGCTGCTAATTCCTTTGCAGTCCTGATTGTGGCTCCCTGATATTTGAAGTTTTTCTTTTCTGGCAACTTCCAGTACTGTTTTCCTTGATAGTTCTGTTATTTGGCCATAATGTTCCTTGGGGTTATTTTGGAATCTCTTTCCGGAGGCGTTTGGTAGATTCTTTCAGTGCCTTTTTTGCCCTCTGGTTTCAGGCTATCAGGGCAGCTTTCCTTGATAACTTCTTGAAAGATGCTGTCCAGGTCCTCCTTTTGGTTAAGGCTTTCAGGTAGTCCGCTGGTTCTGACATTGTCCCTCCTGGTTCTGTTTTCCAGGTCAGTTTTTCCAGTGTGGTGTTATTTCACATTTTCTTCTATTTCTTCATTTTTTTGAATTTGATTGATTCTTGATGTCTCATAGAGTTATTGGCTTTCACTTGCGCAGTTCTAACTTTTAAGGAACTGTTTTCCTCAGTCAGCTTTTGCACTTCCTTTTGCATTTGACCAGTGCTACTCTTTAAGCAGTTGTTTTCTTTTTCAAGCCGTTGATTGTTTTGTTTTCATATTTCTCCCACATCACTCCCATTTCTTTTCCCAGTTTTTTGTCTACCTCTTTAACATGACCTTCTTTTTACCTCTTCTATGAGTTCTTTCCAGGCTTAAGACCACTTTCCATTTTTCTTTGGAATTTTGCCCAAAAGTGTTTTGACAACGCTGTCCCCTTCTGAGTCTGTGTCTTGATCTTCTCTGTCCCCATAATAACTTTCTATAGCCAGATTATTTTTCTTTGTTGGTTTTTGTTCATCTTTTTTGGCCTTTTTCCTTTCTTTTAAATTTGAGCTCTACTCCCGGGGTGGAAGCACCACTGTGACAGGCTTCTTGTACCTGGTGCTGCATTGATGTTGCCCTGAGGTCCACAGGGGACTCACACATCTGTTACTGCACTGAGGGGGTGTGGTAGGGGTTGGCTGGTACTGCTGAAGGCCATAGGGGTCAGACAGTCTACCTGCTGCTGATCCAGGGTCCTAGTGGTGGTGTCTGGAATGTGCTGACGTGGAGTGTTACTGCATTTCCCCAGGACTATGCATATGGAAGTCTGGCTGTTGACAGCTTTCATTGGATCTGGAGTCTGCCCCTTCCTGGCTATGCCAAGGCTTAGAGGGGGTGGGGGTGCAGTACTGGTGTTGGCATTTGCCTGCGCTACTGTACTCGTGCTCAGGATTTCCCACTGGTTTGCTGAGGTGGGACTTGTTGCTGGCTTGCTAGGATGCTTCCTGTCCTGGACTGTGTTCCCCTTTTACTTGAGTGAGGCAGACCTTTCTTGATGATCTTCCAAGTTTCTTGGGCTAAAAATTCTTTCTCCCCATCTTTTGCTAGTTCTGCTCTTCCAGGCTCTGTTTTAGGGTGCTATTTTCCAGTTGCTTGGAGGTGATTGTGAGAGAGTTACTGCCATTTACTGGATACTCCATCATCTTGGCTCCTGGAACTTCAGGATCCCTTTTGAAAGCTCTTCACCACATCAAAAGGGTGTGTTTTGGAAATAAAAGCCTTTAAGAATGTGTTATTGTCTGCCCAGATTTCCCAGGGAAGACAGCAGCTGTTGAATATATTTTTAAAAATTAGTTAGAAAGCAGAAATATCAACTCATGTTCAACTTGCAAATTTATTTATAATCTATCGACCCTGGTGAACTTTACTGTTAACGTGTCTACGTACTTACAAAATTGCTTTCAATTCCACAGACATTTTGCTTCTAAAAGGGCTTTTGTATTGGTTCCATTAGATTATGCAGATGAGCAAACTGAGCAGAGAAGGTATCTCTTGCTTGAGACCCCCAAGAGCAAGACGCGAAGATAAAGGAGTGGATTTTCTTCCAGAATCTAGAAAGAAAGCCGTATCATTTCTGAGGAAGCTCGTTCCTGCCAGGCCATTGCTTCTAAAGTCACAAAGTGGATTTTAGTCTTAGAGAGCCCTCTGTTTTGTAATGTTAATGTCTAAAATGACAGAGAAGCAAAAGTCCTTCTAGTATGTCTAAATCCTCAGCCCCTTTCTAGACATAAATACATATCATATGGGAATCATCTGCGTTGAGATTGTAAATGTACCTGTGGTCGTTTGATGAAATTACCAAGCGAGAACATACAGAGGAAAGAAGAACATCTAAAAGAGCCGTGGGACGTACCTGTAGTAAGAAGTCAGGTCCTATGTGATGATTCTGCTTCACGGTCCATCATACTACTGGAGACTGAGATGTCACACCAGGAAAAGGAACAGGAAAGAATACTGTCACAAAAGACAAAAGAGGTATCTAGGAAGCTGTGACGGTCAGCAGAATCAAATGCTGCAGAATAGTCAAGAAGGATTATTGAAAAAAGGCTTTTGGATTTGTCGATTAAGAAATCAGTAGCTTCTGAAGAGAGTGATGTGATCCCAACTCTCCATCAACACAAGAACTCAAGAACCTGTCCCATTCCTAGAGATGGCATAGTGTTCTGAGGTCAGCAGTGACTCTGGGAATTTAAAGGATTGTCATGAAGAAGAAAGGTCAGATTTGTTCTTTCTGGCCCTAGAGGGCAGAACAAAGGGCAATAGATTGAGATTGCGTAGAGGCAAATTTAGACTTGATGTCTTCATGATCCACAAGTGGATGAAGCTGCCTTGGGAGTCAGGCGAGAAGATCACTTTTCGGGCATGTAGTAGAGGAGATTCCCATCTGGTATCAAGTCATCTCCTGCCCTTCTTCATCTGAGGTTCAGATGCCACAACATTTAGTTTCTGGGGGAGCTGTTATGTGTTCATGAAAACAAAAGCTAGACTAGGGCTTATCTCACTACTGGCTCATCTCCATTTGTTTTTTAAAACAGCTTCTGTAGACATTCTAGACATTAAGACTGTACATTTGGAATTCCAAAGAGATTTAATGTTTCAACATAATCCACTGATCTCCATCTGAATGAACAAAATTATATATTGCACAATGGTGAGATATTTTTACTTTGCCATTTTGGTCATAGTTTGGATATATCATATTCAAATAATGTATTTCATGAATCCAGGGCTTAACACAATGTATTAACAGGTGGTTAACATATTTGTGAATTAGATTGAATTGCACTTACAAAGATTACATCACTGTGGTTGTACCACAGAATGCATAGTTAGTGAAAAGTAAAATGCCGACTTCATATCTCATGAAGATGATAATTACTCCATCAAGACCAGTAATTATCCTTTTTATGTGGGGATACCTTGCAAAGGAATTAGATGCTTATCCCACAGAAAGAGTAATTCAATTCATTTCAGCAAACCTTAATTGGAAGGCATCCTGTGTTGGGTTTATTTTTCCCTCTTGAATTTGCTTCATTTTGAACACAAAAAGTATATATATGACGGATTGAAAGCAATAGCAAATCAACAATACAAAGAATTTGGTAGAACTCTTTTCTATTAAGTATTTTTATTGAGGAGAAACTATTCATGAGAATGTTATCGTTATGAATAATAAAAAACATGCAGGAATGAGTAACTGGGTAAATTGTTATAAAAGAGGCATATGGATCTGATTCTGTGTGGGAAAAGAAAGTTCTATCCAATGCTAATTCTTTAAGGCCACTAAAGCCATGGGAAGAGAGTTTTTGCTAAATGATACCTTTGTATTTTGAAAAAGCCACATGCCTCCCATTGTGTGACTAGTTCATTCTTAATACCTTTGTGATCTTAGACGGGTCCCTTTACCACTCCCTTCTTTGTGAAAGGAGTGGGATGGACTAGGAGGTCTCTCTGGGCCTTTCTAGCTCTAAATCTAAATGTAGGAGTCTTACCATTCTTTGTGTTTTTCTTTAGTGAGAACTAGCAGCATTGCTGTGGGGGAAGATGGGGGGGGGGGGAAGAAGGTATTACTAAACACAGCTTAAATCTCTGGGCTAGAGAACCTGATAAAATTTGTTTGTAATTCATAAATGAATGCATATATGATCACAAAGATGTTACAGAAATGTATATGAATGAAATATCCCATAATTGGTGTTTTCAAAACTTCCTCCAGTCATTCGACTGTAGATTAATAAAGCACTTACTGTAATTTGATTATGAAACAAGGCCCCTATACTGTAATAATGGAAAAGTTCTGAAAATTCAAGTAGATTAGAAATACTGTCATTGTTTTGAAATTATAGCATTCATTGTGTGTGTTAATATAGGAGAAAGCCTCTGATAAAGTGTAGGAAATTTACCATAACAAATGCATTTCCTTTCACTCAGCTGTAGCATGGTACAGATTAAACTCAACAGTATATGTAATATATGCTTAATTCCTAAAGGGGAAATATAGGATTCACTAAGGAGGATTAATGTGGAAAATGTTATATTCTTCTACATTTTACAAGATATGAACAGATGGAAAAAGTTATGCCAATTGGTAGAAAAATTTGTATGCAGTATAGCACACCTCTAAAGAGTGTTTAAAGCTAGTTTTCCAAGAATACTTAACTTTTAGTTAATTCCTGTAATTTCTTAACCCCAAACAAAAAAAAAACTTGAAAATTCATTTTTATTCATCTTTCTTTTAGACAAAAATTGAAAGTATTTATTAAAAGTATTGATTTAAAGCAAGAACAATCCTTCTGTCAACAAGCATTTATTAAGCCTACTGTGCGGTAGGTATGGTGTTAGTACAGTGAGACTCAGAGACATGAATGACTTGCTCACAAACCCAGATTCCCTAATTCCATGTACTGTGATCTTCTGACTGTGCCACTTTCCAACTTCATGCAAATACATTCTTTTAAAAGAAAAAAAGATCATTTGAGATGGGGACTTCGTTCTCACCCTAGGTCCCCGACGTCCTGATTGGCCTCAGGTGCTTACAGGTCCAAGCCCAGCCTTGTTTCATTTCACTCCCCGAGGACCACCGCCATCTCCTTGAACCTCCAGTTCTGGAACCATAATCAAGTAACACTGTCATTGCTCTTGTAAAGGGGTGTGCCAATCCATTCCATTTACCCTTCATGCAACTTTCAGGACCCAAATGGCCCTTTTTGGTCACCACTTCCCTGTCTTCCCTTACTAAAATAATAAGTTCTTCATCCCTTCTCTCGCCTAGCCTCTTGGCCACTCTGTGGGTCAGCAACCCTTCCCACGCACATGTACACAAAGAAATGTGTAACTCACCAACTTACTGTGACCTAGGAAAGGCTGCCAAAGATGTCTTCAACAAAAGATATAGGTTTGGTATGGTAAAAATAGATCTTAGAACCAAGTCTTACAATGGAGTGGAATTTTCCACATCTGGTCATTTTTACACTGATAGAGGTAAAACTTTAGGTAATTTGGAAATGAAGTACAGGATCTATGACCATGAGTTTACCTTCACTCAAAAATGAAACACAGACCTGGGGGCAGAAATCAGCATGGAGGATAAACGGGCTGAAGGTCTGAAGGTGACTCAGCCCTATATTTGTACCAAACACAGGAAAGAAGAGTGGGAAATTAAAGGCCTCCTGTAAGAGTGACTGTTTCAGTCTTGGTGGAAATGTGGACACTGATTGCTTTGGCCCCACTATCTACGGCGGGACTGTGTTGGCTTATGCAGGATGGCTTGCTAGCTATCAGATGAGTTTTGACATGGCCAATTACAAACTGTCTCAGAATCATCTTGTCTTGGATTACTTGACTTCTAGCTGCACACACATGTGAATGATGACACTGAATTTGGAGGGGTCGATCTACCAAAAGGTTAATAAGATTGAAACATCAATAAATCTCGCTTGGACAGCTGGCAGTTAACAATACCCGTTTTGGCATTGCTACTAAGTACAAGCTGGATCAAAAACCTTCTCTATCTGGTAAAGTGAATAATACCAGCCTTGTTGGACTTGGTTGTACTCAGACACTCCGCACAGGTGCAAAATTGACACTTTCAGCCTTAATTGATGGAAAAACTTCAATGCAGGAGGTTGAGTTGGGATTGGAATCTGTCCCTGGACATAAAGAGAAATGAGCTCAGTCCGTTTCAGCCTGAATATTCTTCTGTGAAATTTCAACAATGTGAATTTTTTATTTTAACAAAGAATTGTGGTAGCGCTGCCATGCTGAAGTCCAGAAGTGTTTGAGTCTATTATAAGAGAGAGATACTTGAAGGCATGCGTGTACATTTGTGCCACATTTCAGTTCAGTTTCTCAGTGTTATTTTAAATGTAGTCAACAACAGTGTAATGTCATGTTATAAAGGAAATGACCTGATCCTCCAGTTTGTACGTCATGTCCTACATGTCCTACACCACTTTTTCACGACCTTTTATCAAACTAGTCTCTGTGCTATAGCGAAAACTTTGGTTATGCCTCAGAGTAAAATAAATGCATCACATTTGGAACATAAAAAAAAATAAAATATAAGTTCTTCAAGGACAGAGACTATGTATTTGTCACAAGTTTTTGGCACACACTTAATAATTGCTTTCACTTTCATTCATAGAAATTCTTTAAAAAATAAGCTTTTATAACATATTCAAATGTGATCCCAGTTGAGAAAAAAAGAATTATATACAAGGTACACTGAAATCCTTGAAAACAACCATTTTTGAATCATTTGTTTTCAGTATGGATTTTTATACTTTCCTTCTCTCTCCATTTTCATCTTTGCAGCACTGATAGCCATTGGACGATACAGCATGACAATAGAGACTGTAGATGTTGGATGGTGCAAAGAAATTACAGATCAGGGAGCTACTCTGATTGCACAAAGCAGCAAGTCTCTCAGATATTTAGGGCTGATGAGATGTGATAAGGTAAGAAATTTGTATTTAAGTTGTATTAGCTGCTAGAATGAAGATTCCTAAAAATTCCTGATTACTATTGATTAATTTTGGGGGTTTTTTGTGTGTGTAACAATTATAACCCTACATCCTTAAACCTCTAGGTGGGATGAAATAGATAATAAGGCTTTGATTTTAAGGTCTCTCACAAACAGACTTTCCCTGGAATTCTGCATTTCTTGATTCAGACTCATTCCAACATCGTTTACCACCACCTTGGGTTGGGTTTGGTTTAAATCACAGAGCCACACAGACACCACACCCTTCAGTCCATGTGTTTCATCTATTTATTCATTCGTTTATTTAATAAATATTTATCAAGTGTGCAAAACACCAGGGGGCAGATAAAAAATTTAGACAAGACTTGGCCCCTGCCCTTAGAAAACATATTGTCTATTAGGGTGTTAGGATGAGTTCAGCTTTACCTTTATCCAGAATGTTTTGACCCGTGAAATTTTCTGAGAAAAGTTTTGTGACTCTATATTATTTTTTACTTTAAAATACTAGTTCTAGATGAATTTAGGAAAAATAGATGAAGCTCAGTGTATAAATCCCTGTATGATGACCTACGTTTTCTAAATGTAATGCTGGGTGGTAGGGAACCAGAACAGGCCAGTTCTGAATGATGGCTGTCTCATTGTGGGTTGTGTCATTCTGTATGTCTTAACAAGAATACTAAACTGCAAAAAAAAAAAATACAAAACCACACTTGTCCTCCACATTTTGCTTATGTTATAAAGTCCTCATTATAATCTAGCCCAGACTAGAAAGCAGCCTGATTTAGTAGCTACACAATAGCCGTGAGACACAGTCTCAGTCAAGTCTTATTAGCTCATTCTGACTAAACTTTCTGCGTACCTAAAGAAACTCACTTTAATTTTATTTTTGTCGCACACACAAAAAGACACATTTGAAAGGGCTCCAGAAACATTGACAGTAAAGGAAGGTTCCCTGCCCCTACCCATCCAGAATGAGATTGCAAAAAATTCCTAAGGACATCAAAATGTTTATGTTTAAAAACAGATACAGCTATTCTGTGAGGTCACATTTCTTTCTAGTTCATCTCTTTTTAGACTTCTTAAACAAGAGCTGCTGCCCAAAGCTGTAAGTATAGAAGCTCAGTTTTCCTACATGTTACAGGACAGTAGCATCTCAGTGGCCGCACGTACTGGTCAACATGAAACTGCAGTGGGTTGAAGAATTGTTATCTGTCTGGTTTGAGGGCCATTGGAGGAGGGAGGGTCAACCATACCCCCAAAGCATGGGGTATCTAATCCACTTTCATTTAATGCAGTATATTGTAAAGGGCAAAATGTAAATGAAATGACACTTTCTTTTACACATAGCATACCTGCACATTTACTATGGGTTTTTTTTTAAGTTTTGTTAAGAGTCAGGGTTAAAAAAGTCTTTGTTGGAATAGTACCTATAGTACTGAATAATTAATACCCTGGTCCTCCGATTGTTGCTGTCGTAGCTGAGGGCGAGCTTCGTACTTCCTTTGGCTTCAGACAACACACATTTTTCTGTAATCATATCAGTAGTGAATTCTTCCATTCTGTGCATGTAAAATATTTTCTAAATGGACCCATATGCTGATTTTTCCAAATCAAAATAAATATGATAGACTGTTTATGCATGAAAAGATAATTTTACAAATATTTTCTATCATTGTATCATTCATAAAAAATAAATGTGGGTAGCTTATGCATGGGGGAAGCATGTATTTTGATGAAAAAATAATCAGAATGATGTTTCACTGAATTTTTTTTAATTGTGTAAAATAAAATATATAGGATCATAAAAAAAGCAATTATGTTAAAATACAATTATAAAAAATTGTTTTTAAGTTTATAAACCCAAAATTAAGAACCCTGGCCATACACTCTTCTGGTCTGGTTCAGTCATCTTCCCTAATGAAATGAAGTCACTTTTAGGCTGTACCTGTCTCTGTGACTCAGGATTCCCATTTGGTTTTGCCAACCTCCAGGTCTGACCCTGACCTGAAAGAAAGCAAGCCAGTACCAGGAGGTACACAGATTAGAACTGAAACCCAGCTATAGTCTTCACATCCAGAGGGATCCTAGGGGTCCAGAGGCAAACTCAGAAGTTTCGACAGGAAATGGAGATAGTGATCCACTTTTCTACAATCATCTCTCTGTTCTACTTCCATCAGATCCTGAGTAGTAACAAGGTCTGGATGACATGGAATGGGAAGAGACGCAGACTTTCTCAGATTAAGACTTGTGAACATTTATAAAAGAAAACTTGTACTGGCCCATTCATGCATTTTTCAAAAGGGAGGGAGAGAACTAGGGCAAAAGCACAAGTTAAATGAGAGAATTATATCTATATATCTTATCCTCTAACATTAAAATTCATCTTAACTATGATTTTTAGAGCCTTGCACATCATAACCTCTACATATTTGACAAAGAAAATTTTACCCAGTTTATTACTTTGAACAGTCTGTATGTCAGTGATAATTTTCAGAACACCAGTGCTAGAACCTTTATTTGACTGTTTTCCAGCTACCCAATCACTACAGGGCATTATAAAAGATAAACACAGGGCAAGAAAGGGAGCTGTGGAAATAGAATAGAAAGATGAAAGAGTAAGGAAAAGAAAGAGGAAACAGACGAGGGAAATAAGACTTGGAACCAAAACAAAGAAAATACATGGTCAGGAAGGATTAAAAGATTATTTTAGACTAATTCGTGAGAGGAAGAATTTTTTAAAGTAATGTTTTTATTCCTCACTCCTTCAACCAAAGTTTCTAGCAAGTAAAAAAAAAATAGACTGGTTTAAGCTTGTCCCCTGTCCTTGTCCACCTGAAGGAGGGAGCATCATTGATCCTTAAGTCCTGTATCTAGGGCTGAAAGAAAGATTCTCCAGGTGCCTTCTTTTAAAATGAAGACCCTGAGTATAGGTCAGCTAGCTGGCCTGCCCGCAGCGCCATAGGTCCTAAGTGTCAGTCAGCGTCTGGAGCAAACCCTTGGGACTCTGAGTTCAGCATCCTTCCTGCCAGCTCCTGGCTGCCTAGTGTAAGGGGGTCAAGAAGAAGGGAGAGCTGGTGCCTGGGATAATCCACAGGCACAACTGATCACAGAATGACGATGGATTGGTCACTGTACCTCTCATTTATATTCACTTTGCTTCAGATTCAGAATATAGTGTTTTAGCCGGGTTAATAGGATTTGTAAGAACCAAAGATCTAAACTGTTTAATACACAATATTTCTCCCTTTTCTTTACTCTTACTTGAAGTCAAAGAGAACAAGAAGTGAGAAATACATACTTGAAAACTCAGACTGTGAATTTGTTTGGCTAAAATATTGGGTGAAGCCCAAGGAAGAACATCGGTCCAGCCTCTCCCCAACCAATGCAGCCGTCCCAGGGTGGCTGTAAAAGTAGCAATTGCATTAAGAAACCCTGTTAGTTTTCCAGATTTCTGGAAAGATAAGCATGTTAGAGGCTTTTCTCTGGGTTTTGAAGGCGAAGCCATTTAATCTTCTAAACTTTAGTGCATTGTAAGAACCAAGAGAAAAGCTGTGTGAGACTCCTTTGATGGACTGGACTGAGTTTATATGCATAGAAACTGTTCAAAGAGTTACTTGACCTTGGGCATTAGAGCTGACCTCCACATCACCTATCAACTTAACGTGCATTTATTGAGCGGATTTAGTTAAAACTCGTTGTACCATCCACAGGGCTCTAATCAGAACAATATGTTTACTCCGGTGACTGCATCGTCCTAGGGAATGGAAATCATTTCTACCTCTTCAACAGCCAAACGACAGACTCTAACTAGATCTTACTCCTCATGGGATCTTTTCCTACTTACCACAGACAGTTGGGGAATCAAGTAGACTGGAGAAAATTAAAATAAATCAGGGAGAAGGCTCTAGGGCAAATGGAAATGAAATTCTGAGGGGGTTAATGGAAAGTGTTTTGGGTAAAAAAAAAAACTGAGAGAAATGAATGAACATTTGTGGCATAGGCAATTTGGCTCCTTTGGGAAACCTTGGTGATAAAACACTGTACCAGAAACCTCTGAGGTAGTGAGTTAATACAGAGATTTGGAGACGGAATGGCTGAATTATGAGCAGTGGGAAGCATCCTAAATATAGCCGTCTTCAGATGCCAAAGCCTTGTGAAAAGCGAATGGATAGAGAAAAGCTAGAGCTTTGAAAAGATCTCTTTCACTCTGGATTTTTTTTTAACTTCATGCAGAACTAATTTTATACAGTGTTCATTTGATTTGAAAATGCCAGCGTCTGGAGTACCACTAAAGAGAACGTTTGAGGGAGATGATCCTTGGCAGAATATCTTGTTTGAAACCCTTAGGGTTTATGTCCCCGCATACTTGCAGATTGGAAGGAGCCAAAGTGGACTGTTTTTTACAGCCAGCCTTCCTGAGTAGCAGGTACTCATCTGTGATCTTCTCTTAGAGATCTCTCCAGTTATTGAAAGGGCTTCAGCCACCCCATTATATAAGATTTTTAAAGGTCCTCCAAAATATTCTCTGACCAAAGCTGCTAGGAATCTCTTTGATATAGGGTTGACACAAATTAGAGTTACACAGGCGTGAAGAGTTGCCGAAAAAGATCAGAGCCACTGCTAGGGGAGGAAAGTGCCTCTGTTTGATTCCATTGATTACCCAAGGGTCTGCAGGCAGGCAGCCTCACTGGAGGCTGAGTAATATTGATCTGGACCTTGAAAATAATCAAATTAATTCATTTCTCATCAAACTGCCACTGCCATAACCTTTCCCCTTTCCTCCTCAATTTCTAAAGCACACAGTTTAGGAATTAAATGTTCGAGGCCTTTTAATAAATACTATTGTATTTACCTTCTGAAATGCCCGCCTTCTTCCACATGGGTTCTCTTAACGAGAAAGATTTAATAAGATGTATTGCCTTAAACTCCATTTTATTTAGATAGCAAAGAAGTTTTAGTTAATAAAACCAGTAAGAGCCTAATAGAGAAAGCAAGTAACAAAAACCAGTTAGTTTTGTAAAACTTGGACTCTACATCTTAAATAGCCAGAGGCTCAAGTTTTGTGTACTTAGTTTACTACATAAAATTATTCAGGAAAAACTGACCGCTATATTTTTCAGAAGAAGCCATGGCAGCTTTTTTTTTTTTTTTAAAAAAGAAAGTGCAATTTTTATCATTCAAGCTGTTCAGGAGTCATGTATAGGAAAGCCCCATACGGAAAATAACAGAGGACTTGCTATCCAGCATAACACACTAACTGGAAATATCAGTTTAAAGGGAAAAATAGTTTGTGGGGAATCATGTCTAAGATTGCCATGAAACCAAAGTGCGCTTGTCTGCCCCGTTGCCACCCTCCTGGATTCTACATGTACAAACAAGTATGTACAGTTTATCCACAGCACAGAAAACTTGAAATTAAGATATTATGAGCAGATACCATTTCATAATTTATGCCATATCCAAGAAAAATTACTGTACATATTTTTATACATGTGTGCATCATTCCAAGAAGGAGCCTAAATAATTTAAGATTAAAAACGGTTAGGACATACAGGTTGTCTGTAGGCTTCCTCTGCTAGGTCTGGAGCACATCAGGGGTGTGTGTCATTCTCATTCCAAATAGTCTTTTTGATTTCAAGGAGTGGGGGAGGTGTGGGAGGTGGAGTGAGGATGGATCTCCAGGCTGCATGGCAAGGATATTTCCAGGGTGGAGGAGGAAGACACTGAAGGGTCTTTTTTCACCATGTTTTGTTTATCAAGTAGAATAAGTTAAACTGCAGAGACAGAAATATCACCATCTCATTCTTGTTCACACAAAAAGCAACTTCTGGTGAATACAGGTCTACCATTCCCTTTGGAATACGCTTTTATAATGCACTTCTAATTATGAGATGGGAATTGGGACAAGGAGATAACCTCTAACCTCCTTTTAACCTGTTCCCCCAGTCTTCTACACTGGAACTATTATCAAATAGTAAAAAGCCAAACTGTATTTAAAAATTTAACTACAAAGTGAATGAGACTTTCATCTGTTGTTTATATATACCACTAGAATTCTGTGCTTGATTTACTAAATATCACAAGATGGTACTGTAACATTAACAGCCTTTTAGTACAAGAACTAGCCTGGTGTGGGAAGACTTAAAAAGAAATCAGTATAACTTTCTGAGAATCAAGTAGCCATTTTGAGGAGAATGCAGTCCACCTTGATGTTATCTTGCGCTCCCTTTGGTTTCAATGGAAATCTGTACCTTTCAGGAATCAAGAAGGTGAGGGAAAGAGAAGGGAGATGGGGAGAGGGAGAGAGAGAGAGAGAAGGGGAGAAAGAGAGAGTATAAGAATTGATTTTACCTACTTTTGTTTCCCCACATTGCAGGGAAAGTGGAATTTTGTGTTACTGTCCTTAAAGTTTGGCACAAGAAACCTTGTGTCAACTTTGCATGTGAGTGAACTGTTTAGAACTTTGAATTGGTTTAATTGTAATTAAAATAACCTGGTGGGTGGATCATATTTTCTATTTTAGAAATGAAAAGGGCAAGTCCCTAATAGAGCTTAAATTATGCTTCAAGTCTCTCAACAGAGTAACATGACTTCATGTTTTGGGGTGTTTTTTTAGGTTGTGATAGGTATAAAAAATTAGTGGATGGTTCTGAATTAAACTTTTAAACTAGAAAATATGGAGGCTTAGCCATTCAACAATAGTTTAACAGACCCAGCTTCTCTATGTTGAGAAAGAATCCTGTTCTCTAGTGGTATAATTTTCCCATTCCCATCAAGAGTTGGGCAAAAACACCCACCACAAAACTAATTCATTAAGTTAATTTAAAAATGAGATCAAAACACATCCCACAGAAGGATTTCTTGGTGTAAAACATTTGACCGCGTTTGTTCTGTTATATATAGTTCTGATACATAGGTAAGAAAAAAAAATACATTTAGATCTTCTCTGAGTACCAAAAGTTATTTATATTCAGATTTCTAAATACAAAGATTAATAAGTATATTACACAGAGAACATATTTTAACTGACGATTAAATCATTTTGGGGAAATAGTTAAAATGTGTAAATTCTGATGGATAATAAATTTAGTAATCTTAGGCAGATAAGTATCATTATCCATGCCCACTTAGTGTCTGATATTATCTTTGGAGCCCATTTGAAAAAGCCAATACAGAAAATAGTCACTAAATATAAGACACATTTTTCAGTTCAGAGTTTTTTGCCTTGATCATGTTTTTCAGCTTAACTGTGAGAGTCTAATTTAGAAGCACACAGATGTGTTCCATAAATATACTACACTTAGTGACTATATTAATTATCTTATTTTATTAGGGATCAGGTTTTTCTAATAGCAAATCTTTTGCTGAACTTTTTTCAACACTTCAGATCACTTAAAAAAATCAATCACTCCCTCCTGATAGACCGGATTAGTCTGCATTCTCCACCTGTATCATATGAACAGATAAAAATTACCATCTTAGAATGACTTCAATATGTTTTGTTCCTGGGAGCTGTCACATGGCTTCTTTTTTATTCTTCTGTCTTTTTAACCAGACCTTTGATTTCACACTGGTAGATGGAGTTCCTAGTGAGGAACATCCCTTACCAATGTAGATCTATACATTCTCTGCACCTTCTTGACTCCAAGGTCAGTTCTGTATTAACTACTCCACCCTGCCTTTCCTGTCATTTGGTTTTACGTGAAAAGCCTTATGGGTAGATGATTGTTCAATGAAACACCAAATGCCCACTGCCCTTGATATTTCTACCTTATAGTTTATATTTTCTATTCATTGTCACAATAATGTCTAATAACAATTAAATTTTTGTGAGAGGCAGGACCGTTCTTTTGGCAATCCAGTGAAGCCCTATAGACCTCTTCAAAGAATATTTTAAGTGCATGAAATGCATATGATTACAAAGGAAACCAATTACATTTAAATAGTTTTCAAAATACTTTTTTTTGAGGCAATCTGGGTTAAGTGACTTGTCCAGGGTCACACAGCTGAGGTAGGAATTGAATTCAGGGGCTCATGACTCCAGGGATGGTGCTCTATCCACTGTACGACCTAGCTGTCCCTCAAAATATTTCTTTCAAAAGGTTAAGAATACCTGAATCAGAAGCTTAAAATTGTCTTGCCTAGATTATCATTTAACACTACTGGCATTTTTGTGGTGGTGCTCATGCCCCTGGTCCTTTGCTGCCATCACACTGTAATTCAAAGGAAAGAATCAATGTTTGGACTAACAGATAGTCTTTATTAATTGGGGAAAAGATAGCATGAAGCAAGGACTGTTATAGTATTGAAAAAGCATAAGCGCTTCCAATCAAGACAGACTCAAAATGGAATGATTGAATTTGACGAAGGTGACTCAATTTATGAGTTTGCATTTGACAAATTCATTGCAATCTCAGGGTTCTTTTTTTCCCTCTGCTTTCAGACTTTTAGATTTTTACAACTAAAGAGTAATATTTTAACCTCCATTTTGAAAAGCACATTATTCAGCATTTGGGGCTGCCTGTAAGTGGTAGACTTCCCTTTTTCAGAGCGTAATTCATTGTGACTATTCAGTAATCAGTCTAGGGTTTGTTAGGGCTGTGTCTGTTGTGCATTGTGTCTGTTTGTAAGATAATAGCTCTCAGGGTACAATGGAATATCTTTTCCTTTTTCTTTTAAAAGTTATTGAAGAAAACTTGACTATGAAAGGGCAGAGAAGCATGGTATATATTGTATAAATAGTATTTGGAGTCAGGAAGATCTGAGCTCAGATCAGACAGCTAGTAATTCTGTCACCCTAGAAGTCGTTAAATCTTTCTGTGCCTTGGTTTCTCTTTTTTGAAATGAGAGGACTAAACTCAGTGGCCTCTGAAGGGCCTTCTAGCTCTAAATCTATCACTTTTATCCCTCTCACTTCCTTTCCATTGGATGGATTCTGTTATCTATGCCATTCTGTGGTAGATACAAAACAGGACATACCTGTCCTAGCTCCTAGAATTAGTCTGTAGGAGGATCAGGCCTCGGATAATTTTTTCCTTTCCAGTGGAATTCTGAAGTGGAAGCCTTTCAGACACATCCTGCATATAGCAGGTAGAATGCAGAAGGGATGTAATCCATTGTAAAGGTTGTTCTCTTTGGTTTTCATTAGATAGGTAAGTATGAGTAGTGGAGGAGCCACTTCATTAAGACCACAATTTGATGAGCAGAATATAGATGGATAGACTAATTGATAGGAAAATCTTAATATCCATTTACAAATAAGATGTCAACACAAAAGGTTGTAGAATAACCCAGTTGTCCCATACACACCATAGCAAAGACTTATAAAGGGCACTAGAATGAAAAATAATCATTACATCCAAAGAAAAAAGAATTGTAAACTCCTCCCATCCAGGATAAGACTAGATAAGACTATACAAAAAACCAGAAGCCTGTGGGCAATGGGACTGGAGTCCTGCTAGGGAAGTCAGTTCAAGTTTCAGGCAAAAGCAGCCCTAAAATCTGCCATCATTCTGACCAGAGACTCTCTAGGAGAATAAGAAGTCACATAGCAGTCATTCAGTAAATATTAATTAAGTGCTAACTACTTACCAGGCACTGTGCTAAACACTGGGGATACAAAAAGACAGTTCCTGTCCTCAAAGACCTCATAATGTAGTGGGGGAGGAAACAAGCAGACAAATGTGTATAAAGAAAGAAATAATGATATAGGAAAGAATATAGGAAATAATTAACAGATAACAATACTATAATTGAGAGGTTGAAAAAGGCTTTCTGTAGAAAATGAGGTTTTAGTTGGGACTTGAAAGAAGCCAGGGCAGCTAGATTGAGTGTTCAGTGGATAGAGGACCTGCCCTGGAGTTAGAAGAAACTAAGTTCAAATCCAGCCTCAGACACTTACTAGCTGTGTGACGCTGGGCAAGTTACTTAACCCTGTTTGCCTCAGTTTCCTCATCTTTAAAATGAGTTGGAGAAAGAAATGACAAACCATCTCCAGTATCTTTGCCAAGAAAACCTCAAAGGGGGTCAGAAAGAGTTAGATGTGACAAATGACTAAAAGACAGCAACGACATGAAGAAAGCCTGGGAAACCCAGAAGTAGAGATGAAATGGGCATGCATTTACCATCATGTTTAGCGGGAGACAGCTGGAGAAAATTCTCAGTCAAGAGATGGAGTATCAAGCAGTTGGAATATCAAGGAGGCCAATGTCACTGGATTGAAGAGTGCATGGCAGGGAGAAACACATTTAAAGGTAGGAGAAACTAGATTTTACGAAACTCTATGAAGGCCAAATAGCATTTTTAATTTAATTTTAGGGACAGTAGAGAACCCATGGAGTTTATTAAGTAGTAATATGGTCAGATCGGCACTTTAGGAACTGAATTGAGGACAGATGAGTGTGGAGAGATTTGAAGCAGACCAACTCACCACAGGCTATTAGGATAGTTCAGGAGTAAGGTGACAAGGACCTGCACTGGAGTGGTGGCAGTGTCAGATGAGAGAAGGAGCCGTATTTGAAAGGTGCTGCAGTGGTGAAATCTAAAGCCATTGGCAACAGCTTGGATATAGGGGTGGGGAGGTGAAAGAGTGTGGAGCTGCAGGTTGCGAGTCTGAGGGACTGGGAAGATGGCATTTCCCAGAGCATGCTTGAACCAGGAATCATTCCAGGGAGACCTAAAGCCAGCCAGCTCTCTGAGTGTAGAAATGCCAAGGGAGGTAGAAATTGGAGGAGTATTTGGCAGGGAGTAAGGTGAGTAAATGCAGGAATAAGTACAGCTGCCAAAATGAGACCTAGAAATCAGAGGTGAGCAAACAGGACCTAAGCATCTCATGCAGGAGGGCAGTAGAGGACGGAACCTGGCACAAAGTTCTAAACCAAGAAAGGAGGCCAAATGTTAGGAATACACACAGCACTGCAGGTAAAGACTCGAAGATAACCCAAAAGACATGATGCCACAGTAGGGCAACTAGGTGACACCACAGTGCATGGAGTGCTGGACCTTGAAAGACTCATCTTCGTGAGTTCAAATGTGCCTTTGGATACTCGTTAGCTGGGTGACTCTGGACAAGTCATTTAATCCTGTTTGCCTGAGTTCCTCATCTGTTAAATGAGCTGGAGAAGGAAATGGCCAATCACTGCAGTATCCTTGCCAAGAAAACCCCCCAAATGGGATCATGAAGAGTTAAACACCACAAAATGCCCTGGCTGCAAGGACTGCAAGAGTACTTCGAAAACGTTTCGCAAGAGTTCTTGGGTGAAGTGAGAGCTTTGCAGAAAGAATGTGGAGGAGAATAAATAAGTTAGTAGAGAAGGTAGAAAATCATTTCCAACTAGGAGACTCCTTGGAAAATGGAACGATGCAAATAGAATTCAGTGGCTCTAAGGGAAAATAAAAATTAAAACAAAAAGAAGGTAATGATGGAAGCCATCTGTTATCAAAAACAACTGGACTGAAAATTCTTCAAGGAGAGATCATTTAAGAATCATCAGACTCCCAAAACCATGACCAAACAAACAACTTGGAAACCACATTCCAAAAACTTAGAGAAGAAAACTAAATTACAAATCTCCTATTGTCTCCTGGCTTCTTGTTACCTTCAGCATTAAATATAAAATCCTCTGTTTAGCATTAACTGCCGCTCCCTCCCCCCCAACCTGGCCCCTTTCTGTCTTTTCAGTACTCTTCATTTACTCCATTCCATGAACTCTACCATCTGGCTTCACTGGCTTACCTCCTATTTCTCACACATGGCGCTTCATCTCCCAACTCCGTGCCTTGTATTAGCTGTCCTTTATTCATAGCAGTCTCTTCTTCCTCCCTTTCAAATCCTAGATTACTTGGCTTTCTTCAAGACTCAGCTCAAATCCCACCTTTCTCAAATCTCATTCCACTGGAGATGCCTCCACTACCTTCCATTGACACTGTTTAGATCTTGTATGTAGTTATTTCTGAGCTCTCTCTCCTTTTAGAATTTGAGCTACTTATATTCAGTGTCCACATTTCTGCCTTTCTTTGTATCTCCCACACTTAATCAGTAAACATTCATTTAAGCACTGATTATGTGCTAAGTACCTAGTAAGTACTTAATAAATGCTTGTTAACTGAGTGACTGATCTGAGAACTAGAGGGGGCGAGGTTTAAATAGAAAAAATCCAAAAATCACCTCTTAAGAAATATCCAGGAATGTCACTGCCAGATCTAGAGGCTCCAGGGTGAAAACAAAATGCTGCAAGCACTAAGAAACCAGAGTCAGGATCTCACAAAACTGCAGCAACTATTTTTATGAAGAGAAAATTTTAAAATACAGTAGTTTGGCTGAAATTTTGAAATGCAAAAGTAGGAATCAAGAGAAACACGAAAAAATCCATCCACTTGAGCAGTTGTTCAAGACTGAATGTTAATGAATTGCTTACAACTTACTCTGGGAAGAAGAGACAAATATCCTTTCAGAATTTCATTGTCTTAAAATATCAGAGCTAGATTTAAGAAAAATAAATCTAGAGAGTCCAAATGATGGTTCTTTTTGTTTATTTTTAAAGAGGATAGCAAAAAGGGGGAAGAGAAAGGAAAATCCTCAGGAAGAACTGAAAAAGGAAGAGAATTTGTTTCTCTTAAATTTGTACATGTAAGAAAAAGAGTATACAACCAGAGAGGATGTGGTAGAGGAGAGAGCATCTCATGATGTCTTACTTTTATCTCAACCACAGATAAGTCACAAAATCTCATATATCTATATACTGAGTAGCAAAATACCAAAGTAGTTAAAAGAAAATAAATTGAGAAATTGATAACAAAATTATAATTGGGGTCTTCACTGCACCCCTTTTAGACCCAGATAAATCTAAAAGAAAAACAAGAAAGAGGTTAAGCATCTGAATAGAATTTTACAAAACTTGATATGATAATTTTCTGGCAATTAGTAAGTGGGAATAGAAAGAGTTTAGTTGTTAGCTGTACATAATATTTGTATAGAAATAGGCCATGCCCTAGGGCATAAAAAGCTCATAAATAAATTCAGAAAAGTAGAAATATTGAACACATAAATTACTAAGAAAATCATATTGAAAGTCATAGTCATCAAAGAGCTTTTGAAGAAATATTTGGAATGTAAGTTAAGATTAAATCATTAAACTCTGAAGAATTGAGGTCCAAGAACAAATCATAGAAACAATAGATAATTTGATCAAAGAGAATGATAAGCAATGAAACAAAAAACCACTATAGAGTCATATGATTCTGTCACCTAATACCAAAAGGGCTTTTTAGAGAACAGCTGCTTTTTCTGTTGGGTTTTTTTTTTTAAAGCATCAAGAAGCATAAGAATGAGGTCAATAGGTAAATAGTAAATGATAGATGGTGTGCTAAATAGTATCTCAAAAAAAAAAAAGAAAGAAAGAAAGCTAGTATTATCTGTAATGGAGAAATGATAATGGCCCTTCCAGTAACAACAAGACAAAACTTTGGAAGACTTGTATGAACTAATGTAGAATGAAGTAAGCAATTGATATTGAAGCAATAAGATTATTAAGGAAAGCAGTTTTGAAAGACTGAAGGAGTAGAGCCAAGATGGCAAAATAACAGGAAGTCTTCCAACACAACTCCTCCAAAAAGATCTAGAAAACCACCAGACCATGTCCTGATTGGAAAATCAAAGGGGAAGAAAGATCACAAGTCCTATTTCTAGCCCACATCAGCTTGGTTTAGAGGTTTAGCATTCCAGTGCTTAAGAACTGAAAGACAAACATGATACTGTTATCAGGGCAAGAAGAGAACCCAAACCCATAAAGAAGGATCCTAACCTTGTTTTGGAAGCAGGAACCAATGCCACCTTAGTCATTCACTACCCAGTTCTGAGTCATGCTGGGTGTCGTATCCAAGGAAAATCAAAAAAATGGTGTGCTTCAGGGTGAGAAGCATTTCCAGAGTGAGGGAAGACCTAAGCTGTGTACTAAGTGAAAAACAAGTTCAGATGTAGCTGGGTGACTTTCCCTGAGTAAGGTTTGGACTTCAAGTTTCTACTCAGTCTGAAACTTACAATGAATTAGACAGGGCATGAATCCCAGACTAAAAGAGAACCTACAGTTCTATCACTTTGAACCTGCAGAGCTTTCCACCTAGCTTATCAGTGCTGAATCCAACAGCAATCTACCAAACCTTACATCAGCAGGTTGTGTCAACTCAAACCCAGATCAAGAACTTTCAGAGCTCTGATCCAGAGGGCAGTACTCAGACATTCTCCTGGATCAGACTACATTGTCAGCACTGAAAACATGCAGGTCCTGCACCTGAACTGTCCCCAAGAGCCCCAGAAGACACACTTAATACCCCCAAGGAAGCAGCAGCAGGACCTGCAGTCCTTCTCCCCAGAAATATGCAGCATCTGATCCTAACATAAAATCCAGAGCCAGGATGTTCTGTGAAAGACTGAGCAAACAAAAATATTAATTTAATTCAACAGTAAAGAACTGTTGTAATGACATAATGCTCAATACAAAAGCCTAGAAGAAGGGAATGACTCTTAAAATATGCATAAAGAAAGCCTTAACAAAAAAAAATACAACTTGGGCATAAGTTCACCTGGAATTTCTTCAAGGGATAAAGCAAGAGTTTTTTGTTGTTATTCCTTATTAAGAACAGAGTGAGAGTGGTAGAGGAAACGTGAAAAGAAATAAGAACTATGGAAGACAGCCTAGAACAAGAAGCATATAACCTTATTCAAGCCACAAATTCCCTGAATTTGTTATTTCTGTTCAGTTGTTTCAGTCACATCCAACTCTTCATGACCCCATTTGGGGTTCTCTTGGCAAAAGATACTGGAGTAGTTTGCTATTTACTTATCCACCTCATTTTACAGGTGAAGAAACTGAGGCAAACAGGGTTAAGTGACTTGCCCAGGATCACACAACTAGTAAATGTCTTAGGCTGGATTTGAATTCAGGAAGATGAGTCTTCCTAACTTTGGGCCTGGCGTTCTATCATCTAAGCCACCTACCTGCTCACTGAAAAATAAAATGGACCAAATAGAAGTTAATTTACTCCATGAGACAATCACAAAGAGTAAAACAAAGTCAAAAGGCTAAAGGTATATTTTAACAAAAACTAGCCTGGAAAAGAGATAGGGGAAAGATAAATTTAGGAGTCCTTGGACTTTCTAAAAACCATAATGACAAAAAAAGGGGCGGAAAAGAGCCTAGATATCTTAATTCAAGAAATAAGAAGCCTGCCCAGATCTCTTAGAACCAGAAGGCAAAGTGGAAATACAAAGAATAGACAGTCACTTCCTGACAGAAATCTCCAAATGAAAATTCCCAGAATATTATAGTCAAAATCCAGAGCTTTCAGGTCAAATAAAAAATACTTCCAGCAACCAGAAAGAAACAAGTACCAAAGAACCACAGTCAGAATCACACATGATTTAACAGCCATCACTTTCAAGGAGTAAAGAGCTTGGAATCTGATGTTCTAGAAGACAGAAGATTTAGTAAAACCTTACGAGAGGGTAAGAAAAACCCAACAACTCAACCTTTAGTAAAACAGAGGACATAGAAGCATTCCTTATTTTAAAAAAAAAAACAGATTTAGAAAATTTGAAGTGCAAACATAAAGAGACAAGAGAAATATAAAAAGGTAAACATAAGTAAGCAGTCTTAAGGATCTAAATGAGAATAAACTATGTATATTTTGTGTAACTTGGGATGTGCTGGAGCAGACTGTTAAATTTTACCATGTGAGCATTTACACCTGAGAAATGGGCAAACATTGTAAGTCAGAAGTTGTTTTATTGATTGGCTAGAATTAATTTTTTGCCAGAAGGTACCATGTTAACAAATTAGTAGCAAGGCTAATAACCATATGCACCAAATGGCATAGCATCTCACTACTTAAAGGAAAGATGTAATGAGTTACATGGCGAAACAGACAGTAAACTAATAGTGAAGAACCTCAATTTAACCTTCTCAAACCTAGATAAATCTAATGCCCCAATTTTTTTAAAGAAGTAAGGAGCTAGAATAGCATTTTTGAAAAGTTTGATAGACCTCTGAAGAGTACTGAATGGAACTAGAAAAGAGTGTTTATACACACAAAATTTCACAAAAAAAATGACCATTAGAGTCATAAAAATTAAAATAACAAATGGCTATTAAACTCATTTTTATGGATATCAGTGCAATAAAAATTATATTCAATAAAAGGCCATTAAAGAAATAAATTAAAATTAATTGGAGACTAAAGAATCCTAAAGAAGGGATGAGTAAAAGAACACATAGAAACAATAAATAATTTCATTAAAAATAACAACAATAAAACAACACACCAAAATTTACAGAATGTTAACAAAATAATTTCTTAGTAGAAAATTTCATTCTTTAAACATTTTCATTAGTAAAAGAGATTAAAATCACATGAATAAATTCAATATACAACAAAAATCCTAGAAAATGAACTAATTAAAAATTCCCAATTAAACAACAAAGTAGAAATCCTAAAATCAAAAAAGAACAAAACTGAAAGCAAATACAATTCCCTGAATTAATCGTAAAACTTGGAGCTATTTTTAAAGAATAATAAGAAAAATAGATTATTAGTTAACTTTAATCAAAAGAAGAAAAAATTACCAGTATCAAAAATGAAAAAGGTCAATTTCTAGCCAGTAAAGAATAGAAATTATTGAGATTGTCACCAAATTATATGACCATAAAACTAAATCTGAGTAAAATTGACATGTATTTACAAAAATGCAAAGTTCCCAGATTATCAGAAAAAATAGAACACATAAATAACCTAATCTTAGAAAAAGAAATTGAAGCAGCCCGAAGTAAACTCCAAAAAAATCCAAGAACCAGATATGTATTTATGAGGGAATTCTACCAAAATAAAGAAAAATTAATTCTGATATGTTTTAAAATGGGAAAAGTGGAGATCTTACCAGTTCAATCAATGAATAAAATACAGTCTTGATACCTAAACCAGGAAGAGTCAAATTAGAGAAAGAGTATTATAACTGAATATCTCTAAAAAATACTGATACATAAATTTCAAATAAATTATTAGCACAGATATTTCAGCAACATATCACAAAGATAATTCCCTATGATCAGGTTGGATTTATACCTGGAATACAGGACTGGTTCACTATTAGGAAAATTGTAAATTTAATTAACCACGTTAAATAAGAATAGCAAACAAAATCACATGAGTAATAGTTGTTGAAAAATCTTTTGACAAGATACAAACTCATTTTTATTTAAAAAAAACTCTAGAAAGCATAGGAATAAATAGACTTCTTAATACTTAATACTTATTGTTCACTTTTGTCTGACTCTTTAAGACCCTATTAGGGTTTTGGTTTTGGTTTTGGGTTTTGGGTTTTGTTTTTTTTTTTGGCAAAAATACTGGAGTGGTTTGCCATTTCCTCCTTCAGCTCATTTTATAGATAAGGAAACTAAGTCAAATAGGATTAAATGATTTGCTCAAGTCACACAGCTGGTAAACATCTTAGGCTGGATTTGAACTCAGAAAGATGAGTTCTGACTTTCTAACTCTGGGCCCTGGCACTCTATCCACTATGCCCATGATAAGTAGGACCTATCCAAAACCAAGAGCTAGACTTCTCTGTAAAGGGGATAAACGAAGGACTTTTGCAGTAAGATCAGCAAGGATGTCTACTATGACTGTTGCTGTTCAGTATGAAGCTAGAAATATGAGGTTTAGCTATAAATCAAGAAAAAGCACAGGCAAAGATGAAACAATTATTGGTTTTTGCAGATGATGTAATGTGTTAACTTGGAGAACTCTAATGAGTCAACTAAAAATCTAGTTGAAACAGTTAGCAACTTCAGAAATAAACCCACATAAATCATCAGCAATTCTGCTTATTTCCAACAAAATTCCATTTAACATACAGCATTTTTAAAAACAATAAGGAAAAAGAAAGAATACACACAACTGAATCAATATATTGAAAAAAATCTGGAAACATGTGCACTGCACAGCACCCATGGATCTTCTATCTTCATGAAGGAGTGGGTTACAGGTGTTAATCTCTTAATTCAACTCATGCTTGATATTTACAATTTTGAGTAGCTGCCTTTCTTTGTGAACCCAAAGATCCCCTCTACTGGGGCAAGAACTCACTATTTGACAAAAACTGTTGAGAAAAATGGACAATAGTTTGGCAGAAACAAGATAGAGAACACCATCTATAATCAGACATAAGCAAGATAAGCTCCAAATGGGTACATTACTTAGACAGAAAGGGTGAGATCATTCACGGATTGGAGGTGCAAGGAGAAGCTTACCCATCAGACGGAAGGAAGAGTTTGTTACCAAACAATATTACAAACAACTTTAAAAGCAGAAACATTTTAGTGACAAGTGTTTTGTTGGGTTTTTTGTGTTTTTTGTTTTTTGCTTTTTGAATGGGGGTGAGAAATATGTTTGAAAAAATTGTTGTAAAGTCTTAAGAATTCTGATCAGCAAAATGGCCAGCCACAACTGGAAGGAAACCAATGATTGATCGTGCTTCCCACCTTTCCCACCTTTTGACAGAGATGTTGGACTGGAGATTCAGAATGAGACATGTCTTTTCAAACACACCCAATGGAGAGGAGATTGTTTAGCTTGCCTGTTTCCTATCAGGGGTGGCTTCTGTTTCTTTGGAGGGACAAGGGAAAGAGGGTGGTAAGAGTGACACCAGGCAGAGCAGCAGAAGCAAACAGCATCAATGAGCCATTTTTAAAATCCACAGAAAATATCAGTTCAGAGAGTTTTCATGACTGTGTTGAATTTTATATTCTTAAAAAAGACATAGAAATGTTCCTAATAAAATTTTATTTCAAAAACTATTCATATTTTGTCATTTAAAATGCCCTCTTTCGACTGTTAGAGCCTGGGAAAGACCTCCTTCCTACCAGATGTTCCCATTTCTGGCTCCTGGAATCATGCAGATGGTCTGTAGCAAATAAGAATTTAATAGTTTCTCAGGTGCTAATGAGAAAAAAAGCCAGTCATTTAATAGAAAAGAAAAAGACAGTGTAAACAACTTTTAAAGGAGATGCTCAGTCTGAAGATCTTTTCTCTGTCCTCATTGTGATAGGGGAGCCCTTTTCATCAACTCCTTCCTTTCTTTATGGACTCTCCTAAGGCAGTATCTAAGGTCTTTGGGCACATATTTGGCATCACTTCCATAGCACAAGGAAACACAGATACTTTCATTATTCAGAGGAGGAAAGAAAAAGTCAGTGAAAGCATCACCAAATTCTATCTGTTAACTTCTCTCTCTTGTTCCCAGACCCTGAGGCAAAAGCAGCAAACTTTAAATATATGTTCCATCTAATGCTGGGTAATAAAAGGGGAACAGTGAGAAGTAACCCTACCTGACTATGGGAAGTGCCATTAAAAGTTATCATGATTATATAGTACACGCAGCAGCCTAAAACTATTTGCCATGTCAGAGACTTTGCAGGATCATGGGAAATCCACACTGCTCTTCGGTTCTTTTTTTAGTGCCTTATTTTAAAAAGTAAAAGCCTTACTTAGATGACTCATATCATTTGCATGCAAATTTTTGATGTTACTAAAATAAATATTACTGGGTTTTTTTTCCTTCCTAAATATGGACCCATCCTGGAGCCTCTGGGCACATACACAAAGAATGGTGGGATCTCATTTGAATATCTGTTGTCTGAAATGACTCTTGACATTGGTACCAGGTAAATACTTAGTTCTAGGGATGTCTAGAACCCTTGCCCGGAACACCAGGAAAGTTGAGGCTTTGACAAAATTATTAAAAGTACAGTCCAGAGACAATATTATCTGAGAGAAAACATATTTCCTCTCACCCACAGGAATCAAGCTTCAGGATTCTTAGTAGTGGCACCACATAGAGATCAGGAAGCAAACATTTATTAAGCACGAATTCTGTGCCATGCAATAAAATTTAGATGTAAACATAGAAAGGGAAAAGATAATCCCTGCCTTTAAGAAGCTCACAGTCTAATGAGGGAGACAAAATGTAAACTATGTACAAACAAGATGGATATGGGATTGCTTTTCGTCCTTCATACTGGAGGACATCCTGATGTAGGGGTCAAGATAGAGTACGTTTCAGTTGCAGCTTATCAGTCTAATAAAAGCTCAGAAGGCTCTATCACAGATTGGGGTCAGATAAGTCTGTTTGAACATTTGGGATGAAGATGTCTAGATTTGTATATCTCACATTTCCTTTGTACTACTGTAATTCTGCTTTGCTTATTGAGTACATCGCCTTCTTTGATGCCATCATACCATGCTGAGTGGTCCTGTCCCAATGTCTCCTGTATCTCATAATTGATATTAAAGTTCTTCAGAGAGACCTTGAGAAGATCTTTGTACCACTTCTTTTGACCTCCTTATGAGCACTTGCCTTATGTGAAGTCTCCAAAAATAAACTTTTAAGTAAGCTTTTATTTGACATTCAGGCTATGTGGCCAGCCCTTCAGAGCTGTACTCCATGCAGTAGATTTTGAGTGATTCACAGTTCAGTTTCAGGGAGGACCTCAAGGTCCAGTATTTTCTCTTCCTAGGATGTCTTCAGATAGATGCAGGATAAAGAGGACATAGTCAGCAGAGGGAAAGCACTAGAATTAAGAGGGATTGAGAAAGGCTTCCTGTTGAATTCTAGCTTGGACTTGAAGGAAGCCAAGAGACAGAGAAAAGGATGGAAAACATTCCATGCAGAGACACAGCCAGTGAAAATGTACAGAGTCAGTAACTCAAGGAGGCTAGTACATATGGGAATATGAGGTACAAAAAGTATTAAAAGGTATAAAAAGGTAGGGGAAGTGCGTCAGGTTTTGAAAGCCAAAAGAAAATTTTATATTTGATCCTAGAGGTGAAAGGGAGCCATTGGAGTTTACTGAGTAGGTTGAGAAAGTCACTTTAGCAGCTGGGTGAAGGATAGACTGGAATAGAGAGAGACTTGTGGCAGGCAGACAACCAGCAAGCTATTGCAGTATTCTAGGCACGAGGAAATAAGAGCCTTTACCAGAGTGGTAGCAGTATTAGAGGAGAGAAAGGGGTGTGTCTGACAGATGCTGCAGCAGAAAAATCAACAGGCCTTAGGAGCAGACGAGTAAGAAAGAATGAGGATTTAGGTTTAAAAAGTAGCATTTGAGCCTTGGGAAACGAGGAGAATGATGGTGATAACGATAGGGAAGGTAGGGAGAAGAGGAGTTTGGACCCATCGTCTACGGGTTAGCCAGTTTGATACGTCTGCGAGGCCACGGAACGTTTGAGACTGGAGGTCAGCAGAGAGGCCGTTGGGGCTGAGTAAGATCGGAAAATCCTCAGCATAGAAGTGATCATTGAGTTCTTGGGAGCTGATAAGATCACCAAGTGAAATAGCATAGAGAAAAAGAACAAAAGGACTCAAGACAGAGTCTTGTGGGACACCCACGATTAGAAAAGGTAGGCTAGATGAAGATCCAACCAAGTAGACTTAAGAAGGAGCCGTCAGGTAGGTAGGTGGAGACCCAGAACACAATGGGGTCACAAAAAAATCACAGAAAGGACAAGAATCAAGAAGAAAGGGTGATCAGCAGTGTCAGAGACTCTGGAGAGGAGGTCAAGATGGATGAGGACTGAGAAAGGACTTCTAGGTTTGACAAAGTGGAAAACCATTAGTGACTTTTGAGAAAGGAGTTGGATTGAAGAATGTAGGCAGAAGCCAGACTGTAAGAGAGTGAAAGGAGAGGAATTACAGTCACTTATTTTTAGACAGCCTTCTCAAGAAATTTAGCCACAAAATGCAGGTGAGATATGTGATGTTATTTAATAGAGCTGGATGGATCAAGTGAGAGTTTTTTGGGGCGACAAAGGCGTGTTTTTAGGTAGTAGGGAAGCAGCCGGTAGACTGGAAGAGATTGAAGATAAGAGAGTGAGAATGATGCAGGAGCCAGTCTGCTGAAGAAAACAGGATAGAATGAGATCACTTGTGCACATAGAGGCAGTTGGACCTTGGCAAGAGAGGTCACTTTATCATGTGAGACAGGGGTGCAAGTGAAGAATTGGCAGAAGGCATCAGGGAGAGTTAAGAAGAGGGGATGAGGAGCTCTCAACATACAGCCTCAGTGTAAGGCAAGATTCTTAGCAGTGAGTGAAGAGGGAGGGAGAGCCATGGGATGAAAAGGTTTAGAAGAGCTATAGTGGTGAGTGAGACTGTGAATTACAGAGGGGTGAAAGAACTGCCTAGCAGCATTGAGGGCCCACATAAATTTGGGTGGGACCCTGTCAGCCCTACTGTGTGACTTTCTCCATCTTCATTTAGCAGCACACGTGTGGTAGGAGTGAGTGATTGTAGCACCAATGCGATATTCACAGCACCAAGGCAGCCATGAATATCCCAGCTCAATTCTGAATCGCAAAGTGGAAGACAGAACCAAACATTTATTCAGACACCAGAAAGCCAGCTCCATGACAGCCACAAAAATCTGTACACAATAATGATGCAGAAGACAACACCATCCGCTAGGCTTCCCATATGCCAGCTCCATTAGACCAATCACAAGCAGCCTGCCTCCTTCCTAGTTCTGACTAAACTGACCAATTTCCTCTCAGCTCTGTCTCTTCCTCTTCCACCTGTTCAGCAGCCTCCTCCCACCACCACAGGCTCCATGTGAGCCAGGGAGGTCACCTGGGCCTGTTAATGGATAAGAGAGATCTTCATTTAAATTGCCATTGCAGTGATCCACCCTGAAGCTCTGCAGTTGATGATACTACAAGAAGTGGAGGGACTTTCAAGATAAGAAAACAGTGTAGAGTGGAACTGTTCCACCAAGGTGTCACAATAAGGAGAGTATAGCTAGTGCAGGGGTGATGGGCTGGGAGGAAACTGAGACTTCCTGTGAAGAATGACAGAATGCCCAGGCGTTTATAGCACTAATTTAGGAGATGCTGTTAGGTCAGCCCTCTCATTTTACAGAAGAGAACGTTGAAGTCCACGTAAAGTCCTTCCATTCCAAATTCCACTAAATCAGACATATGGATTGCAGTTGTCTGCCCTTCAGCATGGAATCCAAAAACAGATACTGCAGTTTTTGTCTAACAAAGAATAAGTGACAAAATGTAAGTGCTTCCTATGTGCTAATTACTATGTTCTGAGACCGTAGATTAAAAAACGGAAGACAGGCCCTGCCTTAAAGGAAGAAATACAACATAGAGGGAAGTGGTTGCCAAGGACAGGTAATGTGGTTTGGAAAGACAGATGGATGGAAAGTATTGCCTTAGTGAAGTGTACTGATCCGTTCATTCCAGGAGCAACGAGAGGGTTGATGGGATAATAGTTGGAAAACTAAAAAGCAAAGGAAGTAGGAGTAGGGGTGGGGGAAAAGAGGAAGGTGTTCAAGGGATGTAGGGGGTATGCTCCTGGTGGCAGATGAAAAGTATGCAAGAGAAGTGAAGGGTCGGTAGTGGATCATCAGCTTACATGTAGTATGTGACTGAGACAACCATGGTTCAAGACAGTGAAGCCCATGATGAGAATTGTAGGCATGAAAGGATTAAGTCCTATGAGACTTGGTTTCTTGACCAGTTATATGACATTGGTGAGAAGTCTGGTTTAATAACAAAATAACAAAACTGTTATTAAAAATAACAGCCACAGCAGCTTGTTGAAAATTTTGTTTTCAGTAACTTAAGATACAGGTTGATGAGCTGATTATTCTGATATGGAAAGCAATGCCCAGTTTAGAAATGTGATTGATACTAAGATAAAAATCGGAGCCCAAGGGGACAGTTTAATGAGCTGTGAATTAAAGTGCAGTTGTCTGAGGGTGACATAACATTTTCTCAAGGTAACACATAAGGGAAGGGTATAATTTCCACAAAGAGTTTCCTCCAAGTTCTTCAATCCTCACCAATGTGTTTTTATACCTAGTGGTTTATATGCATCTGTCCACATGACTAACTGTAGAAATGATCACAGTAACAGCTCACACCACACAGAATGATCTACCTACTTAGAGTAAGAGTGAACTAGCCATGCCAACTGGATTTATACAATGTACAATATGCATCAGGTATAGCACGTAGATTTCTCACACACACAAGAAATAACGATAGATACAGTAGACTCACAGCATGCATTGATAGAAAGACATAGAATTCAGTAAGCTAGTTTATAACTATAGTGTTCTAAAAGATTAATACTTAAACTTAAATTAATACTTAAACTTCAACAGAAGCTTGACTCTCCACTGTCTCTCTCCATATCCATGACTTCTAACTAGTTAGACCCAATGTTAAACTCCTTTTCCTGTCTCTGGTATTCTCCTGGTCAGCTCTACCCAATGGATCCAAGAACTGCAAACTTATTAAACTCACACAGTGGCCTCCAAACATGGATCTGTCCATCTTTGGGATCAGTGCTTATTAACCTAAGATCATGAAAGCAAAAACACAGAACTAACCCAAAATCCAGTCTCAGGCTCATCTAGGCAGGACATATGCTTTGGTTGCCATGTACTGGTAACATTTCTGCTTTTCTAATGAATATCCCAGCTTTTTGTATCTGAAGAAGACAGTTTTAGGAGCAGAGCACCCTGTTTAAAAATCTACTGAATTACTAACTCCTTAAGCTCAGCTACCAATAGAGAAGCACTTCATCATCTCAGAGTACACACCATTCCACATAAGGTCTTTCCATAGCTGGAAGCAGTGAGGAGTTTTGTCACACCAAAATGCCTTGGCTCTGAACCAGCAAGGCTGGTCAGTTAGAATCAAAATGGGTAGCTCTGCACATACTTATGCAGAGATGGCTCCTATAGACCTCATATTCAGCCCTCGTTATACTTGACACATAGGTGTTCAGGTTATGGTTGAAAGCACAGGCTGTACTTAGAATGGCAATTTTTTTTCTTTCTAATGGATCATAAAGGGATTTGAGATTTTCTTGTAAACTACAATTTGCTTTTCAAATCTTAAAGAGACAAAAACAAACAGTAAATAGTAGTTGAATGAAAGGATAAATAGGCGAATGAATATGGGAGTGGAGACCAGTCTATTAGGAACATTTCAAACCACAGTCTTGGGAAAAGCAAGCAGTAATATTCAAGGAAAATGGAGGGAAATGAAAAGTCCACTCAGCTTAGTTCATACAACATATAATAATGGAAAGAATATTCAATTATAACTGTAGCATTGGTTCAGTTAGATGGAGCTTCTCATAACACCCTTAATAGTCAAGTGTTATGGGAGGCATTCCAGACTCCTGTGTTGACTTTTTTTATTTAGGCCACTTGTGAATCATGTATGAGAGTTGAATTGTAATATGACGTCTAGAGTAGCTATCTGTGGGAGCCTGTGCAAAGCTATGCTTCCTGATCCTAGCTGACCACACTAGCTGGCTCAGCACCAAGGTCCTTTGGGTAGGACCAAACTCTTCATTGCTAAGAAAGCTATGTCAATGGTTCAGGCTTTTGTCTTCTAAGTTAATTAATTCTTGAAGGCACTTTCGATAACTTTTAAGAGAAAACTACCTTGCCCTATATAATGGGAGTCTGGTCAATGTGTAGTGCATCAATTTGCAGCTGCCCCATATGGAAAAGCTGAAGAATTTGCATACAGGAGACTTGGGATGACATTTAAGGGATTTTAAGGACATTTGAGAGATTGTGGATGATGCATAGACATTCTGTAACTTCCTCTGGCTAGCTAACCAGAGCATCTTTGAAGGTCTCCATTCAAACTAAGCTATCATTTTCATGATCTAGCAATCTAATAATACCATGTCAGAAAAGGAAATTTAAGTAATCTAGCATGAAGCCATGCTGACTTTTTGTGGTCACAGCTTACTCCTCATCTCTATAATAATACTCAACTCAAATATTTAAATACACCTCTCCACTGCACCGTTCATATTACTAATTTCTAATTCTTCAGGGACAGTAGTGTTCCACGTCTTGTATGGAACTGTGGTAGACTGTTATTTAAAAGGTGGACCTTTAATAAAGCAAGAAGTTTGTGGATGTTAAAAGAACTTCAAAATTTCCCCAGAGCAATTCAGCCCTCCCTCTTCCTCTGTTTAATTTCAGTGTCTATTTATTTGTATGTATCAAGATAGGATAGATACAAAGACCAACAGACAGATACACATATACTTCCTTTGTGTATATTTTAGCTTCGTTCTCATTAGTGTCACTTCTGTCTCCTTTATAAGCATGTCTAGGACTATGATGTAAAGAGTCCAAGAGTGGTGGATTGTTGTGTTTGGTGGCAAAAAAAAGAAAAAAAGGATTATTATAAACATAATGGCAGATCTTTTCCATATTTTTTTCGTTTGTTGACCTCCTGATTTCATCCATAAATGCCTCAAGATGGCTTTTTTCTGTTGAGTCCCTCACTAAGAATGGAAGTCAGGTTTGTTCAAGTTAAGCTTAAAACTTAATTTCAAATTTGCATACTCTGTGCATTTTTCTTTTCTGAAAATCATGATATTTGCCCTGCTCCATTTCTCTGGTAATTCTTCAGGTTTCCATGATGTTTCACTGACAGTGGTTCTAAATCAAATTTTCCATTTCCTTTAGTACCTAAGGATATAGTATCTTGAAGGTGAGGTAAAAAATTTTTAACTTACTTTTAGCAAGAAAAAAGCTCTAAAAAACATCTACACTATAGAAGACCCTCATCATTACTATATCAGGCCTCCATAATAGGCTTATAAGTTTCCTAAATTTATTTATTTCTGTTTCCTCTTTTTTGTTCATGTGATCAAAAACATATTACAAGGACAAACATGGTTTCTGTTTATGCCTCAGTTGATCTTTAACCAAATGTATTCCACAGAATTTCCCCCTTTTTTCTAAGAATCTTCAATTGTTAAAATATTTTAAACACACACACACACACACACACACACACACACACACACACACACACACACACACACACACACACACACAAGCACGTGCCATGGCATTGTAGATAAAAAGCAGGCCTCAAAGCTAGGAAGACCTGGTATAAAGTCCCACCTTTGACGTACTCTATATTATCCTAAATAAGTCACTTAGCCCCTCATTGCTCTAGGCAATTACTTAAGACTACAAATCCATAAAATGGTTGATTAGGAGATTTCCTCACCCAGGATATATGCTAATGAAGTCACGGGTCTAGTATCTATTTATCTAGGTGGTGCAGTGGATATGTCACCTCAAATGTCACCTCAGACACTTGGCATTCACTAGCTGTGTGACCTTGGGCAAGTCACTGAACCCCAATTGCCTCATCCTGGGTCCTCTCCGGTCATCCTGATGGATGTCTAGTCACTGGATTCATATGGCTCTGGAGGAGAAGTGAGGCTGGTGACCTGCACAACCCTCCCTCACTCAAAACAAAGTCAAGTGCAAGTCATGTCATTATTTCTCTGATGACATAGACTTCTTCAGCCACAAACGGCAAACACACACATCTGTCTATCTACTTCTCTACACACATACTTGTAGCATACTCCCTGCGTGCTGTAGCTAAGTTCGGAGGTTGGCTAAGATGCTGAGCAGTGATGACTACTTTGTGTTAACAGTCCCTGGTAAACAAAAATAACAATAAATAGAGTAAAGTGAGCGTTTTCTTAAGTTCTCCCAGTACAACACTCCAAACAGCTTTAGAAAGCACACAGAATGGAATTCTGAACAGGATAACCAAAAACAGGCACAGTGGGTTGTTTTTCGAGCCCAGGGCAGTTTAGAGGGCAGAAGGAGGACGTCTGTAGATATGGGCATGGGAGCATAGCACAGCAGAAATGCCACAGGCTGCGAGCCTCGGAGGTGGCTGTGACAGCAGTGGTCGTGGAGCTGGAAGAGCCCAGTGCGCAGGGACAGACAGGGAACTGAACACCTAGTTAAAAAGCAACTCGAGGGGTCCTCTGTGCACAGAACAAGTCACTATTTGTCGGCTTCTTAGTTCCAGGCATCAATTCCAGGGCAGAGAGGAGAAGTGGTCTCAAGGAAGCAGGGGCTCTGTCTGAGTAAGAACCAGAGTAGAGACCAGGAGGAAAATGACTAGACTACTTTTCTAGATCAGACCACTTTGGAAGTGGCACCAACTTACAAGTCCCCATACCGAGCTGTGAAAACACCAGAAGGATATAAAAGACTGAAGTTCAGGCTAGCCATTTCCCCACCTCACCCCTATTCCACAACTCGCCCTCTTCACTCCCATCCCATGCAAGGTGAACAGTACACCCAATTCTAAGAGAGTCAAGAGACAGGCCAGTCAAATGAGCCAAAAAACAAAGAAATCAAAAACCCCGACCATAAAAAGCTTCTCAGAAGAAACTAATGATTTTAAAATACTTATAAGCAAAGCCTCGAAGAAAAAAATGCAGATCAACCACAAGCCCAGCAAGAAATATTTTAAAATCAAATAAGTGTGGTAGAGGAAAAATTGGGAAAAGAAATAACAGCAATGCAAGAAAATCATGAAAAGATGATTTACTGCTTGGTAAAAGGGGCGCCAAAGCAAGCAAAAGCTGAAGAACATAACTCATTCAAAATTAAAATTGGTCAAGTAGACGCTAGTGATTCTGTGAGACATCAAAAAATAATCAAACAAAAACAAAACAATGAAAATAGAAGAAAATGTAAACAATCTCAGGAAAAAACAACTGACCTTGAAAGTAGATCAAGGGGAGATAATTGGAAAATTATTGGACCACCTAAAAGCCATGATAAAAAAAAAAGCCTAGATATCGTATTTCAAGAAATTGTCTTGGAATCAGAGGGCAAAGTAGAAATGGAAAGAATCCACGGAACACCTTATGAAAGAAATCCCAAAATAAAAACTCTCAATAATATTAAGGTAAAATTTCAAGTCTCCCAGGCCAATATAAACTGCTGGGGGGTAAAAAAGGTTAAAAAAAAAAAAAAGAGACCTACTAAATTCCTTCAATGACACAAATATCATTTTAATTCCTAAACAAAATTTTCAAATAAAATAACTAGCAAGGGAATTATAGTAATGTAAAAATAAAATATTATGACTACATGATTTATATCAGGAATGCAGGACTGGTTCAATATTAGGAAAACATTAAACATAATTGACCATGTCAATAACAAAAAAATAACAAAAATTATATGATCACCTCAATAGATGTAGAAAAACTTTTAACAAAAAGTAATACCCATTCCTGTTTTTTTAATAGGATAAGAATAAATGGAGTAGTATCTATCTAAAAACCAAGAGAAGAGGGGGAAAACTAGAAGCCTTCCCAGCAAGATTAAGGATGAATCACTGTCACCATATTATTCAATAATAGCCCTAGCAATAAGACAAGAAAAAGAAATTGAAGGAATAAGAACAGATTATGAGGAAAAAAAGCTATCATTTTTTTGCAGATGATACTTAGAGAACCCTATATAGTTAACTAAAAACTACTCAAAATATTCAACAACTTTAGCAAATTTGCAGGATATAAAACAAACCCAAACAAATCATCATCACAGTCTAGATATGACGAAAAGATCCAAACTGGAAGAGATAGAGAAATCCCATTAAAATAACTGCAGTCTAAAATATTTGGGCCATAAGAACTTTATGCATACAGTTACAAAGCATTCCACCCAAGTAAAGATAGGTCTAAATAATTGGAGAAATGTTAATTGCTCATATGTAGGCCAACTAGCAATGCCACCTAAATTAATTTACCTACTCAGTGCTATACCAATCAAGCTACCAAAAAATTTATAGAGCTATAAAAATTAATAACAGAACTCATTTGGAAGAATAAATGGTCAAGGCTGTCAAAGGAATCATTGAAAAAAAGTGTGATGGAAGAAGACCTACCAGTAGTAGATCTCGAGGTATATTACAAAAGAGTAATATCTCAACAATTTGATGCAGGATAATGGGGAAAGAAGGTTTGGAGAAAGGAAGAGAATTTGGAACCACAAATAAATCTAAAAATCAAAAAAAAAAGTTCCTAGTAAGGCACTAGTTATTAACGAATACAATGTAGCCTGCTTATTTGATTGTTTTCCTACAACTTAGAAAAAAATAGCTGAGCAAAGATTAGGCATTTCATTCTTTATCTTCTCATCTGAGGCTGCTGAAACAAATTGGTACGTAGGTTTCTAGGAAGATCTCAGCAAATCTAAGGGAATTCAAGGTGGGGAAAAATATATTTAAAATTTCCTATGGGTGTAAAATGAAAAATATTATGGGATTTAAAGGTTTGTGTGTTAGCTAAATTGCTAAGACATTGATGACCTTACTACTTGAATTTCTTGTATTCCTTAGTTCAAATGATATTTATTTAGTGTCCATGGTGTACTGTGCTGGGCAGCGAGAGAGAAAAGGAATGTTTAGATACGACAAGATTCCTCCCCTCAGGATGTTATAGTATCGCGCATCTTTCACATGATTCGTTTTTCATTGAGTGGCTCATTTTAATATGATACAGAAAATATTCATCATTATAACTATTGTGTTATTAGTATTGTGCTGGATAATTTTTATTACTGGTTTCTGAAGTATGATCCATGTGCCTATTTTTTTTTTCACCACCACATCTCCTATTTTCTAATCTAACGAAGAGGGAGAAAATAACCTATTGAACAGAAATTTGTTTTATAAAAACTTTGCTTGAATTAATCTGTGGTGTATAATGGAAGGTGGAAAGAACCGAGTTTGTTTTGGGATTTGGGGATGTTATGAGGAAATCCATATACTCCTGTTATGGATATAGAGAAATAACTTAAAAGCCTAGAAAATCAGGTAAATGCCCTAACTTTAAGAAGCTGAAACCAAAACGTTAAAGGTCCTCTCATCACAGTTCAGTAGCAGCAACGTCTATATAATGTAAGATTTACTATAATTAACATAGCAATTTGCCTTGCATTTTTCAAAAATTACTAATAGGTGTTAACTCAAAATAGATTAAAATGCCAGACAAATTGCTACTACCTTCTTTAAAAAGTTACAGTAATTTTGAAAATGTAAATTATGGTTCTGCAGGCTTGAAGAGAAATGCAAAATCTAATCTTTCTGTCATTAAAAAAAAATACCTCTGTTACCTGCTTTTCCCTTTAATCACCGTAATTTCCCCCAAATGACCGTGCTGCACATTTCTTGAAGATGTGCTGCATTTTTTCAAATCAAACATGCAATAGAGAAGTTGTCACTGATAGTTTTCAGTCACAGCAAAAGGCACCGAATGTGTAAAGACCCTGAAATCATGGCGAAGCATTTTTTAAGCTTAAATTCTTCATAGTCATCTTTTCTATTGTATAATTTTCTGATTTGGAATTCGATTTTGCCCTGATTTCTTGAGGTACGCGTAGGGGTGGTGGTTTAAAATGGCTTTCGCTACCTTGTGGCTTCGTTTCTGCGAAACACTTTCTGTAAACTTTATGGGCAACCTGTCCAAAGGAAAAGGCATGGTTTTATTTGCAAAGGGCAAAAGAACATGACTTTAGTAAAGAATTTCTCACAATATATGGCAAGGAAACACTAAACATATCAAATAGTCTTTACTATAGGAAGCTGAGGTATTTACTTGGCCTTAACAGCTTCTCTTATAGAATTCACCTTCTTTCTGTTGTATGATTCCAGCAAAGCTCTGAAACTTAGTGTTTGTTTCCTACCACCACCAATTCTATAGAGCTCCATGTTAGCTAAAGGAACTTGAGTAAGTTGTATTCTGACTACATGGGATAAAATTAATACTGGTTACGTCACATCAAAACAAGGCAAAGTTGCCATGTTATTGTTGCAACTTAGCATATAACAGATTTACCCAAGAATTAGACAGGGGTATTTAAATTGAATTTTTGTTAAGTTGGCACATATTTGAAATGTCCTAGGGGAGCTTGCTTAAAAAGAAACCCTGGAATGGATCTGTCCTGAAAGTGAGTAATGATGCCCTAATTCTGGGTACTTTTAAAAGAAGGATAATGATCTTGTACAATAAAGGGTTAGAGTAGACTGTACCTACATACATACACATACATACACATATATGTACACACACACACATACGTATACATATAAACCATGAAATAGAAATGCTTTTCGCTAAAAGCCCAGGCACAGTCAGTCAGTTCCCTAAAAGCCCCTAGTGCAGCAGCTGTCCAGCAGTGCACTGCAGCGGCACCACCAGCTTCAGTCGTCTCAAAATAGTTAACGCAGTCTCAGGTCTGGCTCTGACTAGCTCCGTGACACTGGCCGTATCTCTCAACATCTCTGAGCTTCAACTTTCTCATCTATGAAATGAGAGCTGGACAGATGAGTTCTAAGCCCTTTCCAGCTCTAACATTCTACTAATATTCTCTAATAAAAAACACACCCCACCAAATCCCTAACGTCTTTTAAAAAAATAGGTCATTTGGGATATGGTATGGTATGTTTTTCATTAAAAGCCACAAAGAATAACATTTTCTAAAGGGAAGAAAATGTTAGTACTGAAATAATCTTGATTCTGTGGGAGAGCATTGGGGGAGGGGGATTGAGCCCTTAGACAATAGTGTTTACTAAAACCTCTCTTGAATAAAGTAGTAGTTTAAGAAGCTCCATAAGGTGGGATTTTTTTCAAATGAAATATTTCTATATTCTCATATCTACTTACTTATTACTGCTAAATTCTAAAAAATAGTGTGATGGGTTTCATTCTGACTCATAAAAAGACTTTTTTCCAAAAGCAACATCTTTTTTTTTTTTTTTAATTAGAACAGTTGCTTAGTTGAACTTGAAGTCAGATTACCTTTAAACGCAAATCAATTTTGTGTAGTCAGATATTCTGGGAAAGACACGCCTACATTTATGATCAAGTCACTGGTAAAAAATGTGTGCAAAAGTGAAATCTCTGGATTCCTATCAGAGCACTCCAGTACAGGAAAATACAGACATCTTGACATTTCAGAGGACAAAAAATAATCTGACTCTTCAAGTTCGTTATCCTTCCAACCTTAGCTATAAGCAGGGTTAGTCTATCAAGTTGTTCAATGTGTTTCCCCATTGGTTCCACCTGGTTGGGGTTTTTTTTCCTATTTGGGATATGAGATAGGAGTCACAAAGATGCACTGTATCATTAGCATCTTCTTTCAGACTAGCTTGTTAAATATTGAAATAAAAATACTGATGAATTTGAAAATGATCCAGTCTTTAATAAAGATTTCAAATAAAAATACCTAAAAGTTGTGTAGATTAATCATTTATTTATCTAAGGGGAAAAAGAAGCTGTCTCCTTCTGTGATATGAATGACAATTCCCCTTTAAAATAATTGATAAATTAATCCCTTCACAGCACTGCAATTGTAAAGGTGTTAGTTTTAATTAGGCTTGTCTGGTTTCCTTGTCTAATCAAGATGGTTAAGGTCCATGGGGATATCCCTGACCTGCCAGCCTTAGCCAGCCTTGTATGTTTTAATTATTGATTTCTCAAATTTCAACGCTTTTCATAAAGGGCTTGAATTTTATGATACCATTCCATTTAAAGAGCAAAAATAGAAATTTCCTAAAAGCTTATGTCATGAATCCTCTATATCATTACAAACGTTTTTGTCCTACACAAAGAGGCATCAGTAAGTGATCTCTGATTTCCTTTGTGCCCTTTATCTTTATATAGTTGAAAACTATCTTTTTGATAAGTCCCATCACAATGACTAGATTTTTATTGGATATTGATAGTTTGAATTTGTTATGCTGTGATTTATACATTGCAAAATCAAATGAGCTTAGAGAGGAATGATCCCAATGATGAAAGCTGTTACCAAATGGAATTAAGTTCTACCACCCAGGAGATGGCTGGGAAGAGGAACCTTTTGGTTCAGTACATTTGAGAGAGGCTTCATTTGGAATGAATATGGGACTAAAAGATCTTTGAATTCTCAATTCTCTGAGTCTCCTAGAATGTAAGGATTTAGGGTTGATTTCATTTATCTTTATCGCTTCTGATGTCCCGGATTTTCTTCTCTGGTTATAGGTGAATGAAGTGACCGTGGAGCAACTTGTGCACCAGTATCCACACATAACTTTCAGTACTGTCCTGCAAGACTGCAAGAGGACCCTGGAACGTGCTTATCAGATGGGCTGGACACCCAATATGTCTAATGCCTCTTAACACTCCCTTTAGTATTTTAAGTCAACTCTCTGATATATTCAGCAGGTGTAATAGGAATTACAGATTTGGGGTATATGATACGATCTCTTGGGAATGTTTTCACTTCCACCTTTCTCGGTGTCTATATGAGTGTGTGTGTGTGCACGAGCGAGTGTGTATTTGCCATTTGGATTCTACAGAATGTAAGAACAGATGTTAGCTGTTAACCAGATGAGTCTCTTATTTTTTATTTTTCAAAATTAAGGATTTTTAAAACAATGGATCTTAGGTTTGGGGCCCTTTTTGGAAAAAAATATTTAAGATAGAATAACCAGATTGGATTTGTTCTGAGCATTAAATTCCTACTATCTTTAAAACGTTCAGATTTCCCCAAAGGAGTGGCTACTTTCTTTAACTGATGTAATATAATTGTTGACTTTGACAAGCCATAGTTAAATAGAAGTGATCTTACACTGATTATGAGCCCTAGAAACCAGTATTAAAAAGAAAAAAACACCTTGTGCCAGATTCCTTCTGTTGCAGATGTCGTTTGTTGACATTTGGGTACTGTTTCAGGCCACTAGGGAGTCATGTAGTACACCATCATAGTGTCGAACTGAGTGCATCCGGGAACATCGTCTGACTTACCATCGTGGGGTGATGTGGGCACTAGATAGAGTAGAGCCCTTGTAAAATTGTTGTAAGCAAAAAGCAATCTAAATTCTCTGGGCCAACTCAGTAAATTATTCATTGTTCTACAAGTGGTTTGAGTTACATAGAGTACTAAAGCTTTTCATAGGGTTTAAGTTAATATTTGTGTTAGCTGTGGTTTCACTGCAAGCACCAATTTAAGAGCAGATTATATTTTGACTAAAATTGGGATTGATCTCCATATTATGTACAGTGAAGCCACCAATTTAATTAAGGATGTGCTGTTATGACAGAATCTATAGATCATTTAATTGTTTTCTTCATTTTAATAATTATGAAAATTCTTTTCTATGATTTTAATAGGAATGTTAATGAACGATAACTAATGACAATCTTTCAGTTGGTTTTTGTTTCCTTTTCTTTTGGATTTAGAAATGTCGATATGTAGGAAGGATTTGTTTTTGCATGTTCTTGTTTTTTGAGTGGTAGGTATGTCACAGGTAAAGAATGAGTGTTGACTAACAATGAGAAAATTTGTTAATTACACTCCTGTTTAACACTTTTGTTGTCAATATTAATCATTTATTTGTTTTAAGAAAGATGTCCAGCTATCAGTAAAATGCCTATCAGTAAATGAAAATGTTTTTTTAAATTTCCATGTCCCATATATGATAGCAGTGACCCAAACTCAGTCAATTCTTTCCTGTGTTGACATATGTAATTAAGGCATAGGATCTGCTTAACATAAAGTATACTATCCTTCAGAGTAGAGCTAGAAACAGAGCCCTGTTTCATAAATTTGCTATTTATTCTTCCATGCTATGGCCATTAGCCACTATTCTGTCTTCAACAGATATATTAAATTAGTTTTCCATTTCCACAGGTACCTTATTTTCCCCCAAAGTTGTAGATGGTATAGTAGCTTTGGGAAGTAAGCATGGTGTTAAATATGTATATCATTCACTTATTTAAAGTTAGTTTTTTGAACAACTGTCTCCTCTGATTATGTTACCATGTCAATGTTGCCTGTTTTTTAAAAGTCCAAATCATATTTTACAAAAAAAACCTAGTCAGTAAGCAACATAAGAGTTTTCCATGACTATGCAGGAGATTGCTAACTTTCTCTGGAAGGACATTATTACTCTAGAAGAAAGGGGCTGTTTATAATCAACAAACTATATTTCTTACACCTTGTACTATATGATTTTCATACTCATTTCCCAACTACTGAAAAAATACCTTAGTTGGCAATATTTTAACTGGTTTTTAATCTAAAACTGATTTATAAGACAATATGTGTAGTCATAGCTCGAATGAATAAGCAAAAGTTTAATTTTCTATATATGTCTGAATATATTTTAAATAGTTAAAAAAAATGACAAAAGAAGTGACAGCCATCAAAAATAGAAATGTCATGGCTTCTGGTGGAAGTTATAACCTCCAGAGTGTTGCTGTTCAGTTGCTGAATGATTTTTGAGATGTGTACTTGAGTTTTTCCCCTAAACATTGCATTGTTTAAACCTAAAGTACAGTGCTCTAAAAATACTCAAGCTTTACTAAAGGGGTTGCATTTATTCTTTGAGACACAGGCAGATCTCAATTTGGTACATTCAGAAAAAGCTCACATCTAGCCCCACAGTATTCACTGCACAGGACAACCAAAACCTCATCCCCTGCAAGGACTCTAGGGACTGTTATTCAGTGTGTCCTTATAAATTAGATGCTTCAAAATGAGGTTTGCAACAGTTCTGGAAAATGTAGCATTTTTGCTTGGAATGTCACAAATATATGTAGACAAATTGAATGCTGAGCTTTTTATCTTCTCCAAACTGTCTACAGCCCTTTCAGAATAAGGCCAATGCATCACATTGCTCAAGTGGACAAGCTTGGTCATTTGTCCTGAATGCCCCTTTCTGAGTGCAACAAGAAAATTCAGCCTTTGTAGGTTTCTATTTTTCCGTGAAACTTTTGACCTTGCAATGGGTTGAAATAAAAAAGAAGTAAAATACAGTGGCTTCTGTTTTCTGTGTTACAAATAACGCTTTTTAATGTTTGTTGGGGGGACTGTGGACTCCATCCAAATTCCTCTACTAGTCTAGCTCACTATTTTTAGAAAGCAGTAGTGACTCACCTGAAACAGTCAATGTGATTGAGTCTTCATAAATCTCTAAGTTATCCTTTGACTAATGAAAGCAGATAAAATGGTGAAAAATCATAGCATGATAAAGTTTATGGCAGTTAGAAATCATCACACCTTTCATTTTATAAATGAAAAGACTTATAAAGTCAGTTAAAAAACATTTATTAAGCCCCTACTACATGCCAGGCACATGTGCTGGGGTTATAAAAAAATTAAAAAGGTAGAAAACAGTCTCTGTGGACCCTGGACCCAACCTCTCAGCTCCTGCCTGTCCTCTGCCTGCTGCTCCCTCATGGAGAGCAGGCAGCAAGGGTGGCCAGACCACAAGGCTGCCCAACATCCTGTTCATGGGTACACCAGTGGTTAGAGAGGTCACACTAGGTAAAGAACTTGCATCCAGAACAGGGCTGACATACACTAATGTGGGTAATTTAGCACAAGAAGGATAGTGATATGATGGCTTTGATGAAGAATGTGAAATGTACCATTTTGGATGAAGACAGAGTAGTGATGAGTTAGAAAATAAAAGAGAGTGGAGTTATTGTTGATTTCCATGGCCATGACTTCTTTCCTGAACAGTGGTTTCATGTCATTCTTGTCCTTCAAGCAGATGATTATTATATACAAGAAAAGAGGGGCTACAGTGTAAAGAAGCTACAGGACAGTATTCAATGTGGAATTTTCCAAATTCTTTATGAAGAAACCATGGCCTCCTACAACCATGAAATAGTGCACCGGCTGCCCAGCAGTATACCAGAAAATCTAGAGAATAGTTTAGGTCAGATAATGAAATGGACTGAGGAGGAGATAAAAAGATGATAATGGAGCCTTGAGGGCAAAGCATGGACTTTCAAGGTTTTCCACATGATGGTTAAAGATTTTCTGGATGATTTCTTCTTCCCCAATTCAGTAGAAATTAAGACAACATACATCCAGGACTGTGTTGTAGAAGTAGCAGGTGGACAGTATATAAAGAACTACTGACTTATAAATAAGTCTGAGGAATAAGCTATAAAAAAAAACAGTCTCTGCTCTCAAGGAACTCCCAATAAAATGGGGAAGACAAGAAGTAAACAGCTTAGTTACCAGCAAACTCTATGCAAGATAAATTGGAAATACTAACCAGACAGAAGGCACTAGAATCAAGAATGATGGAGAAAGGCTTCCTGTAGAAGGTGGAATTTTATGTGGGACTTGAAGCTCAGAGGCAGAGATGAGGAGAGATGGCACTCTGGGAGACAGCTAGGGAGAGTGCCTAGAGTCAGAAGATGGTCACATCAGATTATGTATAGGAGCTTTAGTCAATAAACGTTTATGAAATGCCAGCTGGGTACTGGAGACACAAAGATAAAAGTCCCTTTTCAGAAGGAGCTCATAGTCTTCTTGGGGCAATCATTTTCAACAAATGAGAAATGAGAGTCAACAAAGTCTTTATTAGGTTAAGGGGATAAGCACTAGGGATACAAAAAAGACACCCACAAGGTGTTCATATTGTAATGAGGGAAACAATACCAAAGTAACTATGTACACATACAGTATAAACGGGAGCTCTCTTGGAGACAAGATGAAAGGGATGAAGAAGGTTGACTGCTGTTTTGGCTTTCTTCAAGACTCAGAGTAAAAGTCACCTGACATTCTAGTTCCCCCCATCTTCTAGACAACCCTACAAGGTTACTTGTTATCTACTTTGTATCTATCTTGTAAGTATCTATGTAGATGTTGTCTCTTTCATTAGAATGTAAGCTTTTTGAGGGGAGGGCCTATTTTTGCCCTTTTAGGGGGTATGTCTAGTATTTAGCACAGTCCATAGAAGAAATCCTTAATAAATGGAGAAAGCTGAAGTTCTTAAGAGACAGAGATGAAGAGGAGAGAGTGTTCCAAGCACAGGAGACAACCAGAATAATAGGATAGGCCTGGGAAATGGAGTGTCATGTGGGAGCAACAAGCTAGACTGCAGATAGCGTGGAAGGGAGTGATGTATAAGAAGACTGAGAAAAAATGCGAAAGGGGCCATATTGTGAAGAGTTTTAAATGCCAACAGAATATGCATTTCATTCCAGAGGTAAAGTCACTGGCATTGCTATCAAGTTCAAAGTGTGAGGTTTGACAGGTCAGATCTGTGCTTTAGGAAAATCACTGGCAGCTAAGTGGAAGATAAACTGGAGTGGGGAGAGATGAGGTAAGAAGATAAATTAGGAAATATTGAAATAATCCAGGTAAGAAGTGATGAGGGCCTAAACTATGGAGGTAGCTGTATGAGTGCAGGGAAGAGGATTTATATGGGGGACACTGTGGAGGTAGAAACAAGACTATTTGTCTTTAGATATACAATGTGAGTGAGAGTGAGAAGCTGAGGATGACACAAAGGAGTCAAACCTGGATAACTGGAAGGATTATAATTTCTTCATCAGTTACCAGGGACTAGAACATGCATTCTAGAAGATGGGTTTGGGGGGGGGGGGGGTATGGGTGTGATGGCTATGATAGGATGTCATCCAAAAAAACAAAATTAAAGGGTGAGAAAGATGATTGTGCTGGGAGAGGAAATTTACTTTGTTTTGGATATAATGATTTTAAGATGTCTATGGTACATCCAATTTGAAATGGCCGGAGACATTTGGTGATGCTGGAGCAGAAGTCAGCAGAGAAACTGGGTCTGGATATATAGATCTGAGAATCAACATAGAGAACCAGTATAAGCAGAATTGAAACTACGGAAGCTGATAAAATCACTAAGTGACAGAGAGTAGAGAGAAAAGGGGGTCCAGGGCAGAGTCTTGAAGGATACTCACAGGTAGTGAGCGTGATAAAGATGATGACCCAGCAAAGGAAATGACATGTAGTAGCTAGATACGGGCAAAAAGAACCAAGAAATAAGTGTCATGAAAACCCAAAGAGAGAGAATATCCATTAGGAGTTGATCAATATTGTCAAATGTTGTAGGGAATGTAGACAAAGAAGAATGTAGAAAAAATAAGAAACCGTGTTTGCCCTTGTGATGCTTATAATCTAATGGTCTAGACTGCAAAAATTGATTAGGCTTACATATACTTTCATTAAGATGGGAATAAAGGCACTTCCTCCTCAACTGTTTATAAAACAGTGGGGACTTCTCTAATTAGTAGGCATTGGCACACAACTCCAACAGCCTAGAATATTGCTATGTATCCTAAAGATGGAAAACTGATGAGTGAAGAGGTGTTCCAAAGTACTGCCAGCATTTTAAGGAAGAAATCCCATTTCTTAATATGCTCAGTATACACAAAACAACTCCTAGTTTCCGTGTCTTAAAAGCTATGTCCCTTAAAATGACGACCCATTACAAATCTTACTGAGAAACAACCATTCCTTTTCCCCTCTCATGCATGTCAGTGAAAGATTGTTAGGTGAGAAGTAATAAAATTCCTGGGGCCTGCACTTAGAGTACATAGCTAAACCAAGTCAACTGGGGACAGAATTAAGTTCTGTAGTTCTGGAGCTGGAAGCCTTCTGACTTTTTCCTCTCACTTCATAAACTGATAAACAATGGTTATTTACTGAATTCATCCCTCCTTTCTTTTTTTCTTGCAGTTCTTCACTGATCATTAACATACTAGAAAATAAAGAATTAGATTTTAATTTAAGATTAGGTTTAAATATAAATGCCGCCTTGATGGACGTGGTTGTCTACGTTGTTCATTTTCTAAAGAAATAAATAACGGATGGGAGGAAGCTTTGCAAGGTTGACTTTATCATTTTGTCATTTCACTGGTGATGGAAGCAAATTTATATTCTAAACCACATCCTGCCATTGAACAACTTGGCTTCAAAAAAAGACACTGTGATTATTGGATTAAAGTGGAGCTTTTATTAAAGTAATCCCTCAATACTAAAGTCTAATTTAGATTACTGTAGTGAATTATAAGGATATAGGACCAAATATAGATAAATATACAGATTGAACTACAGATATCCATCATGATAAAGCAACTCAGAATTGTGTCATAAAGTAAATCATGAAGCAGAGAGGGAAAATAGCTTATGTTAGATTAAATTTATATTTATGGAATTCTTGATTTGCTCCCCAGAGACTCTCTTCCTAGATTATATTGCGAACTTACTCTCTTGGTCATCTCTAATGTACCATTCTCACTAGTTCTTTTGTTTCTGTGGACTCAGGAACTAGTAAGAGTCAACAAAACAAAATTCTTATATTGAGTTGGCAAAGGATAAAGATCTTGGGGTCCTAAGGAGCAAGGAGGCATAAAAGAAGCCTCCAACACAACTTTTTAAAGTAAAAGGAAATTCAGAAGGGGGATTAATTATCATACTGCAATATCTTTTTAAAGGACTTTTCACACAGGATTTAACAGCTTCTACTCTACATTCAAGAACCAGAGAAGACTTAGAACATGGTATTCCAGAAGGAAAAGGAGTTAGGATTACAACCAAAACTAAGTATAATCCTTCAGGGGGGAAAACAGACATTCAGTGAAATAGAGGGCTTTCAAGCATTTCTTAATAAAGACAAGAATTAAATAAAATATTTGATCTTCAAATACAACACTCAAGAGAAACATATAAAGGTTAAAAAAAAAAGAAACGAGAAAATATGAGATTTAGTAAGGTAAAGCTGTTCATATTCCTAAATGGTAATTTAAGAACTTTACCATTATAAAGGCAATTAGGAGTATACATAGAAAGAGGGTATGGGTGTGATGGCTATGATAGGATGGCATCCAAAAAAACAAAATTAAAGGGTGAGAAAGATGATTGCGCTGGGAGAGAAAGGAAAGAGGAGTTAGAATGGGGTAAATTATCTCCCATAAAAGAAGTGTCAAAAAAAATAAAAAAATTAAAAAAAAAAGAAGTGTCAAAGAGCCGTTATGGTAGAGAAGATGGGGGGCGTGAAGTAGCAAGCAATGCTTGAACCTTACTGTCATCAGAATTGACTCAAAGGTGGGATAATATAAACAGTCAGTTGGATATAGGGAAGAAAAAAGGGACATGGATAAGGGAAGGGGTTGGGGCTAATTGAGTGCGGTGGTGATTAGAAGTAAAACATTTGTCAGGAAGGACAGAGTGGAAGGAGGGAAATACACAGTTATCATAACTGTAACTGTGAATGTGACAAAATCATCCATAAAACAGACGTGGATAACAAAATGGATTAAAAACCAGAATCTTACAATATGTTGCTTACAAGAAGCATCCATTTGAAGCACAGAGACACACACAGTGTAAAGATTAAGGGTTGGGTCAGAATCTGTTATGCTTCTGCTGAAGTAAAAAAAAAAAAGCAGGAATAGTCATCATGATCTCAGGCAAAGCAAAAGCAAAAATAGCTCTAATAAGAGATAAGGAAGGAAAGTTGCTAAAAGGTGGTGCAGACAATACTAAACATATATACAGCAAAGGGTATGGCATCTATGTTATTAAAGGAGTTACAGAAGGAAATAGATAATAAGATTATACTAGTGGGGGAACCTCAACTTTCCCCTCTCAGAACTAGATAAATCTGAACACAAAATAAATGAGAAAGAACTTAAGGAGGTGAATAGAATTCTAGAAAAGCTAGATATGATAGATCTCTGGAGAAAACTGAATAGGAATAGAAAGGAATATACCTTTTCTCAGCTGTACATGACAACTTCACAAAAACTAAACATGTATTAGGACATAAAAATATCTCATGACCAAAAGCAGAAAAGTAGAAATATTAAATGCATCATTTTCAGATCATAATGCAACAAAAATTACATTCAATAAAGGGCATTGGATAAATTAAAAAGAAATTGGAAAGCAAACTAATCCTAAAGAATAAGTGGGTCAAAGAACAAATCATAGAAACAATTGATAATCTCATTAAAGAGAATGACAACAATGAGACAATATCCTAAAATTTATGTGATGCAACTGAAACAGTACTTAGGGGAAAACTCTTACATAGAAAAGAAAAAGAATGGATTGATGAATTGGATATGCAACTTTAACAATTAGAAAAAGAACAAATTAAAAACTCCCAATTAAACACCAAATAGGAAATTCTGAAAACCAAAGGAGAGAATAATGAAATTGAAAGAAAATAACTGAACAATTAAACAAAACTAGAAACTGGTTTTATGAAAAAAAAACTCCTACTGGTTAATTTGTTTTAAAGAAACAGAAAAGAAGAAAATCAAATACCGAATATCAAAAATCAAAGATAAATTTGCCGCCAAAGAGGAAAATTAAAACAATTATTAGGAGTTATTTTGCCTCATTATATGCTAATAAATCCCAAAATCTAAGTGAAATGGATGAATATTTACAAAAGTATAGATTGCCCAAATTAACAGAAGGAAAAAAATAGAATGCTTAAATAAGCCAATCTTAGAAAAAGTCATTTCTAAGAAAAAAATCCCAGGGCCAGATGGCTTCACAAGCAAATTCTGCCAAACTTTTAAAGAACAAGTAATCTCAATATTATATAAACTATTTGGGAAAATAAGCAAAGAAGAAGTCTTATCAAATTCCTTTTACAACACAAATGATGCTGATACCTAAACCAGGAATAGCTAAAACAGAAAAAGAAAACTATAGACTAATTTTTCTAATGAATATTGATGCAAAAATTTTAAAAACTTGCAAGGAGATTATAGCAATATATTACAAGGATCATTTACTATGACCCAGTGGGATTTATACCAGGAATGCAAGGCTGGTTCAGTATTGGGAAAACTATCAGTATAATTGACCATGTCAAGAACAAAGTCAACAGAAATCATACGATTATCTCAATAGGTACAGAAAAAACCTTTGACAAAATGCAGAATCCATTCCTATATTAAAAAAAAAACACTCTAGAGCATAGTAATATAGACAGCTTGCTTTAAAATTATAAGTAACATTTATCTAAAACAAGAGCAAGCATTATCTATAATGGGGATAAGCTAGAAGCCTTCCCATTAAAATCAGGGGTGAAGCAAGGATGTCCATTATCATCACTATTATTCGATATTGCTAGAAATTCTAGCTATAGCAGTAAGAGAAGAAAAAGAAATGAAATAGAATAGCCAATGAGGAAACAAAAGTATCACTCTTTGAAGATGATATAATGGTATACTTAGAGAATCAATTTAAAAGCTACTTGAAATAACAAATAACTTTAGCAAAGTTGCAGGACACAAAATAAATCAACACAAATCATCAGTATTTCTATATGTTACCAATAAAGTTCAGCAACAAGAAGTAGAAATAAAAATTCCATTTAAAATAACTATAGACAATATTGAAATACCTGGGAGTTTTTGCCTGCCAAGACAAACCCAGCAAATATACAAACACAATTTTTCAAAACATTTTTCACACAAGTTCAGATCTAAATAACTGGGGGGGAAAGTGCTTATCAGTAGACCAAGCCAATATAATAAAGATGACAACTCTACTTTTAAATTACCTATTCAGTACCATACCAAACTATCAAAAGTTATTTTATAGAGTTAGAAAAAAAATCACAAAATTCATCTGGAAAAACAAAAGATCAAGAATATAAAAGGAATTAATGAAAAATGTAAAGGAAGATGATCTGGCCATATAAGATCTCAAACTGTATTACAAAGTGATAGTTTCAAAAACAATCTGGTAAGAAACACAGTGGTAGATCAGTGGAATAGATCAGGGACACAATACGTTGTAGTAAATGACCATAATAATCTAGTGTTTGATAAACCCCAGGATCCAAGCTTTTGGGACAAAAACTCATTATTTGACAAAAACTTCTGGGAAAATTAGAAAACAATATGGTAGAAACCAATACCTCACATCATATGCCAAGATAAGGTCAAAATGGGTACATGATTTACATTTAAAGGGTGATGCCATAAGAGATTTAGGAGAACATGGAATAGTTTATCAGATCTACATGTAAGGAAAGAATTTAGGACTAAAAAAGATAGAGCATTACAAAATGTAAAATGGATAATTTTGACTATATAAAGTTTAAAAGTTTTTGTACAAACAAAATCAATGCAACCAAAATTAGAAGGAAAACAGAAAATGAAGGGGAAATTTTACACCAAGTATCCCTGTAATTTCTCAAATATATGGAAAACTGAGTCGAAAATACAAGTCATTTCTCAATTGACAAATGGTGAACAGCTTTCAGACAAAGAAATCAAAGTTATCTGTAGTCATGAAGAAATGTTCTAAATCACTATTGATTAGTGAAATGAAAATTAAAAGAACTTTGAGGTACCACATCACACATATCAGATTAGCTAATGTGACAAAAAAAGAAAATGATAAATGCTGAAGAGGATGTCAGAAAACTGAGACACTAATGCATTGTTGGTGGAGCTGTGAACTGATCCAACCATTTTGGAGAGCAATTTAGAACTATGCTCAAAGAACTATATAAAACTGTGCATACCCTTTGATCCAGCAATACCACTATTGGGTCTGTATCCCAAAGAGATTGAGGGGGAATAGAGGGAGAGAAGGATAGAATTTGAAACTCAGAACAAAAAAAACCACAAATGTTAAAAATTGTGATTACATGTAGTTGGGGAAAAAATAAAATATTATTTTTAAAAAACCTTTCAAACATTTGACTCTTGAAGGAACACAGACAAGGAAGGGTTTGCAGTTTTAGCAATCTAGCCAAGTAGAAGGTAGACTGACCTAGTGAGGGCTGGCCACTCCATCTCTCTGGCCCCACACTTCTCCCTAGTTCCTCCTCTCAGGTGTGATTTCTCTTTAGTCATTCTTCATGTTTGACTTTCAAAGCCCTTCATAACCTATCCCACCCAACACACACCCCTTTTTCAGTCTTCTTACACCTTACTCCTCAACATAGACTCTTCAACCCAGTGATACTGGCCTCGTGGCTGTTTTGTGAAAAGACACTCCATCTCTCAAGTTGTGGGCATTCTTTCTGACTGTACCCCCTGGAATGCTGTCTCTCCTCTGCTCTGACTACTGACCTCCCTGACTTCCTTTAAGTTCCAGCTAAAATCCCATATTTTACTGGAAGCTTCCTTAGCCCTTCAATTCTAGTATTTCCTCTCTGTTAGTTATCTCCTATTTATCTTCTACCATAGTTTGCTTTGTATATATTTGTTTGCAAGTTATCTCCTCCACTAGACTGTGAGTTCTTTGAGGGCAGCAGCTGACTTTTACCTCTTTTTGTACCCTCAGTACTTAGCGCAGCACCTGGAACACAGTAGGCCCATAATAAATGTTTATTGATTGGTTGATATATGGGTTGCTCAGATGTTCTCTGTCTTGTAACTTGATATAACTCATGCTCCCCCCCTCCACAGCTTCCCAGGACACTGTCAGTGCTGAAGGTAGCTGCTAATGGAAGCAGTGGTGCCCTTCTTCTCCTGCTTGTGTTCACATTCCCATCATTTCCTGGAGCACTTACTATAGATGGTAGCAGTCATATTGTCTGTCTACCCAGGGTCCCACGCTGCTTCACTCTAATGCATTCTTGCATAAGTGCCTACTCTTCTGCAGCTTCCTCTCTCTATTAGGTCTGTCAGTCACAGTCTGGCACTGGGTCTATTGCAGAGTTAAAGTTCTTCAGGGGATTGTATAAGGAGGTGCTGAAGTTTTCTATCTGCTAGCTGACATTGTCTCCAGCAACCAATGACTTTGACCTGGCATTCGAATGGAAGAAATGTTGAGTGAATGGAAGAGGGCAAAAGAGAGGAAGAAAAATGATCCTGAAAAATCTGCAGTTATTGTAAAACAATGCTTACTATATACACAGAAATAAGTTACTCAGGGCAAATGACCACAAAAGTATAAAGACAATCCACAAGGATCCATGCTGTGGATATAAAATTAGATGTACAAAGATGGTTGGAAACAAGGAAAAATCTAATTGTGAAAACATACATATACACACATATGTATTTATACACACATATTAGGTGTGTATATATATACATATATGTATGTTTTATATGTGTGTGATATGGGCAGTTTTCAAAGGAAGATTTGCCGACTTTCAAAAATCAAAGAAAGATTGCTCTAAGTCACTAATAAAAGAAATAAAAAACTAAAACAACTATGAGGTTTCACTTTACACCCAGAAAATTGGCAAAAAAGAAGGAAACAGTCAAGGTAGGAGAGTCTATGGAACAATAGGAATTACTGAAAAAGCTCTGGAAAACAGTTGGGATTATGCAAGAAAAGTCACTTAATTGTTCATGCCTTTTGAACTAGAGATCCTACCACAGGAATATACCCTTCAAGCAGGTTGTAATCAGAGGAGCCCTATAAATGCTAAAATCATCTCACTTTTTGTGAGTATAAAAACTAGAAACAAAAAAGATATTCATTAACTGGAAAAAGGTTCAATAAACTAGAGTGTATGAATATTATTGTACCAAAAGAAAAATAAAATATTAAGAATTAGGAAAAAATGGGAGATTTGTAGGAACTGATACAGAGAAAAAAAGTAAAACCAAGAGAACAATATGTACATTGACTACAATAAAGCATGAAAAGATATTAATAAAATAAATCAAAACACTCAGTAATTGTATTAATCAGTATGGATCCCAGAGAAACATCTTCTTTACAGCAAAGTGTCAGGAGACTGGAGATGCCAAATGTTGCATGTGCTATCAGCTGTAGTCATTATCTGTTTAGTTTTGCATATCTATTTTTCTTTGTGAAATGTACAGCCTCTTTGGTTAAGGAGAATAGTATATATGTCATGACTGTCACAACTTTGATGGAAAAAAAAGGAATCATAAAAGTTATTTTTTAAAGATGAGGGAGGCATTAGGGACTGCTGCCACCTGTATATTTTCATGTGCTAGAATTCACCTCAGAAAACACAAGAGACATACACAAGTTTCATTGAGTCTGAAGACAGATTTATCACAGGCCATTTCTTGAATCAAATGAGAGAATATTTACAAAATCCTTAGCACAGCACCTAGCTAGCAAGTAGTAGGTACTATTTAAATGCTTAACCCCTTTCCCTTCCCCCCGATGTGTGTATTTACATTTGTGCATATAAATACCTTTATGAACATATATGTGCATATATGTTTAGATATTATGTGACAATATATGCCTATATATCCCTATACTGGATATATAGGTTGGACCTTTTGATGATTTTCTAATGTAAAGCAGAACTACCATGGTTCTTATTGTTTATCTTTAGTTTTCGAAGAGGACCATTATGTCAGGAAGTTGATACCATGACATGCAAGTGAAATGGATTTAAGTGAGGGAGGTATAGCCAAAGTCACCAGCCTCTCTTTCTTCCTCAGAAGCCATCTGGGTCCAGTGGCCAGATGTAGGTCAGAATGACTAGAGATGGCCCCCAGCAGAACCATAATGTATGCTAGGAGGGACACAGCCCTTACTTTACAGAACGTTTCTCAGGAATGGGATCCATGGACATTTGGGAATGAGACTATCAGGGACTCTGTCAGAGGTAGCTCTTGTACCATTACTTTCCTACTTCAGTTTAAATGTTGTGACAAACAAAAACATGTTAGTCATTGAACAGTTAACAAACAGAGATGGACTTTGCCCTGATCCAGCAAGGATATACTATAAGAATCCACTAGTACATAGTTTCTTTAGACACCCCCTCCTCCCAACTTCTGTCCACATGGAAATGCATCTGGTCATCCAGGCAGCATGATATGATAAAGAATAACATGGTTCACAAATGCTTCAGAAATCCATTGACATACACAAGCATGGGTGTATTCCTCCAGAAAGTATATTCCTCAAGGGCAGCGGGGTGGTGCAGCTAGGCCTAGAGTCAAATTTCAAATTTGGCCTTGGATACTTACTAGCTGTATAATCCTGAGCAAGTCACTTTACCCTGTTTGCCTTAGTTTCTTCATCTATAAAAATGAGCTGAAGAAGAAGATGACAAATCACTCTAGTATCTTTGCCAAGAAAATCCCAACATAGGATCATGAAGGGTTGGCTATGACTAAACAAATTCCTCAGTGCAAACAGAGGTACTTACTATGCTTTCTCCCCCATGATTCCTTTCATGGAACATAGGCACCACTCAGCTGAGACCACAGGGACTGATTTCCTCTGTCAATTTTTGTCTTTTACTTGCCTGGTTTGCCCAAGGTTAAATTCTGAAGAAAATCTGACTTCTCTATAGGTGAAGTTAGGTGCTGAAATTCTCACATTCATTGACTTATTTACCTTCCTAAGGTGAATTAGGATAATTTTATCTTTGGTTCTAATCTACTTTCCAAAAAAAGAAGTAGGGAAGGGTGGGATATAAAGGAATGACAGAATACAAATACCTACTGGGTAACAACTAAGTTTTGCTCCCACTCAGAAAGGGGGTTTCTAAGCATAAAAGTCATAGTACTTGTAGAATGTTTAGAAAAGAATAAGTAAGAAAAGTTAACTTTATAATTACTACTCTTTCAATTAGGAGGCTCAACATTCAAGTTGTTTTGGGGCATAAATAGTTTTTGTAATGCTGCTAATTAGCCATTTTCCATTTCATCTTTACTGCACACAGTCAATAAATATTTATTAAGTGCCCACTATGTGCCTGGCAAGAGGTTGGGTATAGTGGCTAAGAGATAAAGAGGAGCTGAGCATGACACCTACCTTGCAAGCATGAGAGGCTGGGGGAGTGGTGTTTACCTCTACAGTAACAGGGAAGTGAGGGAGGGGGGAATGTTTGGGGAAAAGGTAACGAATATTGTTTTTGACATATTGAGTTGAAGATGTCTACTGGATTTCTCATTTGAGATGTGTGAAAGGCAATTGAAGATGCAAGAATGGAGGGTCAGCAGAATGTTTGAGGCAGGGTAGGTAGATTTGAGAATCATCAACATGGAGATGACAAATTAATGGAAACTGAAGAGTTCACCAGGTAGCATAGAGGTAGACAAGAAGAGGGTCCAGGACCTAACTCTGTAGGACTTACAAAGCCATGATCTGGATGAAGAGTCTGATAGGCAGGAGGAGAAATAGAAGAAGGGCAGAAAACCTAAAAGTGAGGAGAAGATTAAGGAGAAGAATCAGTCATATCAAAGGGAGCACAGAAGTAGAGAAGGACCAAGATTGAGAAAAAAACCATTGGATCAGGTGATGGAGAAATCATCGGTAACTTGGGAAGAGCAATTTTGGTGGAATGAATTAATCTTAAGCTTTATTGTAAAGGACTAAGAAGAGATTGAGAGGAGAAAAAGAGGTACCAGATATAGAAGGCCTTAACTTCATTTCATGGATTATCACACTCGGAAGGAACCTTAAAAACCCTCTATTGCAACATGACAGAGAATCCCCTCTACAAAACGGCTGAGTGGTCATCAAGTCTTTCTTGAAGACTTGTTGTGAGGAGAAACCTACTACTTTCCAAATCAGCTTATTCCATTTTTAGATAACTTTCATTATATGCAAGTATTTTCTATGCTGAGCCCAAACCTGCCTATATCTTGTACCTGTTGCTTCTAATTCTTCCATGCAGAGCCAACAAAAACAACTTTAATCCCAGCTCCACATGATAAACCTCTTGTGTAACATGAGCAGGGAGTCCCAACAGCCTTAATGTAAGCTTTTCAGCACCGTGTCAAGTTCCTACTGAGAAATTTCTATGAGGACAGAAAAGTCCTATAGGCCTCATGGCTATAGGGACAAGGGCTTGTGTGCAGCAGTGCAAATTGGAGATAAAAAAGAGAAAAAGAAACAAATGAGAACTACATGGAAAGGAGATGTCAATAAGAAACTGTGGCCGCTACAATCATGTGAGGAAGTATTTCTCAGATTAGTATGTCTTTCTTCTATGAGTTACCTTACCAGGCAAATGCAGTGGACACAGTGTAAGTCCATTTACCAAAAGGAGACAATCAGGAGCCTGCAGTGAGTCAACATCTTGCTCATTCCCTCCCAGATGTTTGCTGGTGTTCACTGGCTGACTTTGCTGAGCTGTGCCCCACCAAACTGGCCCAAACCAGCCTTGCAATCAACTGCTCTTGCAAAGCATCCTGCTTCTGTGTTCCACCTGTTTCTGGGAGACACTATTCATTCTTTTTCCCAACATTCCCCTCCCCTCCACCTGCAACCCCAAAACTCCCCTTTATATAAATTTCCCCTGACTCTCGTGGGCTGTAGGCTCTTTTGTACCTTGTACTCAGGGACTCACCACTACTGTCTGATTTGCCTGCTAATAAAACTTTTCTGCTTTCAATACAGATTGGACTCCTGCATTTTGAAGGGTGGGTTTCACCAGTTGACACATGGAAATAGAGATGACTAGGCTCAGCATCTAGGGAGCCCTAGTGGGAGGTAATTCTTGAAGGTTAGAATTAGGTCCTAAGGACCTGTACTGGGTACCTTCAGACTCTGGTTCAAGAGATTAAAAGTTCATGCAGAGGAAGTTGGTACTGCAGAGCTGGAAGGGGCTGTAGTAGATCTCTATATCAGCCACTGAAACCATGCTGAGAGAAAGTGGGTAAGATAGTATCCTCCCTCCATCCAGTGTTTCCCAGTAGTCTCTCCTGATCTACCAATCTAGTAACCCTATCAAAAAGAGGAAATAATGTTAGTCTGGCATGACCGATTCTTGATAAAACCACCATGACTGTGACTGTGGTTTCCTTTTTCAGAGGCACACTTAACTACTATTTAATTAGGAAGCTCCCTAGTCTAAGGTTTTTCAGGCTCTAGGCTCTTTTCATTCTGAGAACAAACATTTATCTTTCTCCAATTCTCTAGCACTCTCATTCTCTATGATCTTCCAAAGATCTTATCAAGACATCAGTGTATGTTTTCAGTACTTTCGAATATAGCCAGGACTTGGTGACAAACGCATCAGAGGAAGGTCTCATGTTAGGTCCTTAATTATTTTGGATTTCAACTCCCTATTAGCCATTTTTGTTTCAACTTTTCCAGCCCAAAGATTGTTCTCCTTGGGAGATAAAACATAAGTAAAAGAAGACTTAAACAGCATTGTCTGGTCTTATCATGGTCCTATCTCCTCAAGCAGCAGTTCTATACCTTCTTTGTTCTCCTTCTCCCCTTCCCCCGCCAATAACTTGTCCTTAGCCAGAGGTGGTGAACCTGCAGTCTCAAGGCCAAATATAGCCCTAGGTCCTCAAGTGTGGCCCTTTGACTGAATCCAGATTTCCTAGAACAAATCATTTTTTCAGTGAAGTTTGGCTTCAAAGCTTCAGATTCCCCACCAACTCTGGCTCGCTCAGAGCACTCCTAACGCTATTGTTGGGAGACTGTGTCACACTATCATCTTCGTTCCCTGTAACCTCCCTGTTTTTCCCCCATTTTCTGTCCATACCTTAAGGTCTCATGAGGTTGTGAACAAGTTCACCAGTTTTTGTAAATAAAGTCCCTTTTCCTCCTCATCTGAAATGTTTCCTTTTGATGGCTTCAGAATTTATTATTGAATGCTTCCTATTCCTCCTGAACTGACTTACCCAGGAAACACGGGCTCCTACCATCCTCTGAATTGTTTGAAATCTGCTCTCCAAAAATCCAGGGTATATGTCAGGGCTGGACTAGAATAGCTGATTTTAAGAAGTGGAAAGTATATCAAAGGTCCTCTCCTCTAACTCCTGGCCTGACCAAGACTCATCTCCAGAAAGTGGTCATTTGATCTCTATTTAAAGTTCTCAAATGACAAAGAAGTGTCCAAGAAAGCAGATGTCCTTTTTAGATAGCCTTAAAATTGTTAGGAAGTGTTCCCCTCCCTTGAGTTGAAATCTGACTCTTGGAAATATTCAACCTATTGATCGAGTTCGGATATTCAAGTCCAAGAAGAATGGAATATTCAGCTCTATTTGAGGACATCTATCATATTCCTTTTAAGTCTCCTCTTAAGGAAGACTATATAATATTTATTCCTCTCCCCAGCTTTTTTGGATCCTGGTTTTATCATTCAATGCATTTGTTCCTAGTTCTGTGTCATCTGCAGATTTGACAATCATGCTATCAGTGATCAAATGTTTTCCTCTCTAGCTCATGATCAAATGAGATAATGTATGCAGAATAGTTTGCAAACCCTAAAGCACTATGTAAATGTCAGCTATTATTTTTAGTAGTAGTATTATCACAGTCCCTCTTGCATGTGCCTCAGGCAACTCTAACTAAGAGAGTTAATTTATAATAAATTTGACAAGCTGAATTAGTAGAAGCTTCCTCCCTGGAAATTATCTACACCAATAAAATTATATTCTTACCAAAATATCATGATCTATATACCTCAATCTAAGTCACTAGTTAAAAAAAAAGTTCAAATGGAGGCCAAGTCAAGGGAGGAAATGTTGAAAAAGCAGCCAACTTTCCCCTCAAGGAATCAAAGTTTCCAAATTGGAAGACCCTATACCAGAAAGATCTGGTAGATTTGATAACTGAGCTGCTATCATTGATGTTTTTAAGATTCTAAAGAAAAGGACACATATTAATGAGTTAGAAAGAAAAATGATCCTGACGTTTTAAAAGGCAGAAGTTGTATACTTAAGACTGTAAGTCTGAAAACCACAGATATTGAAATGACTTAAATTCCTTGTAAATTTCTAGAATACATTATTAGTCAGTCAATAAGGCTATATACAGAGCAAGAACTGTCTTTCTGCTTGTATTTGTATTCACAGGACTTAACACAGTGTTTGGCATACAGACAATACCTAAACAATTGTTGACTGACTGATCAGTTCATGCAGACCTGTCCATGCTTCTCTGTATTCATCAGTCATTTTTTACAGCACAGTTATATTCCATTACTTTAATGTACAAAATTTGCTTGGCTATTCCCGAGTAGATGGACATCTACTTTGTTTCCAGTTGTTTGCCATCACAAAAAATGTAACTATAAATACTTTGGTGTATACGTGTCTGGGTCAGAGTATACGAACATTTAGCTAATTTACTCATTTTCAAATTGCTTTCCATAATGGTTATACCAATTCATAGTTCTACCAATAATGCCACAGGGTGCTTATTTTCCCACATGTGAGAAGCGTGATCACTCTAAAAAAAGAACAGTACTCCCTGTGAAGGTAGGAAAATTCTCAGTTTATTTTAACCAATTATTCTACATTTCTAGTGAATCCCTAATGGAGGGTACACTTGCTCAGATAAATGCAATGTTTTTTTATGGTGTTCCCAATTCAAATTCCCCCCCTTGCTCTCCATTGGCTAAATGTAACCTCCTGAACCTCCCACCTCATATTCTCCTCCCTGATAAATTTCCCTTAAAATAGCTTGTTAAGCCTACATACAAGCATCTGACCTTTTACCTGGTCAGAAAGAAGCCTGGTCCTGTTAGGTCACAACTCTGATTGGCACCAGTCACCTCTGGCTTACATTCTGCTATCTCTCAAAGTTGGGAGGAGTTTTAATCCTGTGGAAACAGAATTCCTCCTTTTGTTTCCCACACACCTGTCCAACCTTGACTCTTCCCATTATTTGTCATCTTTTCCAATTTTCAAGGTGTAAAATCATAATATGTGGATTTCTCTTATTCTCTTATTAGGTAAAGGTATTATTTTCCCTTCATCCCTACTTCTTTTCAACATCTCCCTCAATATTCTATCTTTTGTTTTTTTCCAAATGAACTTTATTATTTTATCAAGTTTTATAAAGCATACCTTTGATAATTTGGTCGGCATAGTATTAAAAGTATAAATCAACTTTGGCCTTATTGCCATTTTTTATTGTATTCATATGACTCAGTTGTAAGTACTAGATATTCCTCCAGCTATTTAACTTGTTCTTTATTTCTTTAAAGAGCACTTTGTAACTGAATCTATGCAAGTCTTGTGTGCATTGGTAGACTGATCCCTAGAAACTGTATCTATCTTGTAGTTATTTGGAATAGAATTTCCCCTTCTATTATTGCCTGTTGTGTTTTATTATACAGAAATATAGTTTATGTTTGAAAGTTTATTTTGTAGCCTGCAACTTTGCTGAAGTTATTGTCTCACTGACTATCTTTGCTGATTCTCTAGGTTTTTCAAGAACCCCATCATATCACCAGCAAATAGAAATATTTTTATCTCTGCTCTATCTTTATACGTCTTTCTTCTTATTTCTGTTACTAGAATTTCCAGAACCACATCAAATAAGAGTGTGGGATGTGGATGTCCTTGCTTTACTCCTATATTTATTGGAAAAAGTTCTACTCTATCTCTATTGCATATGATTTGTTATTTTTATGATATTAAAAAGGATCCTTTTATGCCTCTACTTAGTATCGTGTGTGTGTACGTATGTATACGTACATACATACGTACACACACACACACACACACACACACATGTATATATATATATATATATATATATATATATATATATGAGTGCTATACTTTGCTGAAGACTTCTTCCCACATTTATTGAGATAGTCACATGATTTTGGATGCTTTTCTTGACTATATTTTTAATGATCAATTATGTTGATTAAACGTAACAGTCCTAATGTTGAACATCCCTAGTAAAATCCAAAATGATTATATTTATTGATTGAATTTCTTAGTTGAATTAATGTAGTCTTATTTAAGTATTATTAATTAATACTCATTAATGATATTGGTCTATAGTTCTTCCGTATTTTGTCATTCCCTGGTTTAGGTATTAGGACCAAATTGTCTCATAAAAAGAATCTTGTGGGTTGTTTTCTTTCTCAGTTTTTGAGAATACTATGTGTAGTATGAGTTCTGATTGTTTTTTTTTTTTAATTTGATAGACTTTCTGTGACAAGGACCACAAATTTTCTCTTTGGCAATTCCTTTATAGTTAGTTCTATTTACCTTTTCTGAAACTGAGTTAATTAACATTTCTCTCTGATCTTTTGTCAGTTTGTGTATTTTACGTTTTTAAAGGCTTGCTCTTTTTCTATGTTCTCAATTTTATTAGCATATATGTACATATAATACACACATAATGTGATTTCATCTTGATCATTTGCTAACTTATTGATTTGATCTTCTGGTTTCTTTTTAAATAGATTGGCTAAAAGTCTTTCAATTTTATTAGTTTTTTCAAAAAATCAGCATTTTGTATTATTTATCATTTGTATAGCATCTTTGGTTTCCAGATTATCTATTTCTTCTGTACTTATTAATATCTCTTCTGTTGAGTTTTTTTTTATTTTTTGGCTTCTTGATTAAAAAAATATTCTGTTAATTAATTCTATCTTTTTATATTGTATTAATAGGGATATGACCTTTCCCCTGAGGAGTGCTTTGGCCTCATCCCAGAAATTTTGACATGCTGTTTCATCATTATAATTTTCTTTTATATAATTGTTCATTGTTTCATTGATTTGTTCCTTGGCCAACACATTATTTAGGATTTCACTGTAAGGTCTCCATTTGGGTCGATGTGTTCTTTTGATATTTTTGCCTTTTTTGCTTTTCTTCTAGTAAATTGTCCTTCCCTTCAGTATATTTGTATTTCCAATCAATTGTTCCCTCTTTTCCTTCTTTGGAGAAAAACACTAAGTCATATTTAGTCATCTGACATGTGACTAAATTTTTTTCCATTCTGCTATTTTCTTCTGCCATAAATGTAGGCCATAAATTCTTACATTTATTCCCTTCTAATTGCTTACACTATTCTGATTTCTCTCTTGAATCATCCAGGATCATCCTGCTGTGGTTTTATGCTACCTTAGGAATCCACAGAGTTCTCTGTTTTGTCAGGTATTGGTTCAATTTCTTTTATCTTCCAATATTAATTTAGAGATGTTTGCAATCATTGAGGTGACTTGGTAAACATTTTCAATTCTGTTTTAATATCTTCCTTGTTGATTTATCTACTTGTGCTTTAGGTTTTTCACCAAGCTTTCTTCCTCCAGATCTTTGTGCTTTTAGGCTTTTTTTCCCCTTGTATTCTCCTATTGCCCATTTTCTGTTTTTTTCCTCTTTGGGGTTGGTTTCCCTGGAAGCTGGCTGAAATATCTGTTTCTTTTCACAATGAGGAATTCATTTTTCACTGGCCTTGGTTCCTGCCCCCAAGTGACCTCTAAGGGGGTATTTAGTCACAACTTTTCTTTGTCCAGTCCCTTTTCTTCCAAGTACCCTCTGTTCTTTAGTTCTCTGGCTTAGAAATGTCACTCTGGACAAAGCATACTCCCACTTTCTTATATTTCCTCCTTCACATTTTGAGGTCTGCTATTTTTTGGGGTTTTTTTTTGGTCACATGATGGCAAGCAAAGGTCAGGGGCAGCATACACTGTCAGAATAGCAGGAAATTGTTGAGTCTGGTTGTGTGCCCTCCCTGAAGGTGAGATCTTGTGGGTAGAATCTTGAGTGAGCTAGTAAAGGATAAGGCATTCTCTCTTTCTGTTCCTTTTATAAGTTTCTCAGTATCTTGACTCATGGAGACATCTGTAATTTCTGTATGTCTGGTGCATAACTCCTTTTTGGAGGAGTGTTTGAGAGTTTGTGAAGACTGGAGAAGATATCTAGCCCTCCACCTTATTGGTCAGTTGACCCAGCAGTCTCCCATTCCAGTTTTATAAAACATAATTTTTCTCTTTTTAGAGAAGGTTTAGGGTTGTTATGACTTGGATTTTATGGTTGTGTTCATTTTACATTTGATGCCAAAACCTTAGTTAGAGATACAATTCCCAAATGTAACATTGTTCTTATGGGAAAATATAATTTGCTGTACAATGGTATGCTTTTCATTATGATTTCCAGAAACACATTATTGGAAAGAGGGGACTACCTGTATTTCTCACAAATCTTCATTATTTTGATGTGTAGGAAAAAAATGATTTCTTTAAAGTTACTTCTCTGCCAAAAAACAAACAGACAAAAAAACCTCTACTGAACTACTTATTTTTCAAGGAGACTATCAACATTTAATGCTGAAAGACTGTCATCTCACACACACACACACACACACACACACACACACACACACAGAGAGAGAGAGAGATAGCAACCCAACCCATCCACATCTGAAACAATACTGGGTTTCAGAATGAAAGTAGTTCTCCTTATCTTATGATTCTTCCAAATTGGGAATGTTAATGATTTTCTCTGGTGTTATGTTAGAGTCAATCCAAGAATAAAGGAAAATGTTCTTGTCACATGACTAGACAGCATGGAAAATAAAATAAGTACAGTGGAATGAATACTAGTCATATCTCCAGCAGAACAGAGCAACATGCTGGTTTTTCATTTAGTGTTAAACTATTCACTTGAGTTACCTCAAAGTAAGACACATATATATAAAGCAAAGAGAAGTCGAAGACTCATTTGAGGAAACTCCTTAAAGAAAACACTTTTGAAGTCTTTATATTTTTAATATGTTTAAGGAGAGGTCTAGATTTTCATCTTTTACCCTTGGTTTATTCTTTTTTTAATTAAAAAAAAGTTCTTATGATATAACATGAGTTTTCCCGCACATGCTCAGATCACCTAACATGGAGACACCCTGCTTCTGGAAGAAGACATCCTGTGTACCCCTACCCCCACGGGGGGTAATTTCACTCTGGTGGCATAGCCAAAACAGGCTATGAATTTAAAACTATGAAGCTGGGACAGATATACTTTCTTTCCCACGGAGAGGGGAAAAGTTATATTCACCCATAGAGTGGGCACCATGAACTGATTGTGTTTTTATCCTGTGGCCTTAAGAAACTAGCTTGGTGTTTTGTTGTGGTCCATATGATTTGCCCTTTTCAGTTCTCAGGACAGGTAGTAAAATCCCCACTGGACCTGGATTCATGGTGATCTTGAAGGCAAGAATTCCAGGCCAATGTTGCAGTCAGCTAGTCTAGCAGGAAAGCCTTGAGAAACCAGAGTACCTAGGACTTGAGTCCAAGGTGGGTTTTATACATTGAACTTGGTGGGACTATGCTATGGAGGAACTGTCCCTAGAGTATGAGGTGGTCCGAGGAGGAGATTATGTCTCAAGTATTGGGGAGGAGGAAGATTATACATTTATTTTTGCTATTCCTTTGAAGTAATTATTTCTTGTTAAAGCTTATCCAGTTACTGAGATCAAGTGAAACTGGGGTGCAGGGAACTCCTACAACTGAGGAAACATCATTGCTGAGAATAGAGTTCAAAGAGAGACTGGACAATCAATCCCCAAGTCCCCTAAAGGGTATTGGAGAACTCCAAGAAAAGGATAAAATGTAACACACAGGAAAGGGAGACTACAGTAATTACTATTATAACACTGTCCTTTGCTTTTATATCACCAAATATATCCCTTGTCCATCTCTGGCTTAAAGAGCCATCTCTTCTAAGGAAGACTTGATCGAGAATTACTAACCTATCAAATAAGTCTAATGGTATTTCCGCCATCGTTCATTCAGAGTCCCTCACCTCAGCCCAGAATGGAGGGATGTACATATTCTCATCAATTCTTCAGAAGTAAGCTCGGTCATTATCACAACATAGTATTATTACCTAGAATAGGTATCTAGTTGTATGTTATAGAGAATATCTCAATGCAATAGGTGAATACTATGAATGATCAGGAAAGAGAGAAAGGTGAAACAGAGGAAAGTCTAGACTAATTAGCTATGCAATGTTGGGCATGTCGTTTAACCCTAGTGGATTTCTGCTTCAATTTCCTGAAATGAGGATAATAGGGTGAAGTAGACAGCCTTTGAAGTTCTAAATCCTATATAGCATTGTGGTCTGAAACACAGCTTTTGCCACTTATGTGTTTTGAAAAACAGATTTTATTTATATCTTTTGTTTTATATCACTTCATTTTATCTCTGTAGTCCTTTTTCCTCCTCCCCTCCATTATAAGCATCCCTAATAACTAAGATTCTTTTGTCAAAAGAAAAAGAAGAAAACAGTAAAACTCATCAAGCCAATTAGCATTTATTAAGCACCTTTTATGTACTAGGCCCTGGGAATACCAATAGCAAAAAGTCTCTGTTTGCAAAGAACTTACAGTCTAATGAGAATCAGTATATTGAAAAAAAGTCTAATAATATATTCAGTGACCCACATCCTCGGACCTATTATCTCTGCAAAAAGTCAAGGAAACACGTTTTTCATCTCTCTTCTTTGGGGTCAACTTTGTTATTTGAATCTTGTAATACTCATTTTCTTTTTCTAAAATATTTTTTATTGATAAACTTGTTTTACATCACCAAAATTTCTCCTTTTATCCTTCCCTCTTTGCCCTTACAGAGAACCATCCCACATAAAAATATTATTTTAAAGAAAAAACACAAAAAAGAGAAGAAAAAAATAGCAAAAACAATCAACGTATTGAAAAAGTATGAAACTCTACTCCATGTTCCACACTTATGAACTTCTCACCTCCACAATGAGGAGGTGGGAGCATCTTCTCATATCTCTTCTTTGGGGCCATGCTTATTCTGTGTAATTTTACAACATCCACTTTTGATTGTCTTGTGGAAATTATTTATTTCCATTGTTGTAGTCACTGAGAGTATCTCTTTTTTTTGCTTCTACTTATTTCATTCCATCATTTCATGTCATTCTTTCTCTGCTTTTTTGTATTCATCATATTTGTTACTTTTTACAACAGAATTATGTCCCATTACATTCATATGTCACAATTCAAGGCAGCCAGGTGGCACAGTAGTTGGAGTTCTAGATCTGGAGGCAGGGAGACCTGAGTCTGGCTTTGGACATTTGCTAGATTTGTAATGTTAGGCAACTTGTTTAATGCTTTTCCACCTCCACTTCCTCAAACTGTAAAATGAGAATACTACTATCTACCAACCTAAAATTAGTGTGTGAATTAAATGAGATAATACTTGGAAAACACTTAGCATACTGTCTCGCAAATAGTAGGCACTTCATAAATGCTTGTTTCCCTCTTTCCATCCATAATTTGTTTCAACATTCCCCCAGTGATGGTTTTTTGCCTCGTTTCCAGTCTTTTACATACCACACAACATGTGCTGCTATGTATATTTTTAGGTATATTGATCTCCTTGGGGTGTGTGCCTAGCAGTGGAATCTCTGGATCAAAAAATATACGCATTTTATTCTATTTGCACAGTTTCATCATGTTCTTTTCCATAATGATTGTATCACTTCATCGCTCCATCAACAATTCAATAGTATTCCCAGGAGTATATGAGTAAAAGATTAACTGGCTAGCTAAGAAAAAAAGATGCACTCATGACACTTTTAAGTTTAATCTACATTTATTAACATTTTTCCCATCACTTTCCTTAATTCTAGACGATCAGTATAGCAATAAATTAAGCCATTCTTCGTGTTTGCTGATGTCTAAAGTATAAATATTCACATTGAAAATTAAGCAGTTTTTGAGAGCTGGTGAAAGCTGGCTCCAGCACACCTCAGTGTGTGCCCATCTTTCCACAATCCTTACAGATAAACTATTTCTTATCAAATAGGGAGTTTTTTCCTAAGTTATTTGTGTTTGGGGGTTTAACAAATACTGGGTTATTGAGTTCCATTGTTTCTGATTCTTCGTTGAAAAAGTGTGTTCCCTTGATTTACGTCTATTTTGCATCTGAGTATAAATGGCTTTGATGACTGCTGCTTTGTAATATAGTTTAAGGTCTGGAAACACCCCTCTCCCTTAATTCCTACCTTTTTAATTATTTCCCTTGATATTTTAGGTCTTTTGTTTCTCCAAATGAATTTTGTTATTATTTTACTGGGTTCTCTAAAGTGTTCCTTTGATACTCTGATTTCTATGACATTAAAACTGTAAATTGTCTTTGGTAGTGTTATTTTGTATTAAATTGGCATTTGAGGGGGGAGGGTCCATTAAATTACTTCATATTATCCTGAGACCTCAAAGGTGCTTTGCAAAAGTGATCCAAGAACTCATTAATGCTCATTTTACAAATGCACAATTATCATTTGAGTAATTTACTTTTAAGGGATCTACAAGAGGTGGTACTGGGTTAGAATTTGGGTAAGAAGTTCTCTGTCAATGACATTTAGGGAAGGGCTTACATTTTGCCAGGAACTGAAATTAAGTTCCTTAGTTTATCCTTAGCAGATTTTCTTTTCTTTCTTTTTTTGAAAATCAGGACATTTATTCTTTTCTGGTCCTGTGCTACCGTTCCTGTTCATCACTATCTTTCAAATATTACTGACAGTAGCTTAGCATTAACATTCTTAATGGTCCTTAGCAGTCCTATAGCTTGTATTCATTCATGACTAATGAAAGATGCCACTGAGCCTCCCACATAATCTAGCTTCAATACTCATCAGAGAGCAGCCTAATTTGTCTGGAGATAGATCTTGTTTTTTAATTCCTTGACATCTTTTATACTCTTGAAAAGTGTTAACATAATGAATTTCTTTCTACACAAGAGGATTCCAAACCACTTTAAAAACTACTCAACTAAACAAAAAAAAAACTACTCAACTAGGTTAGACTTAGGAAAATAAGATAGTGAATTTTAGGGGTAATTAAGCTGGGTGCTGCCACCCCTTTACTAGCCACTCACCTTCTGAAAATTGTCAGGGTTACCAAATGTCCTCCCCCAGCTGAAGAACAGGTGCTATCACATCCACCCTCACTTGTAAAAGGTGGTCTGAAGCTCTGAAATACTCTTCTGATTTAGATGAATTAAATATTTCCATAGGGAATAGTGAATAATATGGGACAATATAAATAGAGTCTTCCTCACTAGATCTGGATATACTATCTCTAAGACTTTAAAATAAATCAGTTGGCTTATCAGCACATAGTTTTTTATTTTACATTAAAAAGTAATTGAAAACTGAGTAAAAGACATGAATATATGAATTTTTAATCAATATAAGCCACAAACAGTAAATTTAATAAATTATAAATGATAAAATTATTGAAAAATTAAATATTAAACACTCTCCCATAAAAATGTAGAACATTTATTAATTAGGATGCATTTCCAGTGTAATATGCTTTTAAACGGCATGTAACTTTCTAAACAGGCTCTGTCATAGATGTGTAAATGAATTCACTCTGCTGATGCAGAAAAAGTAACTACCTGGGGTTAAAACAGGTAGAATCAGTGAATAATATTGGAAGGAACTTTAGGGGCCATCCAGTTCATGAAATCTAAACTTTAACAAGAATCTCTGCTATAAAATATCTGACCAATGGTCATCCAATCTTTTCCCCCAGGCAGCACATAACATCATTGCTCCAATTCTTTTAAATTTTCCAATTTTTTTGTTCCAATTTTTAGAAAGTTTTTCCTTCCATCAAAGCCAAGTTTGTCTTGTTACAACTTCCATCCACTGTTCCTAGTTCTGCCCTTTGAAACTAAACAGATGAACTTAGTAGCCCTTCAAATTCTTGAAGATAGCTGGTGAGAGGGGAGGAGAATTTGAACTGAAGTAGTGGTTGCGCGAGTAGAAAGAAGGGAACTTATATGAAAAGTGTTGTGAAGGTGGAAATGACAAGATATGGCAACTGATGAGATATGTGGGGTGAAATGTGATGAGTTGAGGATAATGCAGAAGTAGTGCACCTGGGTGACTGGGAGGATAGTGGTATACTCAATGCTAATAGGGAAATTCAGAAGGGAGGGGGACTTGGGGTTAAAGATAGTGAGTTCTGTTTTGGACAGGTGGAGTTTGAGATGACTAGAGAATATCCAGGTCTTCAGTAATTTGCTTGAGAAGATGGCAGGGGATTGGATCCAGGGTACATGTAGGATTGACCCTAGCAAGGAGAGGGGCTACCTCTTCCTTAGACACTCAAGTAAAGGAAAAGAATAGTGGTGGATGATGTTAAAGGGACCTAAGATGAGAAGAGAGAAGGGAGTTCATTGAGGTTGGCATGAGAATTGGAACCCTAAGTTGAGAGGGGACTGTTATAAGAAGCTTGAGGAAAAGTGACCCTGAAATAGCCAATGTATTAAGAGAGACAATCAATTAGACAATAGAAGCCTTGCTGCTCTCAAGGTCCAGCTGAGATAATGATATGCCATCCCCCACCAAAAGTCTTTTAACAAGTGACTGGTAAAAAATGTTAAGTAGCCTAAGGTCCCTGGGGCACTCCACTGCACTATGACAATAACAACCTTTAAGTGAAGAAATTCTACCAGTTCTGAATCCATTTAATGAACATGTCATCTAGTTCACGTTTCTCCATCTTTTCCACAAGAATATTATTGGAGATGTCGTCAGATGCTTTGCTAGAATCTAGGGAAACTAAACCTACAGCATTACCTTATCTATATGTGTATTAACCCAAATTGGGCAAATGTTATTCAAATAGCAAAATGAAATTATTCTAGCATAACTTGTTCTAGAAGCCACACTTCAAAAAAAAAAATCAAAGCTTCCTTTCCAAATGGGTCAATGGAAATGTGCAAGATCTGTGATCTCTTCACCGACATGAACTACAGGTGTGACGACTCCTTCCACCAACATAAACCCCCAATGACTCGAGATATGTCCTAGGAGGTTTTCTGAAGCACATGGAATTAATTGCTCAAATGGAGTCACAAAATGAGTAAAAACAAAATCCAGCCCTCAAGTCTTCCTAAATACAAACATAGAACTTTGTCCATCACTCTTTTCTTCAACGATTAAGGTTCACTAACAGTAGTTTTCTTTGCCAGTCTCAGCTAATTTTGAGTACCATTGACACTACTGTTGCCAGACTTTGCCAAGCAATTTAATTCACTCTCAGTTACTTACCCTTGCTTCCATCATCTGTACATCTTTTAAAAAATCTAAGTGAAGTCATTGTGCTCTCACTATATTGACGTTTCTTTGGTTCGGCTTAAACATCCTGAGTCTGTTTACATTAACCTCCTGAAAGAGAAAACCAGGAATCATTTTTTCTATATACCTCCTACCTCTCCACACAAACATCCACCGGCATTATCCACTCCCACATGTAGGTAATTTATTTGAGTTATATTTTCTTATACTTGGCAGTTTGGAAAAGCTAAATGCATGAAGAATGTTGTTCTGGTCTGTTGGTCACAGATGAGAAAAAAAATGTATAATCCATTCCCCGATTTGTGGGCCCAAAGGCCTCTAGGGAGGGTCACAGATCTATATAATATTTTCTAGTGCTCAAGTGTGTTTTTCCATGGTTTGGCTTCACTGAAAAATGAGTAAAATTGCACTTAGGCAGATGACTGCTGTTGACTGTGGAAGCCTAAGGGCACTGATTATTGAAACAAGGATGTGTAATAAATTCAATTCATAAAATTTGCTTCAGACGAATATATCTGTATTGTGTGGCAGTGGAAGGAGTATTTATTGGTTAAACTAAATCTTTCTAGAGATGATAGGTGCTTGCTTGGTCTTATGGCCCTTTTGTAAACCTTGCAAACTGGCAGGTTTAATGTAGGCACTCTCCTAATCTCCAGTGACCAAATCATTTGTACTCTGGGTCCCCTTCACTTCCCTACCCTCTCTACTCACTCGACCCTACCACCCTACCTGACTGGGTTCCATCTCAGGAATTTCCAAAATTAAATAACCAAGTACTGACTATATATGCTAGATACTTGTGCTACAGAAACAAAAGTGAAACAGTCCCTACTCTCCAGAAGTTTATATCCTATAGGAAGAGATAACATGGATGCAATGTTACCTGCGATAGGCACTGGCCAATGGGAGCCATCCCTTGAAGCATTAGCAACAAGGTCTGCATTCTGGCAATCTGAGCTGAGGTTTGGTGAATTAACTTCTAAAAATGTGTAATAACATAGTGGGGGTCCACGACCCTGATTTCAGGGCATGGGTGTCTGTTCCTATCAGTTTACCATGGTAATTGGCTCCTATTCCTTGAACTGAATATGCATTCAAAAGACACACAGACCAAAGCTCTTTCCTTCCTGGTGGCTTTCAAATTTGGAGGAAGAAATGCTACAAGGAACCCTTAGATGCGGGAATCCATCACTCTCCTAGTCATCACATGGTACTCTGCTTTCCGTCTTGTTTGTTTTTATCCTGCTTTTAGGTTAAGTAGTATCAGAGCTAAAACAAACTTCACTATAACCTTGTGAGCATCTAAAGGTCAGAGGAGCTACTAGAAGTTGTAAAACAAGAGTCCGTAGCAGAGACTACAATAGTGCCAGCTGCTGACTCCGGTGACACAGCTCAGCCCAGAAGTGGGGAGGGCTTGAATCAGAGCAGCGGCGGAGAAAACTGACAGGACACCATGTCCTGAAAGCAAAGAAGAGACATTCATCTGCCATGCCTCGTCCAGAAGGGTACTTGGGGGGGACAATGTTTTGGAGCTACCACATTTGGTTATAAGCCCACCTTCTTGACAGATTGGGGGTATATAGGAGAATATGTCCCTGTTGAGGGAGAAAATTCTATAGAAACCACTTTAATTTTGCATTTACTCTTTCAAAGTTTAGAGGGAAGAGGGTGGTCCCAGTTTTGTAACTTTATTTTTCCACTTCAGGTTTTGCTCTGTCTTCGCAGTAAATATTCCTCATAGGAGCTAATTGATGATATTAATTGATCAAAATGACATTGGGGTTCTAATCATTGGTGATATTATCTTGAGGAAATGTAACTGGTTAATTGCTACTGGAAGGACCTTAAGAGTGATAGTATTACAACCAACTAAGACATTTCCAAAAGAATGATAGAAAATGCTGTCCACATCCAGAGAAAGAATGAAGATCTGAATGAAGATCCAAGTATATTATTTTCTCTTTTTTTTCTTCTTTATTTTTTTCTCCTGATGTTTGCCTTTGGTTCTAATTCTTCAAAACATGACTAATATGAAAGTATATTTAATATAATTGTACATGTATCGCCTATCTCAGACTGCATGCCACCTGGCGGGGAGAGAGGGACAGGAGGGGGAGAAAATTTAAAATGCAAAGCCTTATAAAAGTGAAGGTGAAAACTAAAACTAATGAAATATTTTTTAAAAAAGAGTGATAGCATTAGAAAGAATTTCCTTTGCCCCCAATGGGTTACCCCTAGAATCCTGAGGGACCCCAACTACCTGTGCAATCAGGGGTTGGAAGGAGCCCAGAACCTAAATGGATTATATGTACAAAATACTTTTTAAAAAAACCAGACCTGTGATCCTAATTGCTGGAGGGAGCTACCAGTGAGGAATTTCCTTTACCAATACAGATCGGGAAATTCAAATAAATGCCTGGTAATTTAGGAGGGCAAGCAGTGGCAGTGGGGAAGTCAGGAAAGACATCTCAGAGGAGGTGATACTTTGGAGTACACCAGGGATTTAAAAGGCAGATGATGAAGAGGAAGTACTTTCAGTGTGTGAAGGATAACCTGTGTGAGGGGGCAGCGAGGCCAGAAAGACTAGACTGTAGAATGAATGAAGGGGAAAATATATAAAAAAACCTGGGCAGGTAGGTCAGAGGAAGGTTGGATAGACTTTTAAATGCCAAAAAGAGAAACTGTATTTATTCTGGAGTTCATGGGAGTCGATGGAATTTTTTGAGCAAGGAAGTGATATGGGCTGACTTGTGCTTAGGAACGTCACTTGAGAAATTATGTGGGAGGTGGATTAGAAATGGGCAGACTTGAGACAGAGATGATTTAGGAGGCCATGGCTGTAATCCAAGTGAGTAGGGCCTAAAAGTAGTGGCCCATAGAAAAGAAGATGTAGGTGAGAAATGCTGTGAAGGTAGAATTAATAAACCTTGGCAACTGATGAGATATCTGGAGTGTGGGAGAGTGAGGGCTCAAGGATGACTCCAAGGTTGTAAACTTGGGTGACTAGAAGGATGGTGATGTTCCACATAGAAAGAGAGAAGGGTGAATGAGGATAAAGGGGAAAAGATATGGTTTGGAGATATTGAATTTGACATGTCTCTGGAACACTCACTTCAAATTTAATAACATGAGAATCAAGCTCAGGTGAATGACTAAAGCTGACTACATAGATCTGGGAGTTATTTGTGAGGAGATGATCGTTAAACCCATGAAAACATTAGTTACCAAGAGAAAAGAGGAGGGACTTCCCAGTAGAGTCTTGAGTAAGTCCACAATAAGGTGGTGGGATAGAGATGAAGCTACAGTAAAGGAGACTGAGGGGCAATCATATAGGAAAAGGAAGGGGAGGAGGAGTGGGGGATGAGGGAAAGAGCAGAGAAGCAGTGTCATAAAAACCCAGAGATGAGGAACCATTAAGAAAGAGAGTGCTAAAAAAAGGTCAAGAAACATGATGTCTGGGGAAAGACTATTGGATTTTACAGTTAAAAGATTAGTAGGAAGTTTAGAGACCAATTTCATTTGAAGGATGAAGTCAGATGCCAGGTTGGAAAAGGTCAAATAGGGAACGAGAAGAGAAGAGAAATGGAGGCAATAAAGGTAAATAGCTTTTTCTGTGTGTTTGGCTGTGAAAGGGAAGAGGACAGCTTGAGGGGCTGGTAGGGTCAAATGAGGACTTTTTTTTGAGATGGGAGAAGACCTAGGTGTGTTTGTAGATGGCAGAAAAAGAGCCAGTAGAAAGAAAGAGATTAGTAAAAGGTTGATTGTGGGGACAATTTGTTGAAGACATGGGAAGGAATGAGATAAAATGTTCATGTAGAGAGGTATGAGAAGGACCACGTCTTCATTAGCGAATGTAGAGGAGAAAATAAGAGATGTCAAAGGTTTGCAAGATGTAGATTAAAGGAAGAAGTGAGAGTTCCCAACGATGGACTCTTTTTTCCCCTCAGTGAAGAAAGATCACTAAAAAGGTAGACAAGGTACTATGGGAAACTTGAGCAGAGAAGCTTGAAGTTGGTGCTGTGAATAAGACAGAGAATCAATTAAAGAGGAATAAAAGGACTGCCATGAAGCCGTCAGAATCAGATTATATAAATTTGTAGTGGATCCAGCCACATGTGACCCTCTAGGGACTCAGTTGTGGTCCTCTGACTGAATTCAAACTTCATGGAACAAACCCTTTTATTAAGGGAAGGTAGATGACATAAGCAATTCAAGTTTGGGTCTGGCATGGTACACGTAATGACAAGACTCCCTTAGAAGGGAATCAAAATGGGGGTAATATAATGTTGAGCGGAGTAACTGCAGAGTAAAATTAGGAAAGCAGAAAAGTGAAATCAGATCAGGCATGATGACCTAGAAGCCATGTGGAGAAGCTTGAGGTTATAGTAAAGGTAAAGAAAAGGGTTTAGGAGAAAGGAGGCAAAGGGAGAGCTGGAATGATAGGATTTTAGAGTTTGATAAGGGAATTCAAATTCTTGATCATGAAAGTGAAATACTTGCAGGTGACGATGAATCAAGGGTGTGACTTTCCCTGTTTGTGGCTCTAGTAGAGTGAAGCAGTAGGTCTTTGGAGTTAGAAGATTTAGGAACTGTGAGACTAGGTCATTGGAAAAAGCATCAACATTTGTACTGAAGTTCCTTTATATTAGAACAAATTTTGGGGTCATATTAAAAAAAACCTCATATTTTCTTTAGTTCATTTCTCCTACTCAGAATTTCCTTCAGGAAAAATCTCCAAATATAACTTCTTACGATTCCTCTAAAAATGTAGATAAAAGGACTCTCACCTCCTCTACAAATACTCAAATACCACGTTCCCCAGATCCTGTACGACTGAGTATGGAAGTTTTTATTTTGCCCCATAGAATATTCGTCAAATATAAATATCAAAATATATAAACTCATATTAAGAATCAAATGTTGAAAGCATATGAAAGGACTCATAATAGCTAGCAAATAATACATCCAGTTCTTCTTTCTCTTTGGCAGATCCTATTTTCCCAGCAGGGTCCTAAATTTCTTTCAGTTTAGCACCACTCCAAAAGTTTGGCTGAACACTTTTCAGAAGGAAACTGTGAACCTAGTGTTACCAGTGGGTCCACAACTTACATTCTAGTAAGTTTCTGTTTCCTCACAAGATCCTACACAGTCTCTGCAAAACATATTGCATCCTATCTTTTGAACTCTCCATTGGAAGAAACATATACTTTGCAGCTCTTAGACAGGCAAGCCCCTTCCCCACTGGATTTCCAGGGTCTAAAAAAAAAAATTCATTATTTTGGCTTGAGGGAAGGGAGGGGCAAATCCCCCTTCCCTCCTAATATTATGAATATTGTCTCTTTTTCTCTCTCTTTCCAGCACCAGGGTTGTGTGGACAAATCCCTTCTCTCTCCAAAAAGCCCTGAGATCAGGAAATTCTTCCTTTATGGATAAAGATCCTTTTTCTTCCCCACTCTTATTTATTTATAACATTCATGTTCTACATTTTTAATTCCAAATTCTTTCTCGCCCCTTCCCTACCCTTTTAGAAGACAAGCAATTTGATATCAATTATACATGTGAAGTCATACAAAATATATCACCGTAGCAGCCATGTTGCAAAAAAAAAAAAAGTCCAAGAAAAATAGTAAATTTTTTCACTTAAATCTATATTCTTATCAGCAGTTTTTTCAAGTGGTGTGTTCTTTCTCCAAATTGCTGAATCTTTGGGTTTAACCAATACCAGATCATGGTCATTTACTACCAGGGATTGTGTACCTAATCTATTCCTCTGAGCCACCACTCTATTTTTTTAGACACACCCAATTATTTTGATGATTATAACTTTGTAATCTGGTGTTACAAAGGCTGCCTTCCTTCACATTGCCCATCATTCTTCACCTTTCGTTCTTCCAGATGGATTTTGTTATTTTTTCTATCTTTGTAAAATAATTCTTTGGTAACTTGATTGGCATAAGTGAATTGGGTAGAATTGTCATTTTTTTTGTATTGGTTTATTTCACTCTTCATTATTTTGTGCATTCTATCCATGTTGGGGTTTTTTCTTTGGGGAGGGGGTGTTTTTGTTTTTGGCAAATCAGTTGAGATTAAATGACTGACCTAGGATCACACAGCTAGTAAATGTCTAGTGTCTAAGACTGGATTTGAACTCAGATCCTCCTTACTCCTGGGCTGGTACTCTATCAGTTGCTTCACCTAGCTGCCACTAATCCATGTTTTTCTAAGATCATCGAGCTCATCATTTCTTATAGCACAATAGTATTACATATGTCATTCTTGATAAAATGTCACTTTTGTCTGCTATACAAGATAGAGAACTTTTACAGATAATATAACACCAAAAGCCATTTCCTAATGGATGCAGACCAAGGATAGTTAGAATAAGACACCTCAAAAAGAATTAAAGACTATTAACAGCCATTTTAAAGTTGTTCAAAATCACAAATAAGAGAATGTTGATCAAAACAACTTTAAGGTCTTATCTGGTATCTATAAAATTGGTAAAGATGACAAAAGGTGGGAAATTGGAATTGGAATAGATGTGAAAAATCAGGTAAATTAATAGTCTCATGATGGAGTTATGTACAAACCTTTTGAAAAGGATTTTGGAATTTGCTGACAGTGACTAAAATGTTCTTGCCCTTTGATCTAGGGATCTTAATTCTAGGCATGTACTCTAAGCAATTCAAAGTATCAACATAGCTCAAAATATTGGTAGCAGCATTTTTTTATACCATAAAAGAAATGGAGACACAGTAGATGACCACAGATTTGGGAATGACTAGATAATGAAGATAACAGAGGCATGAGAAGATTTACACCAAATAATGCAAAGTGAAATAAATAAAGAAAACAATATTCTTTTGGAAATGGAGAGATATGGGTGATGTGATTACATAATCAAATGGTTCCAGAACTGGTTTGACTGCCAGATTCAAAGACAAGTTGTTATGGTTCATTGTCAACCTGGCAGGAGATTTCCTGTGAATTACTCTGGTAATCTTGGCCTTGTACCATTTAACAGTGATGTGTACATAGGCAAAAATGACATGCATAAATTTGCAATGACCCAAAGATGAGAGGAAGAATCAGGAGGGAAAGGATCTGGACAGGCTAGAACACTGGGCTAAATCCAGTAAGATAAAATTCAGTACAAATACCTTTTTTTAAAAAAAACATTTTTTCCCAATTACATATAAAAACAATTCCAAATCTCCTCCCCTCTCTCACTCTCCCCTCCCTAAGATGGTAAGCAATTTGATGTAGATTATATATATGCAATCATGCAAAACGTATTTCTATATTAGTCATGTTGTGAAAAAAGGAAAAGACCAAAAGAAAAAAAACACACAAAAAGTGAAAAATACTATACTTCAATTTGCATTCAGATTCCATCAATTCTTTCTCTGGATATGGATAGCATTTTTCATCTTGAGTCCTTTGGATTTGTCCTTGATCACTGTATTTCTGAAAATAGCCAAGTCATTCACATCATACAGTATTGCTGTTACTGTGTACAATGACAAATAATCTGCCCTTGGGTATAAAGAATCATTTTTATAGCTTGGAGGAGTCATGAATATGCCACAGTTTAATAAGGATTTTGATTAGCTGGAAATTATTCAGAGATAGATAACCAGCATGATGAAGGGACTTTGTTTAGATGAAGGACTGGTTGAAGAAATTTAGCACAGAGAAGACAATATTCAAGAAGGACACGATGATGATGTTCAAGTATTTGAATGGCTGTCACATGGAAAATGGATTAGATTTGTTCTGTCTGGCCAATAGAGGCAGAACAAGGAGCAAGGGTTAGAGGTCACATCTAGGCTTGAAGTCAGGAGCAAAACCTTCCTAATAATTAGAACTATCCAAAAAGTTTTCGAGTAGAAAGTAAACTATACTTGTTGAGTATACTTATACTGAGGCTTCCTTCATGTATAGGTTAGATTAGTTGGCTCTTAAAGTCCCTTGTAACTTAAAATATATGATTCTGTATTTATACAGCATGGAAATATACAATAATGGAAATGTAAAAAATAATTTTAAAAAATTAATGCTGCAAATTTATAAAGACCAAACTTGATTCCCAAAATACAAGGTGTCCCAAAGGTTTTTGTGCAATTTTAAGCTTTAATTACTTAAAAACTTTTAGGCTTTAATACTTTAAGATTGCATGAAAACTTTTGGGACATCCTGTATGAAAATGTACCTCCCTCCCTCATTTGTAGAAATAGGTGACTAGTGATATGGAACAGTGCATATACTGTCAGATTTGACTGATGTGTTGGTTAGCTTAGCTGAAGTGCTTCTCCCCTCCTTTTTATTGTATGTGATAAAGAATTCTCTGGATGGAAGAAGGGTGATGGATATATTGAGAAATGGAGGTGATGTAAAAACAAAAGATAGCATTTCTTTTTTACCTTCTGGGAGAGATTATGTGTGTTTATATATATTTTTGAAAATATCTGCCAAACATCTGTTAGTCACTTGTCCTTCAAGAAAAGGTCAACAAATTTGGGACATTTTTAAAATAAAAGTTCAAACACTCTTTAAAGCACTTTGTCAAGAGATATAACCTGTGAAATTTGTGGTGAATATATTGGCATAGGCAAACTTGGTGTGGAGGGATATTTTGAAGTTCTTTTATTTGCTTGTTTTGGTAGCACTTACAAAATAAATACTTTCTATTGAAATACTTGTATTTTTTCCAATTATTGAATATAGGATTCTACAAATGTGTTTTGTGGTGGTTGTTTGCAATGTACTACATCTCATATCTCTTTTTGCATTTTGCTCCCAGCTGTACTTCTGACTGACTGGTCTTTATTTACTAATGCTTTTCCCCCATCCCTATTCCCACCTCTGGCACCTGAGGATTTCTCACCCAGAAACACCCCAGAACTCTGGTTCATTTTTTCCTTTGGTGAGTCTCTTTATGGGCCTCCAATTTGAGGAGTGGTCCATGTTCGTTTTTGACTCTCTGGACTTTGGCCATCATATCCCCTTTATGGGTACCCTCTTTTTCCCCTTCTGGAGCTCCCATGTCAAAGAGAAAACACTTTAAGTAGCCAAAAAGAAAGGATTCAAATATGGATCTATGTGTCTTCTGACACTGAACTCTGGCCATTGCTCCCAACGAGAGCATTCTCTCTTCCCTCTTTACCTCCCTAACTTCCTTTCAAGTGTTTTCCTTCATTAGAATGTAAACTGTTTAAGGGCAAGGGTGGTCTTCTTTTTCTTCCCCAGAGTATGTATATCCCTATCACTTAACCCTGGAATACAGTAAATGTTCAATTAAATGGTTTTGCCACCCTGCCTTCAAATACTTCTCTTGTTCTCCCTTTGACTTTTTTGTGCATTTAATGATTTCGCTGGTTTTGGATGCTGAGACCAAGCAGGTGAAGCACAAATATTCGAATGGATCTCATTGATCTCAAATGATCTCACTGATTTGGATGTTCTCTCCAATGACTGAGCAGTCAACAAGAATTTAAGTGCCTATTGGGTTTCAGGCATTCTGCTAGGACCTAGAGAAACAAAGACAAACGTGAAGCAGGCTATTGCCTCCAGGAGTTTATATTCTGGGGTGAAAGATACTGGAGAGAGAACATCTGAAGTCAGAGGACCCAGGCTCAGACGTCCTCCTCAGATGCTTACCAGCTACATGACCTCCCTGGGCTTCAGAGAGGATTTGACGCTTTCTAGATGGAAATCTAGGAGTCTATGCACATAAATATGTGAATACAGAATCTAAAGGATAGGGAAGCAGGAAAGAAACATAGCTCTAAGAAGAAGGAAGGAAAGAAGGGATTTAAGGTGGCAGAGGCAAGGAGAAAATGCATTCCAGGCCAGCACACAGCCAGAGGCATGCTGGGGAAGGTTTTATAACCTGTTTTCTGGGGGAAAAGAAAAGATATAGGCAGCTTTTAAGATTAATCTGCGTCGTTAACATTTTCTCCCTCACTTTCTTAGGTCTAGACAACCAGCAAGACAATAAATCAAGCCCAGATTTGTAAATGTTCTCATGGAAAATTTAACAATTGGTTTTTGAAAGCCTGTTTAAAGTGCCTCCGGTAGCAGCCTGGAACACAACAGCCCAGAAGAGGAATCTGAACTATTTGGGGGAGCTGGAACAAGAAGACCAACTTGGGACAGGGAGTGATGGAAGAGTAGACAGAGGCCAAGTAGTGAAGGTCTTTAAAGGCCAACAGAGGAATCTGGAGGTAATAGTGAGCTACTAGAGCTTATGGAGTACTGGAGCGACATGTGCCAGTCATATGGAAGATAGATTAGAAGGAGGAGACACAAGGAGAGAGGCAGTGAGACCAGTTAGGAGTGTTGTGTAATAATATGGGTGAGAGACATGAACCAGTCACAGGAAAGGAGTGCCTACTATGTGCCAGGCACTATGCTAAGGGCTTTACAAGTATCTCATTGGATCCCAACAACAAATCTGTGAATTTCTCCCATTTTGTAGTTGAAGAAACTAAGGCAGTGTCAGAAAATTAAGACTTGCTAGGCTAGTGTCTGGGGCTGCATTTGAACTCAGGTCTCCTAAACTTTAGGTCCAGATCTCTACCCCTGTCTCACAACACTGGTGGCACTGTGAGGAGAATGAAGGGGTCAGATGCCAGAGATATGGAGACAGAAATAAGATTTGGCAACTGACTAGACATAAAGGCTTAGTGAGAGGGAGGATGTGAAGGTGAAAGCAAGGTTGACAACCGGGGCGTTATTCCTATTTCAATAGTAATAGGAAAATTTGGGATACGGGGTGGATGTGAAGGGGAAAATGAGATTTGTGAAGAAAATTGTAACCCGGATATGTCCATCCATACTGTGCAATTCACTTTGTTCCAGGGAAAAACCAAGTGTGCATGTAACTTACTCGCCACCTGCTATCCTAAAGCCTAAAACTCATTGAAAGATGCCTGCTGTGGCAGCAAGGTGATCTGGGAGAGAAGGCAAGTGCACGAGGGGAGGGAAGGGAGTTCTCTTTTTGTAGCATCAGTCACTGTTAGGTTATAACTGCCCGGAGCTACTGGTATCTGGTGCAGAAGAGGAGAGACTGGCAGCTTCCCACAGTAGTAAGAAGGGGTGGAGTGGGGGGCGTATTAGGTTAGAACAGGTGAAAAGAAGAGTGGGGTTGTGTTGGAGACAAAATCTGAAGCTGGCTAATGGAGGGAGGGTGGGATGTGACCTACCCTCATTTTGGTTGGCTGTGTACCCAATGTGCCATCCCATGGTCCCTTGGGGATGCATGGTCCCTACTTTGGACAGCACTGCCTTAGATACATATAGGATTTAAGAGTTCACATTTCTTCTGGTGACTAGGTAGTTATAGCGGAGCTCCAGGCCTTTTTAACTGGACAACCAAAGGAACCTGCCAGGTCAGTTCTTTGAACTCTGCCATATTTCAAAAATGCATTCCTTTTTAGATTCAGTAAAACCTATGCCTTCTGCAGGATCTCTAACACAACCCCAACAAACCAAAAAAGCCACGTCCTAGTATCTTGGCATAAGCAAGGTAAGAAGCTAGCATTGCTCACTTTCTAGACTTACCTTTGGGAATGCAATGTGAAATGGAAAGGGAGAAACTGGCAGACAAGATTCCAGTCCATAAAGCGTGCCCATATTTGCCCTTTCTAATGGGTTATACAGAACATACAGATATTCCCCCATGCAGTTATAATCCTGTGTGGAGACTTGAGTGAGATTATCCTTGGCCATTAGTGACTAAAGGATGGTGACAATGGAAAGCCTTCTAATTGGCTTCAGAACTCAAAGGACTGATGGCACAAGAGATGCTGAGTTGGAACTGAAGGCACATACAAAAAGTTTATATTTTACATACATATACATGTGTGTACACACACACATATATACGCATATATGTACGTGTTTAGATAGATAAAGACATAGATATAGAGATATCTTCTCCCAAGACTTTCCACCAGAGTGAGGAGGACTGCTATGAGTTGCTGCATTAGGGAGGGACTGACCACTTTTCCCCTCACGGGCTACTCTGCGTCCCTGGGCACAAGCTTCTTTTGTGCTGATCTTAGTGGACAAATATCCCAAGTAAAAGGAGGACCCATCAATATTCCCAAAGGGCCTATGGGAAACCAGAATTAATTGATATTTTCTGAGGATCATGCTATTCCAGATAGTTGGGGCTTAAAAAACAAACCAGAAAACAATAAAACAACTTGTAATTCTTTCCCCACTCCATGACTCCCAAAGGAACCCCATAAGGCAGATAGTGCAAAAGTATGGTTATCCCCATTGACATATGAGAAAACTGAAACTCAGAGCTGACCACAGTCAAACAGGTAGCAAGGATTCTTACTCCAGTTCAGTGGTATTTCCATCATACTAAGCTCTCTCTTTTAATATAAAGAAATGATGTAAGGAAGGAAATTATCTAGTAGTTAGCTTGAAGCTAGGAATACAGTGATAGGAAGGATGAGGAATAATGGTTTATCTCAATGTTCAGCTTGTAATCAAGGAAGGAGTACAGTATGGTCTATTGTACATTTACATGCATATGAACACTCACAGGCATGGACACCCATACATAGCTTGGCAAGTAAAAGGCAAAATGACTGGATTAGAAAGAGGGCAAATGGTCAGCTAAGTGACCACAGGAGGCTAATGTATAGAACCTTGTGTGTGCAAACATGTGTAGAACCTTGTGTGTGCAAACATATATTGTTCACTTTGTAGTGATGGATTTGTAGAGTGTGATAATATGCACATGTATAACCTAGATCAAATGACCTGCCTTCTCAAGGAGAGGAAGGAGAGAATTTGGAAGTTGAAATTTTACAAAATGAATGTTAAGAACTATTTTTACATGTAATTGGAAAATAAAAATTAAAAATATGTAATTTGATAACAGTAGTCTGTCCTGAGCTACATGATACCTATTTGACTTACTGAAACAAGATCAGACATTGTTTTACTTGCTGTAACCTCTCATGACTTTATCCAGGTCTTTATGAAGAGTCACACTATGTTTGCAGCCCTTGCCGTGGCAACAGGCATTTACCTGACACCACTACAAATTTCCCATGAGATCCAACACAATTCGAAGCTTCAGCCACATGTGAAAAATACAACATCCTATTCAAAATAAAGGTAATGTCACCATTCTGTTACAGTAATAAACTGTAAATTTTAAGTGACATAGCTGGACATGGAGGGTGGAAATGAAGAAAGAGTTGCTAGAGTAAATCTTTATCCAGAGAACACAATGTCAGCCCCAAAAAGAAATATTAGAAGATTTCACATTTATGCATTCAGGCCCCAGCCGTTTCATTTGGATTACTGATGCATCAGTCTATGGTAAAAATGCATGAGTTTCTTTACCTCCAGCACATGACTGAGTTCTGAAGCTTTTACCTCTAAAATATAGTTTTCACAAACTGAATCACAGAGTCCTTTATCCCTCATGAGGGAAACAAATCTACCTTAGCCTGACTTCTTGTAGGCCAGTCTAATCTTTAGCATAGCATTCATGATAAACATGTATTCCACAAACACATTCTTTTTGAGACCAAGGCCTGAAAAACTGACTAACCTGAGATTTGGGCAGCCTTTAACGACTGAAACAAAACGAAATTCCCTTCCTGCATTGCGTGAGCGCTTCTCCATCCCCCTTCCCTCCTAACTGAAGTATTCCAACCCTGCAATTTAGTATTACAAAGTCAACCAGATTCTTAATCGTTGTACAAATTACTTCCTTAGCTCAAATTAAACATCCTCAGAGCTACATTTTGACTTTGAAGGGGGTGCAAGGTACCTTTGAACACAAAACATTTTTGAGGAATAATTTAAATATTGGAAGGCTGGAGGCAACCATTTAATTTGCAAATAAAAACAAATCTGTTCTCAGTATCCCAAGTTCCCAGGAAAATATCTTCCTTCCCAACTGCCACTGACTTTAGTGGGCTGGATCCCCAAAGGATGGCAGACTACTTCTGTACTCAGGGTTGTAGGGAGTGGTTTTCTGGTTCACAAGCACCCATGCATGGGTTCCCTGGATATTTAATGTCAATTTTCCAGACAGAGTTAATTAGCTTTTAATTAAAAGTTTGTATGAAGGCTATTTTTAGCAAGAAGAGTTGACACAAAACATTCCTCCCCCCTCCCAAAAAAATTTTGACAACTCTTCCACCAGCATACAGAGAGTCCCAGAGAACTCGGAGCTTAGTGAGCTCAAGGGGCCAAGGGGTAACTTGGCTCTTAAAGGTGAGTCTCTTGTCCCATTTTGGAGTCCTTAAAAAGTTCTCCCTTGTTAGTGTAGCCCTTAGCTGACTCTGAGGGATGGAGTGATTTTGAGTCCTGAAGCTACAATATTCTCTGTCCCAAATGCTCCCCAAGATATCCTTCCTCATTGACTGGAATGTCTTTCAGCTTCCAGCTGAATGCACAGGTGGGTGGGGGTGGGGGGAGGAGTGGGGGTGGGGGGAGGAACCACACTTGCACTGGGTTCATTCCCAACCCAACCCCACCCCCACACCCCTAACAGACACCTTGCTGCCCTCTGAATATATATATATATATATTATATATATAAGTATATATACACACACAAATACATACACATATATATATACATACATATATAGACCCAGATATAAGTCTAATTTTCAACCAACTTAATGAGTCAGCTTGTTCCCATGAGGTTTATTCCTTTGATAGACTAATTGATTCTGTAAATCAGTCAGAGACATTCTCACCTGACAAAGGACTCAGGCTTCAGAGAATTTTGCTAGTTACATCAATTGGAGGTGGGAGCTATGCAACATTCCTCTTACAAGGGAAACAATATTAAATGTGTTAGGTTCCCAGGATAGCCCACATATCCTATTAAAGCCCGAAATGTTTCCACCTACTGTGTTTTCAACTTCTATAATATTATTTATCAAAATAGCATTTCTACTTCATTGAGTTAAAGGAGTTTCTGTGAGCAGGTCTGGAAATCCATTTTTTTTAAAATAAGCTTTTTGCTTTTATATTGCAGTCATTTTGGGAAATATTCGTTCGTCCACCCTGGCCTCCAGACTGAACCTTTCCTTCTATACTGAATACTGTGATTACATTACTCGACATTCTTCTAAATAAGGTTTGTTTCTATCTCCTCCTCTCATCTTTATCTCCAACCTCTAATTAAACCTTCCTCTGTACATTATGGCTAATATACATTTAAGGGATGAGCTAGTATCAGCTTTTTAGACTGTTTGCTTCTCCCTGGAGGTTTGGGGTGAGAACTGGACTCAATAAAAGTACCACTGTATAAAGTTCAAGATGCCCCTAACTTATGCTAGAGGAATGAAGGCTATAGATACGTATAGATGTGGGTACATATGTATTTGGACAAAGCCCCTTCTGGCCCTGTTCCTGGTTTCTGGACATCAAAACAATTCCTCTCTTGCTATTTCATCCAGAAATTTCTATCAGAGCCTGAAATCTCTTCATTCTGGAATATTTAACCATCCTTAAGGTTTCTTAACCTGGAATACTCCTTTGTAAGATCTTGCCCCCTTCTTCTGTTGAGTTCTTCTTGGAGTCTCCATTTTTTTGAAGCTGACTTCATTCCCTTCCCAAGTATACGCCTGGCTTCTGGACTTTGAAGTCATGGTGGTTTTATCTCTACACCATCCCCTTATCCCTGTCCCTGATTTTCAGCTCCTTTTTGTGTGTTATCTTCCCCCATTAGAATATAAGCTTCTTGAAGGTAGAGATTATTTTTCATTTTTGCTTCCATTTGTTCAAGTAGATCATCAGGAAGTACTTAATAAATCTGTCCATCCTTCTTTCTTTTTTCTATTTTTCCTTCCTTCTATCCTTCTATCTTTCTTTTCTTCCACCTTTATTTCCTTTCATCTCTTCTCCCTTCTGTCTTTCTTCCCTCCTTCTCTTTCCTTCCACCCTTACTTCTATCTTTCTTTTCTGCCTTCTTTCTTTCCTTCCTTCCGACTGAAACTGTGATTTCATTGGTATAGCAAATTCCTGGTAAAGAAACTCGATTCTACACAGATGGCAGCTACTCTGTAATTTAAATTTCTATTGGTTGATATATACATGTGTATACACATATTTGTACATATATATGAATGGATATATATGAAATATACCTATCAATTATTTATTTATCTGTTCTTTCTCTGTGTTTCTCTCTCTCTATGATATATGTATATACTTATGTAGTGAGGGACTAGCTAATGGGATTCCAATCCTAAGAGCATATAAAGTGGGCTCCACCTGCTGCCAATTCGTAGAGGGGTGAGGGCCTTGGCAAGCTTGCTTTGGAAGTCCCACTAATTCAGACCATACAAAGATACTCTATGACTGTTTCTTGTCTGCTCACTCTGTGGTAAAGAAATGCTTTTTAATTAGATGCTGAGCTGGAGCTGAGCGTGTGTACAATGGAAAGACCAAATCTCCGTTTCCTGGTGAGGGAAGAAATGTTGTAAGCATCCAGATGAGGAGAGAGGCCTGAGGCCTTACTATTCCTGTGCCAATTTTAATTGTTTGCTTTCTGATCTCTCAGATGAATGAATAGTAAGATGGAATGAACCAAACTAGGACCAGTGACCTTGTGGAAGGTTGGAAAAGCTATCAGTAGCTCATTCTAGTAAGGACCCAGTCATGAGGAGTGACCTGGTTAACTAGTCTAGCAGTGGATCAACTCTTCCACCAAGGTGTTGTGTCCTACAAAGAAGAAAGTAATTTTTCCATTAGTTAGATTGCACTCAGAAGTGAATTTGACAGCATGGCATATGTCTATATGTCTACTTTATGTTTGGGTGCCCTCTCCCTAGGGAATAAGGTGGTAGACGTTATGCTTTCAATTTAGGAGGAGGTGTTTGCGCTTCTGTTCTTGCTATACATTTTCAGAAAATATCACTTTAAAAAAACTAGTGTTTATTAATTGATCAGTTGATATTAGGGCACTAATCACTGACAGTGATATTGAGAAGAAACCACCAGAACGATGGCTTGAGCCAATAGAATCTGAAAGATATCCCAAACCCTCAGGGGTAGTCCTAGAACCCTGAGGAGGAGATATAGGTAGCTGAGCTCCATGTACCTCACCTATTAATACAGGTATTTGGGAAAGCACGTGCTATATCTTGCTACATTTGAATACTGCAAGAATCCATGATTTAATTGATGTAGGTATGCAGATTACGATACCTTTATAATTTAGGGGGTTTTGAGAGTTACGAGGGCTGAAAAATTCATCACTCTGCCTATCCTGTGAGGAATCCTTTTTTAACTTACCTTGGTTGGTCCTTCAATGATAAGCATATGCTTTATTACCTCAGATCTCTGCCTGGAGCCTTTCCAGTTGATAGAACCTGTAAGAACCTGTAATCCACTGGAATGGCCTTTGCAAGCTCAGCATCACCTCCACACAAGGTATCAGACTAGGAATTACTAGAGGATCTCTAGATGGGTAAATGTCAACATTTCAAGAACCTGAAATTTTATCAGAGTGGATAACCCTCCACTTTTGCACATTACAGCCTTTTGTAAGTTGGTATGATGAATTGTGCCATTTGTAAAGTATGTAGTATCTTTTTTTAAAATGGGTATGGAAGGTGATCTGTCTTTGTAGCCCGTATTGATTCCTACCTGTCTCCAAATGAGTGATTTTGTAGTAAGTCAGGATCTTCTCTGGGAAAGGAAAAAAGACCCATGCAGAAAATTTACATAGTCTAATAATATTTGATAAAGAATATCCTTATATCCCACAAAGACTGTAGATCTTCAAATCTGTGCCAGACTGATGTTTGGGGCACAGCAACCACAGATGGTCTCCTGACCCTCTCCATTATACAGGAAAAGTTCTGCTTCATATCAAAAATAGTTTTCCTGACCTCCAAGGCTATAGGATAGCGAATGGTGGTGAATCAAAGCATTATACGGTACCTTTGCTCCCAGATCCATGCTCTGAGTCTTTTGAACATTTTAATTGGTTGAGGGTATGAAGGACAACATTGCTGATTCATTGGACCTGTCTTCTGACATAGGAGTCTGCTCTTCTGGCCTTGGCTGGACTCTGTAACACAATGTCTGGAGCCAGTGGGCTCATTGCTCCCATAGGCTCATAAGGGCCTCATGGGAAAACAAAGAAAAAATATATCATTTTTCAGACAGGACCCAAGATATCATTTATTTTATCTCTAGACTCTCCTGATTCAGTCTCCAGACTGAATAATAAATGGGCTCATATTCACCCAGGACTTTTTCTCCCCTCAATACTTCCTATATTGAAGTGACATATCTGTGAGATGTGCTAGCAGGTAACTGCTCAATTACTAACACATATACATTTCTAGCAGGTGATTTTAATTTATTTATAGAAAGGAAAGATGGCACTTATAGCTGTAAAAAATCCTAAATAGCAAATATCCTTCATGGTGAGAAACAATATGGCATAGTGAATTGAATACTTGACTTGGAGTCAGGAAGTCCTTGGTTCAAATCCCACAGGATACCATCTGAGTGACTCTGGGCAATTTATGTCATATCCCTGGACCTCAGTTTCCTCATTTGTAAAATGAGGGGATTTAGGCTAAGTGATCTCTGAGGGCTCTGTCAGCTTTAAATCAATAGTATGTAAACTAGATATTACAAAATTAGTTGAAAGCAGTACCTGTCACATATTGGCCTGCAAAATCCAAAAAAACAAATTATCATCCTGTGGCCCATCTAGTAATGAGTCTCTGAATTGAGCTATGTTAGTTTGCAGATGACAAACACACAACTCATGACTGGGTCTATACCTTTCCAGGTTGGTAAGACCTGCCAGCACTTGTAGGCCATTCTCACAGCCATCAGAAACACAGTCACCTCCATAGCTCAGTGACGTGCTGGAGAAGAACTATAGCGGGGGGGAAGAATATGTTTATTTCCAGGATTGGTCTGTTTGTGTGAAATGCTGAGTTAAATCTGTTCTTGCAGTATCAAGTTCTCTTGCTGTCAGTTCTCTGCTGGGCAGGTGTTAAAGTGAGTTAGCTTTGTCAGCTCCTTTTTGATCTAATTCCCTCTGTGTCAGAATTTCCCTATTTCATCAATTTGCTATAGCAATTTGTTGAAGAAGAATTTCATACATTTTTTAAAAATAGGCTGCTTATAAATAGATTTTTGTGTCATTTCTGTCATAGTCCTCTTTTGCCTAGGCTGAGGTATGATGGGACATTTTCTCAGCAGAGAAACCTCACACTGATTTTAATTACTGGCTACTAGAACCATGAATGACCCAACTAGTATGGAAATGTGGAGCATAGCTTTCATTCTGTTTAGTTTCACTTCAGTCAACCCCAAACTTGGCATTCCTGTTTGGATAATACTTGCAATTGTAGAACAGTTGTTGGTTTTAATAATTTATTTTGGATTGAGAAAAAGAGAGAGGAAGATAACTTGGTATTTCAAACACAAGAAGAGAAGTTAATACAAAGTGATGCTTGCAGAAAAGAAAAGTTGCCTCTGAGATTCTGCTGTATAATTGAACAGATTAAGAGAACTGACAGTAACTTTGCTGCATGTCTAAGAGAAGGTCTCTACAGGTCAGCCTTCAAATCTTGGGCCCACACATTAAACAAGTTTGTCAATTCGCCATCAAATTGATTTTTCTCACAATTCTGGATGCCTTGTCTTGCTTTGTCTCATTTCCACAGGCCTTTTCTTTTTTTTTTACTTTGCAAACTGCCATCTATTTTTGTCTCAGTATGAGGAATGATTTTTATCTCAGAGTAGTAATCAAGGGATGAACCTTTGTTTAATATGTGAGACATTACAGTCACCAGAATTCCCTCCCTTTTTTCCCCTTTTAAAATAAAGTGACCTTTAAGAAGAGTTCCTCATCAAAAGTTTTAGACAGGTGCTTAAGGTTAAAGTGTAAGTACCCAGAAGCAGTTTCAAGAAACAAAACTGAATGTTGTAATCATTATAGAGAATAGGAGAAATTGGTGTTTTGACTCGCACCAAATATGTGGTTTTTATATTTTTGTCACATCTGAGTGATTGTTGACTTTGTACAAAGTGTAAGTTCATCTCCCTCCTGCCTCAGAGAAGGTGAAATTGATGGGGTGCTTAGATGCATGTGCTTGGACCCCAATTCAAAAGTTACATTTCTCCCTAGCCTTAAAATATTATCCCAGGACGTTTCTCCCCAGCCCAAGGACACAGCTTGCCCCAGCAAAGCCGTTACCTCCCTTTCTGCTATAGCAGCCAGTTGCACCTATAGAACTCATTAGTGTGAACCAGCTGTGTACTGGCTGAACTGGCTGTGCACCAGGTCATAACGATATTTACTACTCACTGACCAATCATATGTATCTTAGACTTAGACATATATATACTCCCTTACATTTATCTTGCCTAACAAGACATTGATGAGAGCAACCTGGTATTTCTAAGCTAGCCCTGACCACTAGTTGACTTAGTGACCTTTCAGGTCTAAAACCACACCTCCAGGTAGCTCCACCCCAGGCTATTTCCCAATGAATTTTGGGTAAAATGCCTGCGTAGTAGATACCAAAAGTTCATGTTCCTTTAAGAACTGACCACTCCTTAACCATTCCCTAATTCTACCACAAAACACCTATTTAGCATATCTGGCACAAGCTTTACTGTGAAATATCCTGTATAAACTTTACATGTACTCCTCTGAGGTTGCAGGTTCCCTAAGAATTCTTGTCCACTGAAAAGTGTAATAAATTTTTACCTTGACCTCAACAATTCTTGAGTTCCTCAATTCTTCTCCAGATGACCTGCCCCTAGTACACTGGTCTTTGTGCGGGTCTCACACGCCCCTTCCAGCCCTCATCGTATTGACTGTGGGGATGCCTCTTCATACTCCAGGTTGTGTAGTGGATAATTAATAATAACTGAGGAAACAATCTCAGCTGTGTGATTATTAGCAAAACAGACATAATAAACAAGTCATTGAATTCCCTAGTTAGTCCGAAGACCTTGAATACAGAGTGAACAAATTTTTATGTATTAAAAACAATTAATCAAATAGTACCAATTAATTAAAAGAAAACCGCATTATCCAGGATACAAAATTAGGTAATCTGATTTCTAATTGGAGAGAGGATTAGGGACTTTTCAAGTTGGGGGGGAGAGAGTGAACAGGTGAATTTCCTGAAATTAGAAAAAGAGGTGTCATTGACAACCAATATCAAGTCGCTTGCCTTCTCAGTGGGGAAGGGAGAGAAGGAGGAAAGAAAATTTGGAACTCATAATTTGAAAAAAAGAATGTTAAAATTGTTACATGTAATTGGGGAAAGGTATTCAATTTAAACAACAAAAAAGAAAGAAAAGAGAAACAGGTGCCCACCCCACCTCCAACCCCCTGCCAAGTATTCAATCAAAGGAACATGGAAACAATAACTGATTGCCCAGTACAGGGCCAGTTTTCAGATAAAATATATCAGTAGCTTGAGATATGTAATTGTGAGAAAACTTTTTGCATCAGTCTTTGGATCTGAATGAGTTTCTGGTAACATAACCTAGGTCCTTAGTTGAGGATTTGTTTGCGTTAGGTACCATGGTCTCTCTTTCCAGTCATTCAGGGCAAAGTTCAAACAATACAATTTCCCCACAATTCTCATTATTGAATAAGTTTTCTCACTAGACAGAAATTGGACTAGACCCATAAATAAATAGAAAAGGAGCTGAGCTAGATCTAGAATTGAGTAACAAGAAGAGTCAGTGTGGTTCACTCAATTCTCACAGATCCTAGGGAGGATGAAGGTTCTTGAAGTTGTAGTAAGACTTCAATGGGAAAAGAGCGATCTGAAGAGGAGACTTGACCCTTGCTAGGCTGATATTCCACCATCTTGAATGAGTGTTCTATGGAGAAGAAAGGGAAGGCAAGGGCAAATGTCCCATTAGAGTCTAAAGACAAATTTGAGGCTCTTCCTAAAGAGGAAGGAGCTGGGTGCTTTGAAGAGAAAGAAGGCACTTGTCTTCCCAAGGATGATACAGAAGAGTCACAAAGAATTATCAGCTGAAAAATCATGCACCAAGGGTCAGTGGAAGAGAAAAGTAAGTCATAGATAGTGATTCTCTGCTGAGGGGTCCAAGGTAGCTATTTGTCAACTTTGATAACAATGTTAGAGAGAGATGTTCTTATCTATGTTATATCCAAGATATAACAGAACCTCTCAAGACCTATCAAAACAGATGACAATACTCACTCAAGGAAAGAGGCATGATGAATACCCATGATTTCCAGTGTCTATATACAAATGTTCAACACTTAGTTAGAAAGCAAGAACTGAGGTTTTAAAAGAAGAGGGGTGAGGGTGTGAATTGACCTCATTGACTTGGTAGGATGAACCTAAAGACTGGACTATGGTTCTGGGTGAAGAACTGAAACTGAGACCCTGCTCCACGCCGGAGGTCAGAGTCATGAAAATGCTGCAAATTTCTGAACTTACTCCTTGTTTGCTATTCAACCTGGGACCAGCATCTTACCCTTAGTTGAGGTCCTACCTGGATGTGTGCCCTTGAAGAGATTAGTGAATGATAGAGCTGCAAGTTAGCACCTGTTCCTGCATGCTGTACAGGGCTGGGTACCTCTATACTGATCTGGGAATTCTTCTTGCCCCAAGGCAGAGCCTTGGTCCTCTTTCAAATTATGTGCTAGAAGGCTCCCCATGGTGTTTGCCTGGTCAGAAACTGTCACTATTGTTGGAAAATCTCTCTGCCTTTCTCCTTATGCTGACATAGCCAAGAAAAAGAAATGATTTGTTGTGGGCTTTTTTTCCCTTGAATTTCCCAATCAGAACCTGGTCTACTATATTTTTTAGATCTTTGTGGAGGAGTTGAGGTGGGAAATTTTCTATACTTATTATAGCTGCTCCAACATCTTGTCTTTGCCCCCAACTTATATTTTTAAAACAAATGCACAGGAAGTAGAATTAAGACCCAATAAAAGAGGAATATGAATGTGGCATGAGCCTATAAAAATAGTGTAAGGAATGCTATATTCTACAATTAGGTGAAGTTGCCAAGGAAAAGTAAGGACAACAAATAGGGTGGTTTTTAAAGAAACCTATATTGAGAGAAAAAAGAATATCAAAGAATGCATAAGTCCTTTGTTTTCAGTGGACAGGATGGTGATAACTGACAACAGTGGACCTGCATATTTCACATTTTGTTTCTCTCTTTCCTTAAGAAAAGGATGACCTTTCCACTGGAAATGACTGAGACTAATGAAAAGTCTGAAAATTTCTAGGTAATTACTAATCAATTTATTAATTTTGGCTAGCAAATAATAAATTAAGGTCAGTGGTTCTCTTGGAAACCAAAGACAAATCATTGAGATCATCCAGTGCTTAAATGCCCTTAGAAAAGTGAATCTTCCAGACAGAGAGAAATTAACTCTGATTGGTTAACAATAAATGAAAGAATGAACAGTCTAATAAGAGGCTACGAGACCCTGACTCTGATCATGTCACTCTTAGACAAAGAGACTCATCTCAAGCCAGACCACTCCCACTCTCAGGATAGGTTGAAAACAATGGGCTAGAATTTACCTCTTTATCCTTTAATCAAAAGTAAACTCCCCCTGCTGGGTGGGGTCCTGCCCAAGATGGAGATGTATGTCTCATTGTCAGAATAAGGAAATAGAAAGGGAGGAAAAAGCTCTGAACTCCCTTACTCCCCCATAGCAGTAATCGGTTATTAATAATCATTTTCCTCATGACATAACAAAAATGATTAACAGAAAGCTGATACTCAAGATACGTAAGAGATAGTGAGGAAACACCTAGCTGCTCTTAATGAATTTGTCACCTGGCCCGGATGAACTGGAGTCCTAATCGAACTGTCAGCTGTGATTACTTAGTCATTGACAGTGATATTTGAAAAATCAATGGAAATGGCAGAAATCTTCTAGTTATCTAGTGATTAAAGAAAAGGATATGTACCCATTTTCAAAATAATCTCCAAACTCTAATCCTGAGAACTTGTTTTTAATTCCCAAGAAAATTCTTTAATGGATCATTAAAGAGAAAATGGATGCCCATATAGAAAGAGAAGCAGTTATTACAACAGCCAGTGCGGGTTCATCAAGATCAGGTCATGTCAGAGTCACTTCATTTACTTTTTGGATTCCTAAAGTAGCAGATGAGAGGAATGCTATGGTTATAGTTGAGTCTGAAGTCAGGAAGATTTGACCAGAGTTCAGATTTGGCCTCAGATACTTAAAAATAGATACATGACCCTGAGTAAGTCACTTAACCTCCTACTGCCTTAGTTTCCTTAACTGTAAAATGAGACTAATTATAGCACCTACATCCTAGAACTGTTGTGAGTGTCCAATGAGATAATATTTACAAAGCACTTAGAACAATGCTTGGTACATTGTAGGCACCATAAAGCTATCATAGTTAGCTATTTGTAGTAGTAACAGTAGTTTATTGGGACTTATCAAAGCTTTTGATAAAGTGTCTTACATTGTGTGTGTGTGTGTGTGTGTGTGTGTGTGTGTGTGTGTGTGTGTGTGATAGAGAATAACGGTGAGATAAAGTGGTGAGATAAAGATTACATGATAATACAACTAAACGAATTCAGAACTCAAAGAGTAACTTTTAATTGCCCAATATCTTCCTTCATAGTGAAGGTCCCCAGAGTAGGATGCCGGGTATCTGTACTATTTTACATTTTTATCCATTACGTGGCTAAAGGTATAAAGGGCATGGTCATCAAATTTGTAGAAGACACAGAGTTGGGAAGGCTAGCTAACACACTGCATGAATGAGTCAGGATCCAAAAGATCTTGACAGAATAGCACACTGGACTGAACCTAGTAAGACAAAATTCAATAGGAATAAATACAAAGTCTTGCCCTAAGATACATAGTATCAACTTCATAAGTATAAGATGGGGGAGGTATGGTTAAAAAGCAGTTATTCTGAAAATGATCCAGAGATTTGAGCAGACTTATGAATGTGGCAGCCAAAAGAAAACCAATGAAATCATGGGGGGCTGCACTGGCAGAGGATGAGCTTTGGAGAGCACCTCATCTGGAGATGGGGAGAACTAATGTTCTGAGCACCATGATGTAAAAAAGACATTGACGCGTCATTGAATGTTCTGAGGAGAGCAGTGAGGATGGTGAAGTGCCTTGATAACATGTCATGTGGGAATCAATTGGAGGAACTTGACTCTGGAGGATATGATAGTTATACTGTGGTACTGGGAAGGGTCATGCATAGGAGAAATGAGACAAGAATCTGGAACAAGATGTCAAAGAGGCAAACTGAGGCTTGATGTCAGGAAACACTTCCCAACAATTAGAGCTGTCCACAGGTAGAATGGGTTACTTGGAGGCGTGGCAAGCTTCCTTGCCTTGAAGGTTTTCAGGCTGGGAGATCACTTCCATTGTAGGCAGAAGAGAGCCCTTGAATATTTACAAAGCACTATACAAATCTCATTTTTCCTTTTGGAGGTAAATGTTATTGTTACCCTCATTTTACAGATGAGGCAACCAAAACTTCCATGGTTAAATGACTTGCCGAGGGTGATAAAGTCAGTTTTCTGAGGCTGGATTTGACCTCAGGTCACTCTGACTCCAGGTTCAGCCATTTATCCACTGTGCCACCTAGTTAGCTGCCTCTTTGATTGGTCAGACTAGATGGCCATTGAGATCCCTTCCAGTTCTCAAGCTCTGTGATTCTGTGAAATCTGTCCACCTGATTTACTTAGGGAGGTTGTCTGGCTATGAATTTTCAAATATTCACTTAGGTACATTTATATATGAAAATCAGGGCCACATCTTTCAATGCAATTCAGAGCATAATTGGCCAGGCAGACAGTCTCCCAACAGGTCCCTAGGAAACAGGGTCCTCTTTGATATTTTTGGGGGATTTTCCCATACATTTCATATCAGCACATTACGCATCATTGGTGCCAAAAAATTCTTGCTGAGTGAATGAAGGATGAGTTTTTTAATATTAAACACTCCACCCTTTCTTTTAAAAAAAAACCAGCTATCACACAAAGAAAATATCAGTGTTACTTTCCTTTTCTACTTAAAAAAATGCTTCTCAAAAAGTCTTAATGTTATACATTCCTTTTCTTTTCATTTATATTTTGTTTTTGATCTGGACCTATGATTTCACTGATATAGGGAACACCCAGAATGGAAATCTCCTTCACTGATGTTAACTTATAGTTCTAAAGAGTTATTTGAGTCATCGAGAGGTTAAGTAATTTGTTTAGGGTCACTCAGCTAGTATGTGCCAGAAATAGTAACACTTGGACCCAAGTCTTTCTAACTTCAAGCCTCACTTATGCCTCTATTTTAGTAATACAATACAATAACTCAATACAATAAGTAAACAATATTTGTATAATTAGAAGAGATTCATCTGCCATATATAGTGAACAGGGGTGGGAAACTTTCATCCAGAGACCACATGTGGCTCTTTAGGTCTTCAAGTTCTGCCCTTTGAATCCAAACTTCACAGAACAAACCCAGGATCTGAAGTACAGATTCAGTCAAAGGGTTGTACTTGAGCACCTAGAAGGATACATGTGGCCTGAAGGCTGCAGGTACCCCACCCTGGTAGTGGTATTTGTTTCATTCAACTAGTAAATTTATAACATAGTTGGAAATTTTATCAGATATTAAGAATACCACAAACTGATTCTCAGGACATGGAGAGCTGCCCTTCCTTTCGAAGATGAAAGATATTTCTCTTCTCCAAGCTAACAATCTAGACTGTTTCTAGACTGCAGATAAGATAGTGTTAATATTTATCTTGTCTTTAAAAGAAAGCTTTCAGTTCCCTGACTCCAAAGACAGCAAATATTCTCCCTCTTCTTCACCTTGTCCAGGGTAATAACCATTTGACAGTTCCTTGCATGTCTCCTGTTCTAAAGAGTTGTTGAATTGAATTGGATTGAATTGACACTGATAGAAATAAGGAGAGATAGTGACTGTTAACATGGTAACAACCACGTAGTATGCTGGAAAGAGCTCTGGAAGAGATGTTTGCTGCTTATGACTTGTATGATAATATTAGACAGGTTGCTTTATCTCTCTGGGTTTTAATTTCCTCATCTGTAAATGGGGTGGATGAGGGTGGACCAGGCGGAAGGTTCCTTCTGACTTTAATTTTAAAGTAAAATGGAAGAGGGGGGACAAGGTCTGCAAAGATAGTACTGCCCCAAATGATCCCTTCCATTAAATGCCTGAAATTCTGGGGTTATAAATTCACTCCTCTAGTTAAGCCATTTTCTCCAGTTGAAATGCAAATACCCTTACAAGGGACAAAATATTAAGTTTTTATATCAGCAATAGATACTTTAACATCAATTAGATCCTTCTGCAATAGCTAGATGAAACTGCTGCCTGTTATTAAATACTTACCAGGTGCATTTTTGTCATTCATTCACTAATTTATTCATATTGGAGCATTTCAAGAACAGTTTCTGTGGGCAAAGAAAAATCTTCAATGCCTGGCATCATGAGTTTCTGGAAGATGTAGTCTCAAAAACACAGCATTTTTATCTCTCCCCTGAGGAGATGTTGTGTGAGAGGGATATACATCCCAGGAAACAGGCTGGGTAAGAGATATATCTGTTTGAGACTACATGTTCCAGAAACTCATGAAGTAATCTCTAAGCAGAAGTCAAGGAATGAGCCTCTATTGTGTAGAACATTTTAGTATTGATATATTTTAAAAATACACTTAAAAATAGACCTCATGACCCTAATTGAGGGGAAGTGATAAGAGGACAGAGAAAGGCATTTGGATTATACAGAGTTCCTAGAGAGGATAGACTTTTATGGTCATTACCATGGGGATCGTTGGTCAGCCAGGGACACTGGGATGTGGAGTGAGACTGATGGAAGATACCACCTAGGTGGGGTATGCCTAAAACAGGCAATCAACAAAGACAAATATTTCTCCTATCACAATTTTGTTTAAGTCTAGCCCTAGTAATGTCAAAAAAAAAAGAAGAAATGACCTTGTCAAAGATCAGAGAAATTCACTGGCACCTGCTTTGATCTAGCAGTGTAGTAGAAAGAACATTGTATTTGGGGTCGGAGGCCCTATGTTCAGATCCTGGCTTTGCTATGTATTAACCAAGTATGTGACTTTGGGCAAATTACCCCCTCTTCCCCTTGGTGACACATGATCTCTAAAGTACCTTGCACATTATTTTAAAACTCTAAGAAGAAGTTGTCGAAGGAGCGCTAGATCTAGAGAAGACCACAAGTCAAATCCTGCCTTTGAAGCTTATTAGCTTATGCGCAAATAATTCTCTAATCTTAATTTCTTCATTTGTAAAAAGATAACCTCTTAAAATCTGTAGTACCCACTTTAAAAGGTTGTTGTAAGAACTAAGCTGAGATCACCACCTATCCATTCTTCCTTTTCTGTGTTTTGCTATGTCTAGTCTGTGTTTTGCTATGAATACTACTAAGAAAATTCATCCATTATGTTTCAGGACGGCCTTCTACTCTTTAGACATTTTGTGAATATGAGTACAACACCTGAGATGTCTATTTCTTATTCTTCCTTGCCACATGACTGGACCACCTTATTTTTGAATTACACATCTCCTAAAAAAATATCCCTTACAACATTCTTGCCCAACATAGCCCATTTTTGCTACTTAAATTTTTCTTTGGAAAATTTTGGGTCACCTGTAAGTTTGATAACTTGGAAATTGAAGTATCTCCAGGTTTGCAAACATATTGTCATCCTCAGAAGAATATATGTATGAAAAGGGAGCATCGTGATAAGCATGTACCTTGGGATCATTAAAAAATTTAAACAATTTTCCAAATGCAATTCAATCCACCCTCTTCCACCTCTTCAGTTCTGTCTCAACTCATTCTCCATCTAACAGTGGTGGAGTTACTCAAAGCATATGTAATAGTGATCTGGCCACTAAACCTCCATATAAAATGGAATAAACTAAAAGTACTATTTACCTTTCATCTATTATTGTCTTAGGAATACAAGGTATTTGTAATTTTATGGACTTTGTTTTAACGTGGATACCGAGAAAGATTGCTTACCCCTATCCCCAGCATCACCTTTTCTTATAATTCAGATGCAGGTCAACTAGTCATCAGGCCTGCACTTCCTAGCACAGAATGATATAGTCCTGTCCCTGTGTCACTGTGTATTAATTTTACTCAGACAATTCATCCCTGGCTATGTGAGGTTTGTAAAAATGAGAATCTCATAAAACTGTAGAAACTACTTTTTCAATACTTCAAATGATTTCATAGATATAACCATTCTTTTCTTTTTTTTCTTACAGAAAGGCAACCCATGTATATCTCATTACATGGCCTTGGAGCCCCATGCAGATCAGGGGGATGTTTGTCCCTAGAGTGGACCTCTAGATCTTCTTCCAGCTATATAATGTGTAATGCCACTCCTGAGAGTCCCATCCCTCTCCCAGGGCCTTCCTTTCCTGACATGGCCCCATTTCCCTTCATCTTTTTCTTCCCTGTTATGCTGCTGCGGTAGTTAGCCATGCCATCAAAGGTAAGCCAGACATTCTGGGATGTGGGCCAAGCTCTCTTTCAGTATAACTGCACTCAACTGTGACTGATTGTCTTCTGTATCACTCCTATCTCCCTTCTCACACATGGAATTTGTTCCAGGTGGTAACATTTCTAGTTATGACTCTGCCCTTGCTGTAGTGAGGAAGTCAAACCATAGAAAGTAGAACTTGATAATGAGAGAACATCTATATGAGCACAGATAAAAATGCCTCTTGGACTAGAGAGGAAACAATACCATAGGAAATTAACCCTTCACAAATACAGAGTGGCTGAAAGACCACTGAGAAAATACCACTTGATCAGAGCTTTAAATAGACTGGGGTAACCAGAAGGAGTAGGGCTTTGCCTCAGCACGCCAACATCTAGGGGTGCATATTTTTCCCATCAACCCTGCGCCTTGCTATCTTTAGCCCACTTGGCCCACCAACCCAAAGCCTTTCAATTCTCAGCTAGCCATGTGTCTCATCCCTTTCCTAGCTATCTTCCCCCAATGCCACATGCCCTGCATAATGCTTCCTTCCCTCATCCCCTCTTGCTGGGATTGTACCCAAAATTCTCTTGGCATAGCTATATCCAAGATATACTTTATCTTGAGTTCCCACCCGATCCCCCAAAATAATTTTGCCACAGGTGCCAAAATTCCCAGTTATGGCTTTCTATAGTCTTCATGGGGTGTTGTTGCCAATAATATTATCATATGATGCTTCATCTTTGGGTGATGAATCTCTCCAAGCCTCCCTAGATTGACCCTATACCCAAAGCTGCTTGGTAGGAGCTGCTAGTACTTGAGGTTAGTTGCCACAGACTTTGAGGGACTTTGCCCAAGGGATCATTGGGCTCCATTGCTGAACTTTCACCACTTGCCTGGAATCAGACCACTACATCATCTTCCAAACCATACCATGTGTCATCAATCAATAATCCATAAGCATTTATTAAGGGTCTACTGTATGCCAGGAACTGTGCTTATCACTGGGGTTATAAAAAGAGGCAAAAGACATTTTCTGTCATTTCAAAAAGCTTATAAGCTAATGGAGGAGTTCACAATCTAATAGAGGGTCTAGTGGATCCTGGGCTCACATTGTTGAGTTTTTTAAATCTCTCAGTTCTCAAATGTGCCAATGCATTGAGGCCATCCCTCTCATTCCTGTCCCACTGGATCTTGGACTGAGCTCTAAGTGAGTTTTCTCCTTATCTTGCCTGGAAGCAAACTAGTAGCCCATTTGTTAGACTTGTCCAAGCCAAGCCACCAAAACCGTAATTCCTTCCCTGCCTCCTTTTTAGTTCTTCTTTGTGTCTCACTTCCATTAGAATGTAAGTTTCTTAATGCCTCTACTATATTTCTTGTTTGTATTTGTTTCCCCAATGTTTAGCACACTGCCTACCACATAATAAGTACTTTGGGGTAGGATTTTGGTGGGGGTGGTGGTGGTGGAATTAATGACTGCAAAATTCAGGGGAAAAGTCCTTTCAAGCCCTACTTTTCTGTGTGCAATCTTATAAGAAGACCTAAATACAAGTTGTTGGAAGACGTGCCAACATTCATGCTGTATTCAGCTTTGGCAAGCAAAAATAGCTGCTTGGGTTATTTGAGGCAAGCTCAATCTATTCAGCTTAACACAAGCAATCGTGCTAAGTCATTTAATAATCAGATAGGAAATAGTGTGTTTGAGTCAATTTAACACATGTGGGACAACCAGCAGTAAAACCTCCTACTCTTCCTGTTTTTCTGTAAACTATATATGAACAGCTTGATTTATCAAAGGTGGTTTTTTAAAAGTGGCAGACCTCACAGTTTTCACACACAAGTGGATTAATAAATTCCAACTGCAATTTCTATTCGATTTCTTACTCTGATACTGTTTCTTCTTAGTTATTGGGGGTATAGTTGGGCTCGCCACATTCGTAAGGGTCAGAGGATTTCCTTAATTAAAGCCAAACTTCCTTGGGCAACAAAAATGAACCTCCATCTATCTTAGCCAAAATGAGGTCAAAGGAATATTTTATTAATATATTAATAATTAATATATAAAACTCCAATAATGCCAAATTATTTTTGTTTGTTAATGTTAATGGATTTCTTATTCTTCTGGGGAATACTTTTTCTATACTACACAGTTAATGTCTTTACACTTTAGCAGGGATTAATTAAAAAATAACCTACTAAATAATGTTTAAGGCAGAAATGTCTATATATTTAAGATTGACTTTAACAGATGGCCTTCATGGTTTGTTGAGATTAAAAAAAAGTAATCATCTGGTGGCCAACCATTTTGGGGGTGATGATCCCTAAGTTTTGACCAGGCTGCTTCTTATCCAATAGATTATTGAGTCTGAGACCTGATCTTTCCAAAGACAGGAGGAGAAGCTTGGAATTTCTGGTATTTATTCTGTTCTGTATTCAGTCACTCCTTCAGGGGGCTACTGATTTTTTAACTTGTGCATTTTTTTGCTATCTTTATTGTTTAGTTATTTTCCTCTCTCCTGCTTGGATCCCCAGGATTAAACTTGTCCAGTAACAGCCTAAAGGCCGGTAAGTGGTGGAAAGGCTTCCAGAAAGCCTTTGTAAGTTTGCCATTTAGGGTGGTGGTGTGATAGCAATGTAGCCTAGGGTAGCTCTTTCCCTAAAAGGCAAAAAAACTGTCCTAGAAATTTGGTGGTCCAGGGGGCTAAGGACCAAGGTATGTCAGCATTGACAAAACTTTGTGTTTGCCTAAGAGCATAAAAGAGGGCAGGACCTGTGGATTCAATGCCCTTCAGACTTGGCTGATAACCTATGGCTACATAAGTCTTCATATCTTCCCCTGATGACCAGGTGTCCCTGAATGAAGATGAAGGAGGCTATATCTACCTTTAAACCCAAGTATCCTGTCCATATTTTGGCAAAGCAAACCTTATTTGAAAATAAAAGAAAACATGAGATATTGATGCATTGTTGGTGGAGTTGTGAACCAGTTCAACCATTCTGTAGAGCTATTTGGCACTACACCCATAGGGCTATAAAACCATGCATATCCTTTGACCTAGCAATTCCACTACTAGGCCTATATTCCAAAAGAGATTAAAAATAGGAAAAGGACATATATGTACAAAAATATTTATAGCAGTTCTTTTCTGGAGGCAAAGAATTAGAAATTGAGGGGAAGCTCATCAATTGGGCACAATCACATTGTGAAATGTAATTATGATGGAATAATCTATACTATAGGAAATGATGAGCAAGATGTTCTCAGAGAAACCTGGAGAGACTTATTTGAGTTGATGCAAAGTGTACCAGCACAAAGTAGCTGCAATATGGTTGATCAGCTATGAAAATGACTTAGCCATTCTCAGTAATACAGTCATCCAAGACAGCTCTGAAGGACTTATGATGAAAAATGCTATCCATCCCCAGACAATGAACTGATAGTGTCTAAATGCAGGCTGAAGTATACTTTTTTAAACTTTCTTCTTGAGGATTCTTTTTGGTCTACGTTTTCTTTCACAACATAACAATTATGAAATATTTTGCATGAATATGTAAGTACAACCTATATTGAATTGCTTGCCTTCTCAATGACAAGGGTGGGGTCAAGGAAGGAGGAGAATTTGGAACTCAACATTTTAAAAATGAATGTTAAAAACGTTTTTACATGTAACTAGGGAAAAGTAAAATACTAAATAAAATTTTTTTTAAAAGAAAACAGAAATTACCAAATAGTAGCCTTGAACTTGAACTATCAGATCAGCCTTCATCAAGCATGCCCTATTCTAGATAAGGTAGACACTTGGTAGAAAGGCAGCTGGCAAGGTTGTTGAGAGGATGGTAGAGGGGGTGAAATCCTTGTCCAATGACAAATGAGTAAAACTGAATTTTATAATTTTTGACATTCTCACTATAAATAAAACCAGAATGTCTTTTTATTTATAGTAAGAATGACAAGGTTGATACCGTTGATGCACATAGCTTCTGGTTTCATTTGTTGATTGATCCAATTGATACAAATACCTTTTGCAGTTTTTTTACAATGATTGTCAAAATTAATATGAAGTATGTTTCCTTAAAAATAATTCATACAATAAAAGCATTGTAACGTCAAACAATTTTAAGACCTAGGAACCCTGATCAAGGCAATGACTAACTAGCATTTGAGATGAGGCATGTGACCCACATCCTGACGGAGAAATGATATTCTTGGGATGCAGAATGAGACATGCATTTTTGAACATGAACAATGTGGGAATTTATTTTGCCTGACTGTGCATATTTTATGGAAATTTAGTTTTAGGAAAATAAGTGCTTGCTAATTTTTTTTAAAGTTAAAAAAGACTACATACTGAAGTCTTTAAAGGTTTGGTGAAAATAATAAATATCAAGTGAGATAACTTCTGTTAGGCATTTTGCAAACCTTAAAGTGCTTACCCACCCTAATAAAATCATGATTGTTTAAAAACAACAAAACCTACTCAGACCTCAGATACAGCCTCTTGAATCTTTTTTTTATAAAGTTTTATGGATGATTTTATATATTATCTCCTTAATTGAATTTTCCCTTGTAACAAAGAAAACAGTTAAGCAAAGTTGCCTGATAAAATGACTGCAACATTCTATAGACATATTCTCTCACCTTTCTACTAAGAGGAATGATGGAACCAGCATCTGTTCTCTGAGACTAAGATTTATATTTACGTCTAATCTGATTTGACTGTCCTGATACTGTTTTTGTTGACATCATCATAGTCATGGCACATCTACTGTTTTCCTGGTTCTTTCTTTACTTTATATAGGTCTTCCTATTTTTTTTTCCAAATTCCTTGCATTTGTCATTTATTAAATGAAATGACATTCCACTCATTTTACATATCCCAGTTTGTTTTTTCACTTTCCAACTAATGAACACCCACTTTGCGGCCAGTTTTCCCCCATCATCCACAAAAATTGCTGTTTTTACCTAGAGGACCCCTTCTGCTTTTGGCTCCTTTGATTTCTAGTGAAAAGTTAGATCAAAGTCATAAATGATTTAATGACTTTTCTTACATGACTGCAAATTATTTTGTAGAATGGTTGTATTTTTGTTCTTTCAAGGTGCAGCTCATGTGTTGAATTTGTCAGAGACTAGATCTTTGACAAAGACATCTGGGATCTGAGCAGCCAGACTGTGATAAAGCAGTTAACTTTCTAACCTCGGGCAAAATGGCTTCATCCACATGAAAAATGCCATATAAGCTATTTTAGTAGCTTATTAATAAAGTATATTAATAAAATAATCACCAGAAGATCCTAATACACATAATCATGAAGCACTCAGATCAGACTCAAAGCCTAGCATAGAGTTTTAGTTCCCTGATCTATGAACTATCACTTTCCATTTTTCCTCTTTCTTGCACAGGATGAATATACAGAGACAAGCTTTGAAAGATCATAGAACTAGAGAAAGACAATTGTTCAATTGTCCAAAACATAAAATAAAATAAAAAGGAATGTAGATTGGTGAGCTTAATTTTAATTTCTGGGAATTCTAGCACATATTTTGAAAGGAATGGCCATTGGACAGCTGGAAAGGAAAACAGTGATCACTCATAACCTGCATAAAACCCTTCTAAACCTCATAACCTTCATCAAAAACAGGTCACACTAGATTCCAGCTACCACCCTAGTTCAGGCATATTGCCATAGACTTTTATTTCTTACTCATATCTCACCCAATTTCAGTCTAATAAATTCTAGGGTTCCCTATTACCTTTAGGATTAGATCTAAACTCTTTTGTCATAAAATCCCTCCACAACCTGGTCATGTCTTGCCTTGTTTTTACATTCTGAATATTCTAACTCCTTTTCTGGATCCGAATTTCTCATTATTTTTAATCTTGAGGGACCTAGTCCAAGCCCAGATTCATAATTATTTTCCCCTAAGCCACCAAGGAAGCTTGCTTACTGAGTCTGGGGCTCCTTGTTTAATGTAATTTAGCTCTCCAACACAAGCTACTTTGATGAAGAGGATGAAGAAATTGACTTCTTGTTCATAGCAAGCACATGTATTGTAATTCATAAGCTTCTGATTGGTCCTGACCACTACATGTAATGTATTTCTTGAAGAAACTGAATTTATATGCTAGTGATCTGACCTCACAGAAACGGCAATATAAATGACCTTTATAAATGCCATTTAAATAGGGATTAGTGTGAGAAAACTTAGAATCTGTCTGAAAAGTAGTTAAAGTTAATTTCCATAGACACTTTTCAACATTAAATAGTGGAGACACCTTACATTTTCCTCATAATTCCAAAAATAATTAGATCACAATGTGGATTAATTTCTTGTCACATTTCATTATTTAGATGAAAACTGTTTTTTGGCTATGAACACAAAGGAAAATCTCCAACTGAGACCCATTTGGCCATTGTTATTTCTCGCCCTTATATTTCTGCTCTAAGAAAATGAGTTTCAGACTCCTGAAAATAAATACTACACTACCATACCAACTAAGGGATTTATTGCTCTGGTTCTTTCAAAAAAGAAAACATTTATAAAATCTTACTTGTCAACTGGAAAAAAAAAGGAAAAAGCCACAACTCCAGTTGAATTCTGAGAACTTTATATCCATAAGTTTCAGACTAAATTTCTTTTTTACTAGATTGATAATGAATCTTTTAATGAATTATTTGCTCCAGTTTTAGAAGCAACTTTAGATCTCCTGCCATGAGCAACAAAAATTCAAGACCAAGATCCTAAGAAGTCAATTATGTGGGTGCCAGGGTGGTCGGCTCTGGTACCATAAAGACAGTACCAAAGCCCTCTTTTCATAGCCAAAGCCAGGGGGAAGAGGTTTGTCCATCTCACACTATTGCTTGACCACTGTCCCCTTCTTTTGGTTCATATAACTAATAAGTGACAGAACCAGGGCTTTACACCATATCTTTTGATTGCAAATCCAAGTTTCTTTTCACATACCATGCCAAACCTTTGAAGGACTGTCTTTAAAGAGAGAGAAGAGTTAGTGTTTTTTAAAAAATTAAGGTTATGACCAATAGATAAAATTTATAGTAGTAAAAGGGACTGCCTAATAAGATATCCTTAGGAGTACTTTGTGTCCATCAACTGGGGAGATGACTAAAAATTGCCAAGCATTAACATAATGGAATATACATTACAAGAAATGGTAAGATGAGTATAGAGAATTATAGGAAAACTTACATGAAGTGATGCAAAGTGAAGTATATAGAAGTAGGAAAACAACATGTAAGTCTTAATCACTATTAGACTGCTATCTATGAGGTAGATTTTTTTTAAATGGCAAATTTCGTAGTAATTCTGTCCTTGGAAATGTGGCAGTTAATTGTTAGAAAGGCAGGTAGAAATCTGAAATTAAACCAAAATTTAAGAAAGAGCTTGATCACTCAAATCTCATGATAGAAGTATATTCTGTATACTTCTGTGCTCTTGCTTTCCCCAAATTCCCATCCCACTGCCATCCTAGCTCAAATGAATCTTACTCTTCTCTTACTTAGCCTTGCCCATGAGCTGTTATGGTCCACTTAGTTTTTCAAAGATCTTTTAAATCTCTCCTTTCCTTCACTCTTGATATTGATAAACATGATGTGATAGAATTGTAGAACTGGAAGGAACCATGTATATCATCTAGTTCAAACCTAAGTGGTCATCTAGCTTGTATTTCACGATTTCACAAGGTCACCCATTCAATTTTTGGCCTAAGTGGTCATCTAGCTTGTATTTCACGATTTCACAAGGTCACCCATTCAATTTTTGGACAGTATTAATTAATAGGAAGTTCATCCCTCTCACTCTGACTCCAGTCTGTGGGAATTAGAGATAAGGGTATCAACAGAAGGTGAAGAAGGAGTTACAGTCCATGTTCTCTTGTGTTTATTACACATTGATTTCTCCTTATTGTGTATGGTTTATTTGTTATTGATTTTGTGTTTACCAAATTTTACACACAATCTATTTCTTTGTAAAAATTGATGACATTATGCCAAGGTCATGTGACAAAATCCATGAAAAATAGCTAGTTCAAGAGAAGAAGGCGATATTGGCCAGTGGGAGGAAGCTCAGAGCTAATTCTGATTGGGTTAATGCACAAATCCATATATCTCATGACAACAAATCAGTTCCACTCTGTTAAGAGGTGGAGTGGTGAACAGGCCACTGACTCTGGTAACCATAGCAATGAGTCATTTCCTTAGCATTTCCACCCCAGCATGGCATATACAACTGCCAGAGTGTGTGTAGGACTCCCTAGTGAATGACTATTAATGCCACCCAGTGGTTAAATTTATATCGAGTTGAAAATACTCCTTGGCAAATTCTGCTTTCTATTGCTTTGCTTTTTTGAAACTAAGAAGTACAAGTCTAATCACTCTTTCACGTGATAGTCTTCCAAATATTTGATTCCTGTCACGTTCTCCCTCTAAGCATCCTTTGTTCAGGTTAAACATTTCCAGTTCCTTTAACCAAATGTCATGTTGTAGGGTAGGAGCTATGCTTATATTATAAAACAAAATTGTAGCCTGTAGATGTATGAAGAAGGGGAAAGACTCTTGACTATGCGTTAGTCTGTGCAACCACAGTCATCTCCATGGTTCATAATGCCTTGGCAGTGACCTTTTCTATGTGTTTTTCATCTAGTATTAAGGGATTTTATAAGATAGTATATTTAGGAATCCTGGCTGAAGATTTTTTTATGGTACAATGGGTACTAATGTGGCTCATGCACATGCTTTTCAAAACTTTGTTGCTTCATATTTAATAATCTTCTTCCCATTGGCCACCATAATGAGACCAGATTATAATGGAAAGAATGTGTAGTTTGTAGTTAGAATATCCAAATTTGCTATTTATTAGCAAGGTAAGTCATTTCACCTCACTTAGTCTATTATCTTGTAAAATGGAAATAAACAATATTTTCATTATCTAAATTGCAGAACTGTGAGGAAAAGGCTCCACAGATATTAAAGTATTACATAAATGTCAGTATTCATCATTTCTGTAGCTCTGTGATTAATAACAAATAGGATTCTTGTTTTTATTCAAAGCTATTCTAGTAGAAAACATATCTATCACTTCATCGCCTACTTTACTTCGGTTTTCCATCATCAATGATAGCACTGAATATGTTCTTGGTGATTTTTTTATATATACACACACACACACATATTATATACATATATATATAATACATACACACACATCTATGTGCCCATATGTGTATGTACATGTATCGCCATATATATTATATATGGTATATATCATACAGGGTATTGCCACACGTACATCCATATATATTACATATGATATTGCCTCTATATAGGATTACCATATACGGTATTACTATGTTCAGTCATTCAGTCACATCCAACTCTTTGTGACTCCATGGACCATAGGATGCCAGGACCTTCTGTCCCCCACTATCTCTCAAAGTTGGTCCAAGTTTGCTTGCTGTTTTCATGACACTATCTATCCATCTCATCTTCTTTCTCTGTTGCCTTCAATCTTTCCCAACATCAGGGTCTTTCCCAATGAGTTCTGTCTTCTCATTAGGTGGCCAAAGTATTTAAGCTGCAGCTTCAGTATCTGACCTTCCAGTGAATAGTCTGAATTCATTTTTTAAAGTATTGACTGATTTGATCTTCCTGCTGTCCAAGGGACTCTCAAACGTCTTCTCCAGCACCATACTTAGAAAGTATTTATTCTGTGGTGCTCAGCTTTCCTTACAGTGCAACTCTCAGACCCATACATTGCTAGTAGAAAAATCACAGCTTTGACTACATATATAGTATTTGACTATATAGGTATATACATACACATTCATGTATATGTAAACACACACACACACACACACACACATATATATATATATATAATATATATATATTATATATATATGTATATATATATATATATATATAGGGAGAGAGAGAGAGAGAGAGAGAGAGAGAGAGAGAGAGAGAGTCAACAAAGTGATATCTCTGCTTTTTAGCACGCAATCCAGATTTGCCATAGCTCTCCTGCCAAGGAACAAACATCTTTTAATTTTGTGGCTGCAGTTACTGTCTGCAGTGATCTTTGAGCCCAAGAATATAAAATCAGACACTGCTTCCATTTCTTCTCCCTCTATTTGCTGAGAAGTGATGAGACCAGTTAGATCAATAACCACACTATGGTGGTTATCAGAGATGTTAAGACCTTTCTTGTATAGTTCTTTTGTGTATTTTTGATATCTCTTCAGCTTCTATTAAATCCCTGCCATTTTTGTCTTTTATCACGCCATTTTTTTTACATTAAACATTTCCTTGATATTACTAATTTTCTTGAAGAGATATTTTGTCTTTCCCAGTCTATTGTTTTCTTCTATTTCTTTGCATTGCTTATTTAAGAAAACCTTATCTCTCCTTGCTGTTTTCTGAAATTCTGCATTCAGTTGGGTATAGTTTTCTTTTACGCTTTACCTTTCACATTCCTTCTTTCCTCAGCTATTTGTAAAGCCTCATCCATCAGAAAGTCATTTTACTTTCTTACTTTTTGTTTTCTTTACAATGTTTTTTCTTACTCCCTTTTATACAATATTGTGACTCTATTATAGTTCTTCAATTACTCTATCTACCAATTTCTGCTTCATATTCATAATGGATGCTCTTTAAGTCTTATCTATAAGGTCTGATTGGTTTTCCCTATATCCTTCAATTAAAGTCTAAATTTTGCAAGAAGAAGCTGAGCCACAGTCAGCTCCAGGCCTTGTTTTAACTGATCGTGTAGAGCTTCTCCTACTTTTGGCTGCAAAGCATATGACCAATAAAATTTTCATAATGACCATTTGATGATGTCCATCTGTAGTGTTGCCTTTCTTTAAAAAATAATTTCATTTTAGTTTTCAAAATTCCCTTCCATAAGTTTTAAATTTTCTCCACCTCCTCCCCCGCTCCCTCCCCAAGACAGTGTGCAATCTGATATAGGCTCTGCCTATACATTCTTATTAAACCTATATTCACATTAGTCATATTATATAGAAGAATTAGAACAGATGGGAGGAAACATGAGAAAGAAAAAACAAAACAAAATAAAAGAGAGCAAATGGTCTGCATTCAGACTCAATATTTCTTTCTCTGGAGATGGATAGCATTATGAATCTTTTGGAATTGTTTTAGGTTCTTGCATCGTGTAGCATTACCTTCTGAGTTGCTGGAAAAGTGTCTGGTATGACCAGCAAGTTATTTGGACAAAACTCTATTAATCTCTGCCCTGCTTAATTTTGTTCTCTAAGGACAATCTTGCCTATTGTTCCAATTATCTTTTGATTTCCTACTTTAGCATTCCAGTCCTCTAGGATGAATATCATATCTTTTTGTGTATGTGTTATTTCTAAAAGATGTTGTAGGTCTTTGTAGAACTGATCAACCTTGACCTCTTTGGCATTAGTGGTTGGAGTAGACTTGTGTTACTGTGATGTTGGACAGTTTGCCTTGGATTCAAACAGATGTCATTCTGTCATTTTTGAGGTTATATCCTAGTATCATAACTTTTGTCACCTTTTTATTGTCTATGAGGGCTACACCATTTCTTCTAATGGATCCTTGCCCATAGTAGTATATAAAGATCATCTGAATTCAGTTCAGTCATTTCCATCCAGTTGAGTTCACTGACACATAAGATATCAATCTTTAACCTTTCTGTTTCCTCTTTGACCACATAGTACCATAATACACACACACACACACACACACACACACAGATATATGTGTATAATATATGTACAGGGTGTCACAAAAATTCTTAGTGCAAATTAAAGCTTTAATAGCTTAAATTGCTTAAAATTGCACTAATCTTTTGTTACTCTATGTGTGTATGTCACACACACAGGGTTAGATATAGAAATACATAGAATATAGACATGGAGAATAAAGCCAACAGATAGCACAACATAAAATTAAATTAAATATTTTTCATCTAGATCATGCACTGTAACATTTCTTGGTCCTCTTGTATTATGTCAGAATTCTTGATCCTTTGTTTTCTCAGTTTCCGTGCTCATTTTAGTGATAACCTAGTAGGGCTACTTGCTTCAAAGACCAAGCCAGATGATTACAACTCTAGTATATCTGTAGAATCTGAATTTCGGATAAGTGGAGCTGGGTTCCAAGTTATGGCCACATTATTTACTTTCCTGTGAGACCTTAGGAGAGTCATTTCACCTTCTTGCTCTATTTCCTTATTTATAAAATGAGGAGGTTGGAGTATGTGATTTCTAAGGTCCTTTCTAGTTCTAAATCACATGATCTATTATAGCTGATCACTTGAAAGCAAAGGTGGGCACAGTGAGATGATGCATTATGGCCAAAAGGAAGTACCTAGTTGCATGATGCCTAAAGAGGTTTGTTGGAGGTGACGTGAATCCCTTCATAGCTACTACAAGGAGAAGTATGCCTTGGTAAGCAGAATCAGGAGATGGGAAGGTTCCTCAGTTAGCTTATTGGCCTACAAACAAGCAGATTGGAAAAACTCTCTGTGTATAGAGACACTGAGGCAAATTAGCCTTTGTCAAAGGATGGAAAATGAAAGTTGAAATTTCTCAAAGGAATTTAATAATAGTAATTTAATTTAGTTTTTTTTTGTAAGGAAAATATTATTTCAGTCTTCTTTTTCCTCTCCTCAATCAATCTTTTTCTCCTCTCATTAAAATGACATCCCCTTTATCCATAGAAATATTGTACCCATGCTTTCCTGATCCCCAAAATCCAAACCCACAACCTGTCAGTTGTGGTTCGCTAATGCGAGAAAAACACAAGCAGGAATCAGAACATTTCCTCCTATGTCTTGTAGGAAGCTAGCAGACAACGTGTTGTAGTTTTGCGAAACTTCAACGCAGCAGGAAACAGTCTGTCAGTTGGCCAGCCAGAGTGAAGCAAGGTTAATAGAGTAGGACCTCTGGGTCTTTTGGGGACCTATGCTGTTTACTGTATTTATTATTGATTTGGAAGAGTAAGTGATGTAAGTTAGTGATGGCTGTGAGGGTCCTAAGTTGTTTCACGTAGTAAACACTATAGATGTTTAGGTAGAATTTGAAAAGGATTTTTTAGAGAGGTAAAAAATTTATATTGAGGAATGCCATTTGATAACTTTGTTCCCCAGAGATGGTCTAGAATTGTGCTTACAACAGAAAATATCACATGTTTTATAGACTTTAATCTAGTTTGGACTTTAAAGACCACTCTCATCTGCTCTTAGAATCCTGGAGGTTCTCTTTTATTTTTTGAACTATTAGACTATTGGACTATTAGTAATCTATTTTTAAAAAAATCTTTTTAAAATCTTTATTTACTATTTTTAAAATTTTAAAGATCTAAAATTTTATGTTAAAAATTAATTTTAATTTTTTAAAATGTTAAAAAATTTTTAACATATTTATTATTCATCCTTTCTAGTCCTGAAATGATGGTGGCTGCTTTACTGTATTTCATTTTTTAACTTCTAATACTGAAATAAATATTTTTGGTCCCAAGACTCCCAAATCTCTAGCTAAAACATTTCTATGACACTACCATGTCACCATGATGCCCAATTGTAGACGAAGGAGATCAAAGGGTTTTGCTCTTTAATTGAATGCTTGCAGTTGAGTATCCAGAGTCATTGTTGTCATTCAGGTTCACTTGTCAGGCTCACCTAAAAGGCACTAGAGAATTTTCATGTACCTACCTACCTTTAAGTATTTGTGTTTTAGCTTATTTTGTCCTGGGGGATTAGTTTACATTTCAAAATTCCCAGCTCAGGGAGGTGAAGTCTCTTGTTAAGTTCCACTGAATGCTTCTTAGTCCAAAATATTCCTAAACCTACCGAATGGCAGAAGACGACTTTTCACTTATGTGTGAAAAAATTACTCTGCACTTCTCATGCCTGGTGATTTACTAAAATAGGAGGATGGGCGACTTTGAATTGTGAGGCTCCACAGGTTTAGCACAGGTCCGAAGATGAGTCTGCGCTGTCAAAACAGAACCTATCACTAATATGGAAAGAAATGATGTTGAGCCAGGTGCTTCTGTATATATGTGTCTATATCTATATCGCTATATATACACACAGACATATATACATACACATATGTATACACACATATATGTACATGTATACATATATGTGTACACATACATATATACACACATATGTATACACACACATATATGTACATGTATACACATATGTGTGTATATACATATGTATATATAAGAATGTGGAACTTCTTATTCTTATTCTCTGCATCTCATTCTTCTGTATCTATATAAGAAGAGGAACACCAGCTTACTCCTCCTTTGGAATGTGGCTAACATTTGGGTTTTGCAGAGATTCCCTCTGTTTGTACTTTCCAGTTACCACCTAGGCTCCACCGGCACAGGAGGGTGGCTTCCATTAGACACAAATATATGTATGTATATATATATATATATATATATATATATATATGTATATATATATGTATGTAAAATTATTCTATACTCATATATTCTATTTATCTACATTATCTATTGACCACATCTCCCCTGTAGGGGAAACCCCCCTGATTTAGTTCCGGGACATTTATATGAAATATTAAAAGAAATCATTATCAATCAGCCTCATTTTGCTCCTGAGCCCACAACCAGTTTATTCTGGTAAAAATTCAGGAGGGATTCCTGTTCTACCTTTGCTTCTCTCCCCTCTTCACTCACCAAAAATGAGGCACTCAAACCAGGGCAGCTGTGATACGTCATGTCTTCATCTAAGCTGTATTGGTTATAACAAACATGGAAAGAGTAAACAGGTGTAGCATACAAGGACTTCTCTACCTCAGGGCCCGACAGACCCAGAAAGCTAAAGGTTCACTGTTGGGGTTCAACGTCCAAGAGGAAGGAGGATGGAGTTCCTCTGTGCTCTGCCCTAATGGAGAATTTACCTAGAGTATTGTGTATAATTCTGGCATCATACTAAAAGGACATTTTTCCAATTTATTTATTTTTAATTTTATGGAATAAAACAAAGCATTTCTGTAACATAGTATAATAAAAAGGTGACTGCCCGTGAAACTGCAGTGCTATTATGTACAACTTACTATTCCTTTTAAATACATAATAAAGTTAGCATGTAAGTTTTCTCCTTTTTTTCTTCTCCCATCCCCCATCCTAGAGATGGCTTCCATTAGACACAAATATATGTATGTATGTGCATATATATATATATATATATATATATATATACACCTATATATATATGTAAAATTATTCTATATACATATATTCTATTTATCTACATTATCTATTCTATACAATATTTAAAATATATTCGACTTATCAGTTCTTTCTCTGGATACAGATAACATTTCTTTATATGTCCTTTATAGTTAATGAGTATTTATAATAGTCAAGATGACTAATTTGCTCAAAGTCATTCTTAAAACAATATTGCTGTTACCGTATGTAATGTTCTCTTGGTTCAGCTTATTTCACTTCTTTATTTTGTATAAGTCTTTCCATGTTTTTCTAACATCACTGGGCTCATCATATTTTATAGCATAGTGGTATTCCATCAGTATCACACACCACAACTTGTTAAACTGGACAGTATTCAAAGAACAATCCACTTAACGAAGGGCAGTGACTTTTATGTGATGTCAGGATAGATGAAAGCTATGGCACATTTTTCTCCTGGAGAAGAGAAGGTGCTGGTGAACACAATGTTAATGTCAATTATTGAAGGCTTTCATGTGAGGCAGGAATTAGATTTATTCTCTTAGAGTACATAGTACAAGACCAGGAGCAATGGGCAGAAGGTAGAGAGAAAATTTTAGATTTGATATCAGTGGGAAAACTTGCTAATAATTAGAGCTGTCTAAAAGTAGAATGGTTTTCTTGGGAGGTGATGAGTTCCTTCTCCTTGGTGAACTTAAGGTAGAAAATGGTTGACTTTGGGTATATTATGGTAGGGATTCCTTTGAGATATGGGTTGGTCTGGATGGCTTCTGATTTGTTGCGGTATAGTTGTTTTCAGTCATGTCCAACCCTTCATGACCCATTGGGGGTTTTCTTGGCAAAGACACTGAAGTAGTTTGTCTTTTCCTTTACCAGCTCATTTTACAGATGAGGAAACTGAGGCAGATAGCATTGTGATTTGCCCAGAATCACACAGTTATTAAATGTCTCAGCTAGATTTGAACTCAGTCCTTCCTGACTCCAGGCCCAGGACTTTATCCACTGCACCACTTAGCTGCCCTGTGGCTACTGATATCTACCTTAAATCTAAAATTTATGATTTTGTCTTCCTGAATCTCAAGTCAAACATTTTTATACTGTATCAATCTCTTTCTTAATATATATGTTACAAATTGAAATGAACAAATAAAAATATATGAATGTAAGTTAGTTCTTTGTCATCCTTGATAACTTATTAAAATAAATTTGTAAAATATCCTTTTTTTCTTTCAAAGTATTTTCTAAACTCTTCTTATATGATTTTTAGAGCCTCTAAGTAGGATAGGAATAATCATCCCCATTCGACAGGTGTAGTAGCAGAGGCAGAGAATGTTTAAATCATTTGCTTAAGGTTATATGATCAAGTTCATGTTGAAGCCAGAATAAGAATGTCCAGCTTACATTTTCTTTCCGTTCAAATAGAATAGGTGCTGAGAGCACATGTGCTCCTCCTACTAAGACCTCAACTTTCTCAGAAGATGCCCTGATTCCTGGCAACCAATCTCCACAAGTTCTTTTTAAAATTCATCTAGGCAATAGCAATTGTAACAAAGACAAAAACATCTGCATTTGAATGGGTTTTCATAATAATTCCATGACAAAATTGTATTACAAGCGCTATACTCCTCTCCCTTCCCCCTTTTCGGAATAATCTCTGCTAGGAAGATGATGGATAAACATATTATTCGCAGGTTGTAATGAACACATCCATTATAAAAGCAATAGTTACCGCAGTGGGGATCATGTGTTTGGTGAAAATGTCTCCTGTGCCTTGTAAACACCTCAGCCTTCTGGCAGAAGCCCTCTGGGGCTCTTCACTGTCTCCCTTTTACAAGGTAGCTACTGTCTAATTATACACAACTGGCATAGTTAATCCTGTATAATAATAATTAAAAACAATTCATATTTTTTTCTTTTACTCCCCTTATTAACTTTAAACTTTTAAGAGCCTCTGAGGCCCCAGCAGAATCACAAGCTTATTAAAATATCAAGACCTGCCAGGCTTTTTGAATGAATATTATCCCATTTGTTTTTGTTAACATGACAAGGCCCAAACGAAACTAAACAGGCTTTTGTAGATCAGAAACAAAGGAGCTTGGAATACAATTGGGGAGTCTGTGCAATGTCACCCATAAGCCATAAAGACAACGCTAGGGCCCAAATAATTCTTTCCTTAGCAGGAGCCCAGGTGGACATGGCTGCTCTAGGTGAGAGAAAACATAGCTTGTCAACTGTACCACGTTGGGTGCTCAGCTGCAGGCATAATGAGCCATCCTGAGGGAGTTCCAGGCTTTGGAGTACCTTTAGAAATTCAGTTACTAGGCTGTTAAAGACTCAAGGACGAAAGGAGTTTGGGCCATTTTCCCCTGGGAGCTATGCTGCTTGCAGATGGATGGTGACTTCAGGAGGTAGCTAGTGAGAGAGAAGGAGGTGACTCTAGGTCTTTTAAGATGCCTGAGACTCATTTACATATTTAAATTGTTCAGAAGTTCTTTTACCATCTCCAAGGTAAAGCAAGGATATTGTCTTTGTATGTATCTATATCTATCTATCCTTATGTATTATGTATAGTTATACACATATAAATGCATGTGTATATATGTAGGTATATGCATGTATGTATATGTGTATGTGTGTGTATCCATCCCTTAAGTTACTACTTTGCAACTTCTTTAATGCTATCTTTGATTTTTAAACTAGTCATTTAATCTTTTTAGGCAATTCCCATTTTAGCAATCAATTATAGGATATCAACTCTTCTATAACTCCTTGTCCAGGGGTTCTTAACCTTTTTATGTCACAGATCCTTTTGTAGTCAAGTGAAGCATATGATTATCCTTTCTCAGAATAATGTTTGTGGCATGCCTTCAAGATAGAAGGAAATACCATATTTCAGTAAGAGATTATTAAAATAGAGATGCATTTTTTTCCGATCAAAATTTATGGACCTAAAGAAATCTATCCGTGGACCTCTTGAGGGCATGGGGATGCCCTGTTGAAAACCTCTCTTCTAGTCTTGGAGAATTTCATATGACAGAGAGACTTTAAGTGATTCATTCATAGTCACAAAGCTAACACATGGCTAAAGTAGGCTTGTACCCAAGTGCTGCCACCTCTGCTGATTTCAAGACCAGTCCTCTTTTCACCAGGCTATATTGCCTCTAGGTTTCTTAAATCTATGATCCTATGCAATGAAATAGGACCTGGCTAGTTTGGGGGTGAGGGAGGTACTCCATTAGATACAGAGGCCTTATACATGCCCCAGTACTCCACATGAGATACAGCCAGTCTACCCATGTCTGTGAATATGCTCATGTATTTGGTATGCCACCTGTGTGTCCTGCACTATAGTGGGGCTCATCTCAAGATTCCTCAAAGTAACTGGTGGATTCAGACTTCTCCTTCCTTGCATACAACTTCTTAGAACTCTCTCTTCCCCTTCCCCAACACAGCCTAACTTGATTCAGTCTGTATCTAAATTCATGTCCTGGATTCACCAGGTATTTCTCTCTACTGTTTGGAATTATAAAATGACGGATCAATAACATCTCTTTTCAATCTGGTTGAGTCCCAAAGATGGGACTTATTGGAAAAGACCCTGATGTAGGGAAAGACTAAAGACAAAAGGAGAACGTGATGACAGAGAATGAGATGGGTAAATAGTGTCATAGAAAAAACAACAAATCTGAACTTGGACAGACTTTGAGAGATAGTGAAGGATAGTAGGGCTTGGTGTGCTATGGTCCATGGGGCCTTGAAGAGTCAGACATGACTGAACAACTCCAAAATATTTCTAGACCAAAGCTCTCAGCTTTAATCGTAATCTCTCTCCCTCTAAGTAATTTATCCCAAGTGCCTTCCTCTCAGTTGCATTATACCCCAAGAGGCACACACGCGCACACACAGATCAATAATATAACACATAAGCATATTTGTTTGGTGCAGGGGTGGGGAACCTGAGGCCTTGAGGTCACATGTGGCTCTCTCGGTCCTCAAGTACAGCCCTTTTACTGAATCCAAACTTTGCAGAACAAATCCTTTTATCAAGGGATAACTTTGGAGAACCTGATTTCTTTAAAACAGAGATCAGACAGACTCTTAACAAACATGAGTTGGGAAATCAGCCAATTTCTCTCTGAAAGAAAGAGGTAAGAGACAGCAGTTGGGTAAGGGAGGGATGAGAATTCAGCTAGGATATATTGGTATCACGCTGTTCTCCAACTGGGCTGCTGTCTGTATCATCCTGCATCACTCACAACCATGGCTCAGGCATGTAGGCTATGGAAGAGACACCACTGCTGCCACTTCCTCTCTCCCCCATAGTGATAGGGCTCTAGCTATACCTTTATCGTGCTTTTCAGACCTCCTCACATCTACTTTCCAGGTTGTCATATTCCCCTGTCCACTTGGCTCCCCTGCCCCCTGGCCCCCAGCTCCTTTTCCATGAAGGCCTCTCATTGTTAATTATATCCAGGAGGATTCCAGCCGTACTTCATCATGCCCTTTGATTGCCTTTTCACCAAATGCTCTATTTCTGCATGTGTGCTCCTTTTTACTTCCCTCTTTTCTCTTCCCCCACTTTCCAGTACTGAAATCACAGTCAAATCATGCCTGCCTATGGTTTCCACTGGTTTGGGTTCCTTCTGAGATTGGAGCCATGAGAAAGAGAAATGAGAAAGAATGTGGAAGACACTGCTCTTCCATGGTAGAACAGGAAGATCCTCCCCACCAAGAAACTGGGGATAGTTGAAGGAGAAATTCAAACAGAAATCTGATGAGTCACTGGAGCAATGACTCCTGTGGATGTGGCATATAATAGAGCCGGTGCTGAGATAATCTCTGTGGCTGACCCCCAGAGAGCTAGGGGAACTCCCTGGGGACTGTTTTTTTTTTTTTTTTTTACAGAATCAGCCAAATTTATTAGACCTTCTGTTAAAGTCTGTTCTCTGTCTCTTATTAAGGGGTAAAGATAGGGAATCATTCAGCCTTGACTCCATAAAGATGAATTCCTGCTGCATAGCCCCCTTGTAGAAAGATTTTTTTTGTCTTTCTTTATATCTCTTAACATTGACATAATTCATGAAAAGATTAAATGAACAATTTTGAACATATAAAATTGAAAAGCTTCTACTTCAGTAAAATAAATAGAATCAGAGTGGAAATAAGTAATTGTGAAATATCTTTCCAACAAACTTCTGAGGTAAAGGTATAATAGCCACATTACATTAAAAACATACAGTTGCATCCTGGGCCATCTCCAGTCATTCTGATGAATATCTGGTCACTGGACCCAGATGTCTCTGGAGGAGAAAGTGAGGCTGGTGACCTGGCACAGCCCTCCCTCACTCAATTCAAAATCAACTGCAAGTCATGTCATCATTTCACTAATGTCATGGTCTTATTTGAAAATGAAGGGCAAACTCAAATATGTACAACCAAGAGATATTTTCCAATAAATAAGTAGTCAAAGGATATGAACAGACAGTTCATTCAGTCAAGCAACAAGCATTTATTAGGTGTTTGCTATGTGTTAGGCACTGTGCTAAGTTCTGAGGACACAAATACAATAGAAAAAAAAGAGATCTTGCCCTCAAGGAGCTTATATTTTAGTGGAAAAAATAATATATAGGAGGGGAAGGGGTGATCACAGTAGGGTATGGTGGTAAAGTCCAAAGAACCAGAAGAGCAAGAGAAGAATAAAGCATGGTCACCCTGAGTCCCTTATAGCTGAGGAAACTGAGGCCCAGGGAGGTTAGAGGCAAGTGATCAATTCCAAATACAGTATACTTTCCATTGAATCATGAGACCACCCTGGTGAAAGGGAATCTCTTTGGCTTTTTTTTCCTACTCCCTGTTTTTGGCATTGACAGTTCATTCAAGTTGGAACAAATACAGCCTATAGTCTCTTAATTTCAGAGTTGATTTAGGGCTGAAATGAGGACTTGAAGGGTCAGATGTATCAAATCTGAGAGGCCTAAATTCTATGTATCTGGGAGTATTTGTGCCATTAGATGCTCACAAACCTGGAAGCAGGAGCCAATCAGGCCCAAGGAGTCCCATTGTCCTGGCTCTATCCCACCGTGGTGGGGAGGAGTGAAGGGAAGCGTCTTCAGGAATACCTCCAGCACATGCCTGGAGGATTGTAAAACAGTGCATACCTTTTGACCCAGCAATGCCTCTGCTAGGTCTGTATCCCAAAGAGATTCTTTAAAAGGAAAGAAAAAGGGCCTGTATCTACAAAAATATTTATGGCAGCTCTTTTTGTGGTGGCAAAGAATTGAAAATTGAGGGGATGCCCATCAACTGGGGAACAGGTGAACAAGTTGTGGTATATGACTGTGACAGAATACTATTGCGCTATAAGAAATGATGAGCAGGATGCCCTGAGAAAACCTGGAAAGACTTACATGAACTGATGCAAAATGAAGGAAGCAGAACCAGGAGAACAGTGTACGACATATCAGCAATATTGTGTTATCACAATCATCTATGAATGACCTTGCTACTCTCAGCAATACAGTAATTCAAGACAATTCTGAAGGATCTATGAAGAAAAATGCTTTCCCCCTCCAGAGAAAAAACTGATGGAGTCTGAATGCAGATCAAAGCATACTCTTTCTTCCTTTCTTTATTTCTTTTGATTTGTTTTTTTTTTTGGTCTGTTTTCTTTCACAACAGAACTAATATGGAAATATGTTTTACATGACTGTACACATATAGCCTACATCAAATTGCTTGCTTCTCAATAAGAGGGTAAGGAAAAGAAGGATGGTAGAATTTGGAACTCAAAATTTTAAGAGATGAAAGCTAAAATTGTTTTTTATATGTAATTGGAAAAAATTTTTTAAAAAGGGAATGCCTCCAGGGATTTGTTTAACAGCTTTTTCTTCTTTTTGGTAAAGCTTCTCCAAATGGTGGGTGGGAAGGAAGAGATGCATCAGGGAGTTAATCAGGCCCGGTGCTAATCACAGTTATTGTTTCATCTTTAGTTCATTCATGTTTTAAATAAAAGTTGTGATTACCTAAACTTCAAGTGGGAGGACAATCATCATTAACTTCAATTCAGTTTCTAGTCTATCTGGCATATCCATCAGAACAGAATCTGCTAGAGGCTGAGCTGGATGTTTATTCTTTCATATTTATTGTACCTTTCTAGGTACCATAACTGTTTTCTCCTTTTAAAATAGTCCGACCTAACCTCCAAAGAGATCCTGGAGTCACCCAAAGTACACTGGGGAGATAAATGGTGGGTCAAGTTTTCAATAACCATATTAAAAAAACTTTTCAAATTACTAAAGAGAAATGCAAATTAAAACAATTCTGAGGTTATACCCTTGTAGAATTCAGCTTAGCTGAAGAATTTGTATTTTGAAATATCCCTCTATTAGATGTTCTCCCTTCCTGTGTCTAGTAAGGTGTTACCCAAATATAGAAACCAGCTTGACCTAAAATGATGCATGGCTAAGCCTTTGCAACTCCTATTTTTTTTTTTTATAAATTCTTACTTCCATAAATATAAGATGTTCCATATTTGGTGCTCAGGAAAGTCTGGGCCTCCACAAGAATCCCAGTGTTGACTGCCATCACATGTGCTGTTTCATTTATGGTCCTGAAGAATTTTGAATTAACTTTATAAAAGTTATCTCCCAAACTGATCAGTATGTATAACAAAAGCTTTGAATAAATCCTGCTAGAAAAACATAAATGGTCTTTATTCCATGACACAAATCACATTTGTCAGCTTGTCAAAGCTGACAAAAAGAGGAAAATAGCAATTATTGGAAAGACAGTAGGAGGATGAGCCTACTTACCAGTACACTACTGGTGAAGTTTCAAATTGATCCAACCATTCTGGAAAACAATTTGGAACAACTATTCCCTTAGCCCCAGTGATATTACTACTAGGCATGTACCCCAAGCAAGCCACAGGCAGAGGAAAAAGATCCACATACACAAGAACTTTAATAGTAGTCATTTTTATTGTAGCAAAGAAATGGTGCCCATTAATTGGTGAATGACTAAACAGATTGTGTTGTGTAGTTCTTTTAGGTCAGGCGTGCACAGTATACCTCCTGGGCTGCAAGTGGCCCGTGGGCTGTATGTTGTATAAGCTTGTTTCATCTAAAGCTTCCCCATGTTGTGGGTGGGAAGATAGAAACTGCATCACGGAAACAATGGGATAGAATTTTATTGTACTGAAAGAAAAGAATATGACAGATTCAGAAAAATGTCTCTCAGTGTTTGAGATTAGTACAACTGAGGAGAACTAGCTCATTTCTCTCTCTGACCCTCACCCTGGGGTGGGTGGTATCACTATTTCCCATCTCCTCCCTTCAGATTTCCCAGTGGACATGATTTTCAAAGCCCTTACTTCGCTCCTTGAGGGGAATGGCAATCTTTTTTAAAAAATCTGCCTAAGGAGACACAATTGCAAGGGAAGTTGCCCGAGGCCACCAACTGAGATATGACTTACGCCCACTCACTTATCATGCCTCTTTCCACCAGAAAATAACTAGCTCCTCCTGGGTCTAGGACAGTCTGGATTCACTTAATCTTTTCTGCTTTAGGGAAGTTATAATAGTATGTATTAATAAAACCTGTTTTGTTTAGCTCTAGCCTCAAAATGGGAATCCCAGAAAGAGAATCTCTTCCTCTGTGGATATGGCTGACTATTGCCTCCATCCCCTCTACATAAGGTGCCCAGGGATATGCAGAATAAATGGATTCTATGAGAAGGAAATCATTTTTTTAAAAAAACATATAGCAAATACAGAAAGAGAGCAATCTTGAAAATTGTGGACACAGGCCCTGCTGGAGAGCCAGAATGATGTAAAGGATGGCAAGTGGGATATTACCAGTTTTATTCTTGGCAACAGGAACTGATAAAGTCAATTAGCATCTATTTAGCATGGCTTCTACAGAGTTCAGCTACAGCCCCCCACTCCCAGTGAGTGGCAGTGGTGCTGGGTACCCTGTCACAGTAGGGAGGAGCTAGAGTTCCCCTTTCCTCTCAATCTTCCTTATTCTCACCAGATCCTTCCATGGAAAAGCAAATGTCTTCCCACGTGGGCTTGCTTTGGTGAGATTTCACTTCTCCTCTTCCTTTTATGCCAGGCATTCTTAATCTTTTTTTTTTTTTGGTGTCATTTATTGGTTTGGTAATCTGGTGAAACCTATGAACCCTTTCCGTAAATAGAAACTAGTGAAAATTAAAAAGCAAATTTTTTTCTCCTTCAAGTTTATAGACCCCTCAAGTACACCCCCTAAATCTATCTGTGGACCTCTTGGAAGCCTATAGACCACCGTTACTTTAGCCCAGGGGTGGGGAACCTGTGGCTTTGAAGCCACATTTGGCCTTCTAGGTCCTTGGGTGCAGCCTTTTGACTGAGTTAAAATTTTACAGAACAAATCCTTTAATTAAGGGGCTTTGTTTTGTGAAGTTTGGATTCAGTCAAAGGGCAGCACTTGGGGACCTAGAGGGCCACATGTGGCCTCGAGGCAGCAGTTTCCCCACCTCTCCTTTAGACTTTAGGAAGAGAAAGCTTATCCTTTCAGATACCATCATAACCCTTTTAGTCTCTAAATCAGAATACACTGAAGGTTTCTGTCCTGTCCCACTGGCATCCATCTCAGGGACTTTTCAACTTCTTGGGTAAAAGGGTGTTACAATTGGAAAGACATATTTGATGCAGAGTGAATTAAGCAGAACTGGGAAAACAATTTACATGAGGACCACAAAAATATTATGAGGAGAAATTAAGTTGAAAGACCTTGGAACTTTGACCAAATCATCCATCAATCATGACTTCAAAGAACTGGTAATGAAAAAATATTTCCCACCCCTTGGCAAAGAGATGCTAGACCACAGGGACAAAATCAGGTATGTATTTTCAGAAGTAGCCAATGTATTGATTTATTTCACTCAATTGTGCATATTTGTAACAAATGTAACAGTTGTACTACTTCAGGAGAGAGGAGGTAGATGACAGACATGAATAAAAAGAATAAATGTTATTGATTAATTCAAAAACAATTTTCTTTTAAATGCACAGAAGAAAAATCATTAAGGGAATATAGAGAAATTGTGTTACTACTTTTTACATTTTGTATATGCATACATAGGTAAAGTTATACATAATATATATATAGCATAACTATATGTAATGGAAATTCAGTTTTGAAAAATATTCCTCCTGTTTTTTGTATCTTGAAATGTCTGTGCTTGTTGATGACTGCCTCAGTTTCCTCAATTGTCAGGTAAGGATAATAACAGTATTTACTTCCCAGGGTTATTGTAAGTATCAAATAAGATATTTGTAAAGTGCTTAGTACAGTGACTGGCACTCACAGACATTTCTCTGAATCTGTCATATTCATCACTTCTTATATTACAATAAAATTCCATTACATAAAGAAGCTGATGAAGCTTCTTTATTCCCATTCACTACTTACACACACCGCAATTTGTGTGACCATTTCACAAAGAATGCGTACCTATTGTTTTGCCAGTTCTCTGCTACCATAAGAGGTACTATAAATGTTCACAATAAAAGCATCCCCTCCCCCGCAAAAAAACTAAAAAGGAAAAGACAACAAAGCAACAGTGATTGGGAAAAATCTGGACATCTCGAGTGGTTTGATATAGAAAGTGGATAAGAGCTGTAAGAAAGAAAAATGATAGGTCTGTCGGTATTGAAAGGGCCAGCTAGCATCCGCTGGAATGGGGGGGGGGAAATAATCACTCACTTTTAAGATTTACAAAGTGCTTTCCTCACAGCAGCCCTAGGAGGTAGTGCCAAATACTGTTAGTCTTATTTTGCAAGAGACTTTATTGAGACTGAACAATATATATGCTCCAAGTCACACAATTTAAGTGCTGGAGTCAGACTTTGAATTCCAGTCTCCTGAGTCCAAATCCAGCACACAGAATTTTTTTAAGTTAATATTGTTAGGGGAAGCCCTGATACATTTTTACATTTAAGACCCAGTTTCTGTTTTCAGTTTTGTTCCCCACCCCAAATCTTAGCTTCCTTTCTGAAAGGTAAAGAAAGGACCAAGGAAGCATCTGCCTTCTTTGACAACTGCTACCTTCTGTCACAAGAGCATTGGATTAACCGAATTGGAAGAATTGGCTGGAATTAACAAGCAGTTTTATTGATCTGCTGAAAATTGGCTGTGGATCAATCAGTAGGGATGAATACCCAATTTAGGAGGGTAAAGCCAGAGTAGGCTTGTGACCTCCTGAGAGCTCCATGGGTGACGCTGTCAGTAGCACACCTGATGACTCCACTCAAGTCATTTTTGGCTTGAGCTGATTCGAATGTTGGCCCATCCAGCTTTGCCCTGCTTCTCAGAGCTATCGCCTTATCTTCCCCGACTCCAGACACTTTCCTCCTGTTTCTTTCTAATGCCAATGTTAAAGTAGTTATCTTGATCAGGGAAGCATGAAGGGATCTGACACTTTAATTATCATCTGTCTCCTTGAATAGCAAGTCTAGAAGGAAAAACAAACCCCTTTCTACCACTCACTATAGTTACCTGCTGAAGGTTTTTTTGTTTGTTTCCCCAGAACCATTTTGGCTCCTGTTTCCTGATACATGACTGAGGCATATGGGGGATGAGGAGATTGGACCAGAAATGATCCATGGGAGGCCTGTGTCTAAGGTGAGATCTTGGATGAGCATCTACCGAATGGTCCCTGTCATCCCTTCCTCTGTCAGTCACTGTGTGAAGTGATAGGATGGGACTGCTCCTGGGGTTTTATCGGTATAAGAAACTTACAAAAAGGAAATTCCTTCTGCCAATGCAGATGGGCACCTTCTCTACAATGTAGAGCCTTAGATAATTTCCTTGGGATACTGAGAAAACATATGAATCACCTAGACTCTTAAAGCCAGTATGTGTCAAAAGTGGGATCCTTGGGAAACAGAGGAAGGGAAAAGAGACGAGCATTTATTAAGCACTTACTATATGTGCCAGGTATTGTACTAAGCACTTTACAAATATTATCTCATTTCATCTTCTCAACAAACCTGGGAGGTAAATGTAATTACTATCTTCACTTGACAGTGGAGGAAACCAAGGCAGAGAGAGATTAAGAGGCTTTCCCAGGGTCCCATAGCTGTGTCTGAGGCCAGGTTTGACATCAAGTCGTCTTGATTTCAGTCCAATATTCTATCCACTTAGCAGCCTCTCCTGGGAGGAGGATGGTTTGTTAGCTTGAGGGAGTACGGGATTGGTGGCTTGTACTATTAAGGAACTGGACAAGTTGTATGAGATGTTCCAACAGAAACTTAATGAATCGCTGAATCAATGGCTCCTGAGGATTTTTAGTCTAATGGAGCCAATGCAGAGATGTTTTCTACAGCTGAGTTCCATGGGTTGTGGGGAAAGCTAACTGAAGATTTATTGTGGCAGACAGCTAAATCAATTAGAGGCACTGGACAGGGACTCCCTTTTATTCCTTTATAGGTGGTTGAGATAGAGTATCCTTGGTACCATGACCCATAGTGATGAATTTACTTAATACATGACTCCTCGCTAGGAATCTGCAAGGAAAAGGGAGGAAGTTCTTAAAGAAAATGGTCTTAATAGAATCTGTGTCCCAATGGGCCATCTCCCTGCTTCACTGTTATACACACACTATGCCCATCATGTCTCAGAGATAATTGGACTTCCCCTTCTTGGTGGAGCCCTATCAAAATGGTTTGGACTTTAGGTATAGATCTGTTCCACCACACAACCGCAGGTATGTTGGCTGATCAATGGGTAAAATTTGAACAGGAAGTTGGTATTGAACTTCGGGCAAATACTGTCAGTGCTACTAGCTATTCTGAGTATGACCTGAAACCCAAAGTCCATTGGTATGGACACTATGATATGGTGGATATCATAGCCCTGTACCCATAGGAGGGGTAGGGTGTAGTTGGCATGAATGGGAGAGATGAGAACTCTTCAATCTCCGTTAGTCTCCTCAGTCTCTTCAGATTTCTTCCATCTCTTCAAGTTTCTTCAGTCTCTTTGGGCCCTGCAATTGCTTCAGGTGCTTCTGGTTTTTGGTTTCTAAAGAGAAAATAGGTGATATTAATCCTACTTCAGGCTGCCAAAGCAAGACTAAGACCCTGGGAAGAAGACAATATGAGAGGAGCTAGCAGTCTTCATCTTGTCCCTATCCTTGGCTTGCTACACTATAGACTTTGGGGAACTTCCCATTGGGTGAGATTTGGGACTTTCTTTCTTGGTTGTGATGAATTACCTTGATCCCAAAGGGAGACTTCCTTTACTCTGTATTGTCTGGTATATATTCTCTTCTGTAGACTTTCTCTGATTTCTGTTTTGGTATTAACTTAGGTAAATGAATTTTTCTGTTTCTGGATATGTGTGTTCATTTTGGAACCACCATTTTGTGGGAGTTGTTTTAAATATAAAGCATGGGTCTTCTTTTCCCATTAATGAATCATGATTGGAAGTTTGGATTGAATCCAAAAACTACATCCCCTTAGACCAACAATATTTAAGGGACAAGACAGATTTAGTTCTAGCCAGGTATCCCACCTCTTTGAAGAGAGTGGAATGGCCAAGTTTCTGTTCTCTACCTTTGCTTCCCTTCCTAGCAGGAATTAAAGACTCTGTTGAAGTCTTCCTTGAAGAAGGGTGGTGGGGAGAAGAAAAGAGGGGCACTATTCTGTCTCCCTTTGAACCATACAATCACACTTCCATGCTACATGTGGGGAATAGTCTGACAATGAAGGAAGGAGTGATGGAACCTACCTCTTTGCTAGGTGTTCAGAGACGAAGGACAATAACCTGATTGTGGTTCTTGATATATGGGGTTGATAAGACAGTGATTGATGAATAGCCTATGGAGTTGCTGATAAAAATGCATAGAGAAATTCAGCATGAGGTTAGTAAGGACCCTTCAAACTAACCTCTGGCTAAGGCATCCTCTGAAGCTCATCTGGATAGTAGAACTCTGACCATGGAGAAAAGGGTTTCTTGGGAGTCATTATCTATTTCAGTAAATTCTATGCATATTAGTGGAGTAGGAGGAAATGGAAATCCTGAGTTATCCAAACTATCATTTGTAGTTTACAACAAATAATATCAAATTCTAGGAGGATGGAAAAGGGGATGGGAAAGAAATTTCTTCTCTAGTGATAGAGATGAAGGAAACTTGAATACTTTGTTACACTAATTTCTTGCCGTGAATAAAAGGGTTCAAGAGATATACTTTCTGGATAATTTTATCAGTTTATCAATAAAGGCAGCACATTATTAATAAAAGTATGGTCATATGGCTGTCTCTCTTAGACCAAAGACCTCTAATGACAATGGGGTTTATATGCCCTTTCTAGAGTAGGCATTCCTGAGGGGTGCTAATCAACTCTCGTTAACATAGTGACAGGTGGGCTATATTAAAATGAGGGTCTGGGGTATGGGACAGATCACCCAAATCTTTGTCAAGAGTTATCAATTTCCAAATCACTTCTTTTAAACAAAAGGGAGAATCAACATTTTCCCAGACCTGTCTGGGCCAACAATGAGGAAGAATACACCCATTAGCCCAAATTTAGAATTTCTTTTACCATCTTATTAGATCTCGGCCTGGGAAAATCTTTAAGAGAGACTTCCCACACTGGTTGGTTTCTGGATGAGGAAGCAGAAAACGGGAAAACTCTTGGTCCTGATTCAATAATTAGTTATTAAGTAAAAGAGAGAACTATTCATTTCTCACATCACATCACATTTTGCCAATGAAGAAGATGGATGGCATCTGGTAACTTATGGTATTCTATAGGAGCTGAGCAAAATTGTCTTATTCTTGCCCAGGTCAAGTGTGAGAGGTATTAGAATCACTTCTCATCAGCCTCAGATCCCTGAAAATTCTACCATGGACTTCCACCACTGGACCTCTAGAGTGACTTGTTCTTTCAAACTTTCAAAGCTTGCAATATTACAGCCTAGCTTGTTCTATCTCCAATAATCCAAATAAGGCAGGGAACCACAACTATATATCCATCCAGGTGGGCAGAATATGGTGCTAGCACTAGTTCTCTCTCCCTACCCCAAGCCCTCTTCACTCAAAAGGAAGAGGGAGATAAAAACATGCTTTGGTGGAGAGGGATACCTTTGAATTCACACCCAGTTCTAGTTCAATAATCAATCAAAAGTACATTTCTTCGCCATATGTTTATTGAACTATAAACAGTCCTATAACATTTGCTCTGAAATGGAGAGCAGGGCCTCTCCATGCCATATAATCAGGCATTTTTCAAAGCAGATTCACCTGAGAGTTCATGCTTCCAGGGCCAAGTCCTCATTGGCTAGGTCCCTGTTACATACGTATGTACAAGATACGTACAGTGTAATTGAGAGGCAATCCCATGTGTCTGGGTTCTTGGGAGAGGGAACCAAATAAGGAAAGATTTGAGTTGAATTCTGAAGGAAGTTAGGAAAGCTAAGAATCATAGGTAAGGAGGGCATCCTAGCCATTACAGCTGTAGGAAAGGGGCATCCAGAACCACTGCACTGAATGGGGAGATGATTTGTCAGTGTGAAAACTAGCAAATAGACCAGGTTGGCTGGATTATGGAGTATGTGGGTATGGGTGTGAGTGTTGACTAAGAGGGTAAAGGGTAAGAAGACTGAAAAGGAAGGGGTCAGGCTTTGAAGTGCTGAAAGTGCCAAACATAGGATTTTATTCTTGATCCTGGACGGAGTACAGAGATATTGGTCTTTATTGAGTAGAGGGAGTGACATGGTCAGACTTGCCTTTTAGGAGAATTTCTTTGGCTGCTAAGTGGAAGACAGATCAGAGTCCTCTTTGATGGAATCCAAACTTTACAGAACAAATCCCCTTAATAAAAGGATTTGTTCTGTAAAACTTTAAAAGGCTGTACCCAAGGACTTTTGGGTGTGAGATGATTATTATATATCCAATTTGAGCACCCTAGGGCTCAGAAGAACAATTAGGACTGGTTGTGTAAATCTGAGAGCTATCTACATAAAGATACTTGAACCCATGGGAGCTAATGACCTGACCAAATAAGACAGTATAGAAAAGAGAAGAGAGCCAAGGGATTCCCTTGGTTAAGCATTATGACCTGAATGTGGTGAGACCTATAGGAGGAGAACCAGGAGAGAGGAGTCTCACAAAAACCCAAAGAGAAAAGTGGGAAAGAGAATCCTGGGAAAGGGCCATCCTTGAGGACCTAGAGGGTCACATGTGGCCTCAAGACTGAAGATTCCCCACCCCTACTTTATACCATCCTTGACTTTCACTTACCTTATGTATCCAATTTGTCAAATCTTATCCTTTCTACCTTCACAACACCACAACCCTAATTCAGGCCCTTGTAATTTCTTGCTTGTACTATTGTAATGACTTGCCAGTTCCTCCCTCTGACTGATCTCTCTCCACTGCAATCTGTCTTCTACTCAGCTGCCAAAGAAATTTTCCTAAAAGGCAAGTCTGACCATGTCACTCCTTCTGTTCAATAAAGACCAATATCTCTGTACTCCTTCCAGGAAAAGAGAGTGATTGGCAGTGTAAAAAATGGGCAGAAATATCAAAAAGGATGAGTACTGAGAAAAGTCATGGCATAATACTAGGCTCATGGATGGAGAGTTGGAAGGGACCTCAGAAGTCTGGTCTTCTTCATTTTTCAAATGACTCCCTATTTATCTCCAGGATAAAACATAAGCTTTCCTATTCCGCCATTAAAGCTGTGAACAACTTGGCTCTATCTGACCAATCTTTCCAACCTTATTAAGTGTTCTTCACCTACTATTTGGTCTAGCCAAACTTATCTTGTTCTTTCTTCCATATGACATGCCTTCTTTTCTACCAACTCTCAGAATGCCTAGTTTTATTCAAAGTTTAGCTCCAGAGTCACTTCCTACATGATTCCTTTTTTGATTTTGCTTTTCTGATATCAACTTCTATTATATTTATTTTACATATATTTATTTGTTACATACTTACATGCATAGAATGGAAAGCTTAGGTAGCAAAATGAATATAGACCTAGGCCTGGAGTTAGGAATGCCTGAGTTCAAATCTGGCTTCAGACACTCAGTGGTTGTGTGACCTTGGTCAAGTCACTTCATCCTGTTTGCCTCAGTTTCTTTATCTGTAAAATGAACTGGAGAAGGAAATGGTAAACTATTCCAATATCATTGCTAGAAAACTCTCCCCCAAAAAACCCCAAATGGAGTCACAAAGAGTTTGACACAACAGAAACAAATAACTATAGGCATATGTGCTGTTTCCTTAATCTGCTGAAAGAATTCAGAAGTCCTGAATGCAAGCAGCTGTCATGTTAGTTATTCTATTGACTTTCTTTTGACTGAGATATAAATGCAATAATACAATGTTAATTTTACAGATGAAGTGGCAAAAGATGTCACTTTCATGATGATTTCTCCATCTTCTACCCTAGCAATGTGCAGATGCCTTCTGATTCCATTCCAGACACAGGGTTTTATTGCTCTGAGGTTCTCACTTCTGGTGAAGTGATGGATAGTGAGTTGGGCTTAGAATCTGAGAGTCTTCAACTCTCATCCCACCTCTACCTCAAAGTCAAAGCTGATTCGAGCTCTCCCTCATGTCCACTCTTTCTTCTGTGCCTTTCAGAGGCTCTGTGGTATGATATAAAGGGTCAGAAAGATCTCAGATGAAATCTTTCCTCAAGTACTTTTATTAATTGTGTGACACTAGGTCAGTCACTCTACCTTTCAGAGTCTCAATTTCCTCATCTGTTAAATGGGTGCAATAATAACTTTCTTAGAGAATTGTGGATTTCAAATGAGATAATGCCAGTAAAGCTTACAAAGCTTTTTTATTTTTTATTTTATTTTTTAAACACGGAGCAAGTAGATGATGAGGAGGGACATAGAATATCTTCTTTATGTTGGACTGCTAATAACTGAAACCTTATCCTAGGAAACTCACCAAGGAAGAGCAACTTCACAATATTTAATCGAGAGTGGATTATAGAATTGATCATTCAGTCAAAGTGTCTGCTGTGGCAGCCCTTGAATTGAAAGAGCTTACCTTCTGGTCCAGTCATGGGATCACTTACTTTCCCTGGGGTACCACCATTCACCTATTTAAAACTGTGATATCATCTTAGACTCTCTTGTGATAGCCTCCTTCAGGTCATCCTACCTTACCTCCCCTTCTCTCCTCCAACCCCCACTATTCCACACTATTTATCTTTTCTATGGTTGCTATGATTATTTTCCTTATACTTAAATGTGGTCTGGTTGCTCCTTTTCTCAAAATCCTTCAATTACTTTCTGTTGCCTTCCAAGTAAAATTCAATCTCCCTTTGACTGACATTCACGTCTTCTCAATCTGGCATCTCTTTTTCAAGCCTTATCTTGTATTACTCCTTAACTCGTGTTTTATACTCTAGTCAAATCAGACAATTCTGTCTTCTGAACACACTCTAAAATTTGCCATTTCTTGTGTTTTTTATGTTCATGCCATTTTTTTGTGCCCAGAATACCTTTTTTCCTTCTTTGCTTGTCACTTTTTGAAATTGTAGTGATTTTTTAAAGTTCAACTTCAAAGGATGCCTCCTCTAAGAAGTTTCTATTCCCACCAATTAGTAATGAAGTCTATTTAATCATCATATAATTCCTTGTGCCTCTCCTATGCACTTGTCCTATGTTATTTTGTAAGACAATTTTTGTATATAGGGACAGCAGTGATGCAAAAGATTTTCTCACCACTAACTAATTGTATAGTAGCCTAGGAAATTCATGTTGAAAGAAAAGAAAAGGAATAAAAAAAAAAGACAGATGACCTGAGGACTCTCTTCCATTCTGTCTGTTTATGGTAACAAAACTTTGGGTACGATATTGATTGACGGGGGAGGAGGGAGGCAAATTTTTCTTGTTTTTTACTTTGCAATTCTGTTTAATTAAATGCCTCAGCTCACAGTTAATGTGTCCGCTTTGGTCTGGTAAAAGGGAAGCCTTAGATGGGGCTGATGAGTTATAATTTTTTTTAATAGATGCTAACCCTAAGTGTATCTTCAACTTGGGTGTAGTTCTCAAGGACCCATATTGCAGGGATCCTGAGCAACCTCAGTATGAACTGTAATCTACATGAAGGCAGGGGCTATATGTATATATATATATATATATATATATATATATATATATATATATATATATATATATACACACACACACACATATATATATATACATATATAAAAATCTTCCTAAAGAAGGTGAAGTAAATTGAATTAAATTCTTTCTGAGGTTTGAGATCTGATGCTTTCCCAAACCCTTTTGGCTTTACCCAAAAACTGGTTCCTAACTTTGACCTGTCAAGAACTAAAACGGAGAGGATTCCCAAAGGAGAGCCCGTAACTACTGGAACAATCTATTCCCATTGGTGTTACCCAGTCCTCATGCAGGTGTAGTTTCTTAACTAGAGCCTCATGTACAAATTCTTGTTTAAAGAAAATGTATTTGGTGGTGTTATGATATACTGAGAGACTCAAGTAACACCCACACTTATAAATAAAAGAAGAAATGGATGTTTGGAGCACGGTTTTGCAGACAGTGATGTGTGTGTGTCAAAAGGTGATGCCAATTAGGCTATTAGTAGATGGAATTATTACCCGCTCTCTCCTACTGAGATCTCGGAAAGGTTCACCTTTACTCCTGCCTTGTTTCTAAAGTGACATTCCAAGAGAGTTGACAATGTACTGTTAAAAAATTATCTCTGCCTGTAATCAAAAAGGAAAAAAAAAACTATGTGGCCTGTTTTTGAGCAAAAGGTTGAGAACAGATTTCTTGAGGAGAGAGTCTTCCACTGACTTGCTGTGTGATCACATCATACCTGACTATTTTTGTTTGGTAAATGATGGCAATAACTTCTCAACTGGTAAAATACCATTTTCAAAAGAATGGTTGTGAATTTGAATTTAATGTTTTTAAAGGGCATGAAAATCCTTCTAAGAAAAATGGTAGGCAATGAAAGAAAATGCTATTTAAATATATAAACACTTGACAGTGCTTATTGAAAGATTAGTCTGGAACCATGAAGCCTTTATGGAAATGAAATATTTTAGTCAAATTCTTGTCTAGTGCATTTTTCTTAGCTAAATTGTTGTTCTTAAGAGAAGAAACTTGAAAATAAATAAAAACAATGAGGTTTTTTTTCTTAGTAGGAATAGGTAGCTCCTGTATTTCTAATGGGCTTACAATTGATTGACCCTAGTTTTTTGTAAAATATGTTATCATTCAGTATTTTAAAATATAAAATCCTCACTAAAACTAGTCTATTGACTCTCCAAACTCAAAGAGAATAGTTCTGTTTTTCAGAACACAAGGAGAAATGTCTGCTCTATTGTGCCTGAGGTCACTTCTCTCTAGTTTAGAAAGACTAGAGAAAGCTGGAATTGGTAAATTCCATTTCCTGGACTCCTCTGAAGAGTATGAATTGGAGAAAATTGAAATAATGGTCACTGAATTTGGTTTCCATCTTTCTTTGTTAACTAGAAACTCTTTCATAAGTTTGTTGTCTTTTCCCGTATGATCCCTTTTGGTAGACAACTGACCTCAGTTTTTCTTCCCTTTAGTTCCTTTGTACAAAAACATGAGAATGTTTTTATGAATTGGCCTTTAAGAGAAGTGGGATATCTTTTCCTGTGGCATGATGGTTTTTGATATATTCTTTTTGGGAGGAGGGTGTTTCAAAATTAGATTTCTTGTTCATTGAGACCCTTCAGAATTATGGTAGTAATTATTCAGAATTTGTGGATAGATGACTTCCACGAAGGAAGGAGGCACACTTAATCCTTGAAATCTCTGCAGAAACTTCTAATTACTGATAACAATAATGTATTGATTATTTGTTCTTTCTGTTTCAAAAAACATTTGCCAGATTCTGGGAACGGGTGTGTTCTGAGTTTCTTTAGTTTAGTAAGTTAAAGTGAGTCATTACTTCCTAAACCCCTAAGTATCCAGTTCTTTATTACAACAAAAAGTGCTGTCATGAATATTTTTATATATATGGAGCCTTTTCCTCTTTCTTTAATGTATTTGGGGGTATGTACTTTTGCAGCATATTTCCAAATGCTTTCTAGAATGACTAGTCCACTTCACAGCTGTTTTCATATTTCCTCCAACAATAATCATTTCCCCCTTTTGTCATTTTTGTCAATCTTATAGATGAAAACTCAGAGTGGTTTTAATTTTTATTTTTCTTATTAGTAATTTGAAGCATTTTTTATATTAATAATGGTCAGCAATTTTTTTTTGAGAAAAAAATGCCCATTTATATCCTTTGATCATTTATCTATTGGGGAATGGCTCTTGCTCTTACACATTTGAAGTAATTTCCTTGCATATCAGATCTTTATCTGAGGAGTTTCTTGCAAAGTTAACCATTTCAGAGCTTATAGTGAGAGCAAATGAAAAAAGTGATGTGAGGGGTAGCTGGAAGAAGGCAGTATGCTATAATGTAGAGGAACCCTAAGTCCCTGCAAATACTCAGGTGAGGTTTAGGAACACATCACTCTCGAAAGAAATAAAAAAAGAATCACTGATCCACTCAATCCAAAAATCTATGGAGGAACTCAGTGAGTTATGTGGAGAACTTAGAATAGGCAAAATGGGGTAGGGATAGGGTGGAATACAGATGGTGGAGTGTAGACATCTTGGAGGCTGCAGAAACTTCCAGAACTATCTACCTGAGACTAGCACCCCCAATCCCAGCCAGAGCCTGGGATAAGAAGAGGGAGAAAGTAGCCTCTCAGGGTATTTCAGGTGAGTCTAGTGAGATTCCAGTGGACTGTTCTCAATTAAAGAAGAAAAGTTCTAAGTAAAATCCCACCTAAGCAGTCCCTCCAGCCCAAGAACTGAGGCTTTAAAATGGACCAGAAAGAAAATGGGAATGGAAATACTAAAATAAAACCAAAAGACTGAAAAGAACATCAGAAAATATAAGAAGTATAATATTTGGGACAAGTGATCTGGAAAACAAGGCAAGGAAAGAATCTAAAAATTATCAGATTATCTGAAAACCATGATCAGGAAAATGTCTGGATACCATATTTCAAGAAATTATAAAGAAAAACCACCTGCAAATCTTAGAACAAGAGTGCAAAGTAGAAATAGAAAGAATTCACTGGTCACCTCTGGAAAGAAACCCCCAGTGAAAACTCTCAGGTACTTCATAGCCTAAATGCAGAGCTTCTAGAGGAAAGAAAAAAAATACCACAAGCAGTTGAGTTCAACTACCAAGGATCCACAAGAAGGGTCACACAAGATTTAGCAGTTGCCAAAGGAAGAAGAGGAGAGCTTAGAATACACTATTTCCAAAGGCAAAAGGTAAAGGTTTACAATTAAAAAGATAACCTATTAGCAAAACTAACTATAATCAATCCCACAGCAGGAAAAATAAATAATAAAATAATAACAATAATTGAATTATGAAAATAAATAATAAAAAATAAAAAGTGAATTTCCATGTATTAAGATTTTCACCCTCACCATGAACTTTAGTCCCTCAGTTTTTCGTGCACTGGCTACACTCTCCTCTTCCCTTTTGTGACTTTCTGTGGAACCAGTTCAACTCTGTAATGATCATGTTTTCTTCTTGTTGAGTTCTTTGTGCTTTTATTGTATCAAAGCTCTTACTCCTCCAAACACCATCCTTGGATGACTCCCATCATCCACTGCCTTTGTTCCTATGAGACTGGAGGAAAATCACAAAACCGTGCTGCCTGACCATTACAGATTTATGTTCCATAATCTCAGCTGAGCCCTCATGGCATCAAGGCAATACCTCTCTAATTGACTCACTATACCACTCACCACAATGACTTTCCAAATCTTTTTATCCCACGTCAAACCTCTCACAATTTTCCCTGCTGGTACCTTCTTATCTGAGAACAATGCTTTATATTTCACTGAAGAAAGAGAGATTCCCCCTTTCCCCCTGTTCCTTGTCTCATATCACTAAGGTACCTTCTACCACTATTTTATTCACTCCTGTCTTACAGGAACAGATGACCAGGCAAACCTTGCCAGGAAAACCCCTCTACATGCAGTGGTCCCATTCTACCCTATCTTGCTCTTTCATTAATTTGTATAGCCTGTCTTCCACGTTGCTTCTGACTGCCTAAAAGGACACCAAAAAACCAAAAACCCTTCACTGGATCTGTTCATCCCAATAGCTATCCTCTTATACATCTCTGCCCTTTTGTGGCTAAAGTCTTTGAGAAGGCCATCAACAATAGAGGCTTTTACTTTCTTTTCTTAATTCTTTATGGTCTGACTCCAGACCTCCCCATTTAACCAAAATTCTTCTTTCCAAAGTTTCTAATGATCTTTGAATTGACCAATCTAGTCATTCTCACTAAGATACCTCTCAAAGAGGTAGTACTTGTGAATAAGGTCTTTTCTATTTTTACAATATTCACTTGACCATCTCCTACATCTATTGTCTCCTTCCCTTTCTTCCTTTCACAGCCAAACTCCTGAAATAAAGGAGCCCATACTTAACTTGTCACCTCTTGCTCTTCCACTCTCTTTTCAACTTCATATAATTAGTGTAAATCTGTGTATTCATTCTCTCAAGAATATTTATATTTAACATTTTTATATTCTTCATATAATGGAAGGCTTTGTGTCCTCTTTTAAAGGAGTTTTAACCATAAGCTAGTAGAGAAGAATTTACTGGGTAAGGGGCCTTCTCAGTAAGCCTGAAATTACATCATGTCCAGGAGTGAAGCAAGACATATATAATCTTTCTCTATTGCCATCTTCTTAGTTTATAGTGCTGGACTATCATATATAAGATATATATGGGACCCTGTAGTCATGAGATCTCCCCAGTATTTCTGGTAGCTAAATGCCCACAGCTAAGGTCTGTGGTATATGATAGAGCAAATTACATTTTATCCTTTAACTCTCCAATTACTCAAACATGACCAAAGGCTTTGGCCTTGGGGGCTAGAATGATACATTAGCCAGTGCATCAGCCACCAGCATAGCTTAATCCTGTCCAGTATAATTGGATCAGCGTGATCTATGATGAACCTAACTCATCCTTTGCCTGGCTTTTTGCCTGAATTGAATTTGGTAATTTGGAGCTAGTTTGTCTGTGACAAGGCACAGTAAATGCTGTCTAACAATTGCTTTTTCCCTTAGAGCTCTTCTCAATTTGCAAGGCTTCTTGAAGGCTGATTTTCCTGTATGCATTTAAGGTACCAAAAGAAATCACAAGTCTGGAGCTAGTTGGTATGAGAATTAGTCGATCAGCCAATGGATTAGTAAGTATTCATTAAATGCCTATAACGTAGAGTGACAGATAATGGCTTCTCATTATTTAGAGTGGTCTCCCAGCCCTCGTCTATTTGAAATCTGAATCAGGATGCATTGTCCTTAGCAAATGTTCACTCCCACAATCTCAGTATCTCAGTTAAGGTTTGAGACTGTGGAACCATTTTTCCAAGGAGCTCTGATTGATCCTGACATAAAAGTAAGCCCTTCCAGTCCTTCGCTCTTCCATCCAGCATCTCCTAGGTAAGAGTGTCTTCATTTTTTATTATCATATATGAATCAATTGATTAAAATTATTCTTTGTTTTTACACCACCTTCATGTACAAATATATTCCTTCCTTTACCCTTCTCAGTGAACTATGCCTTGCAACAAAGAATAAGAAAGAATATAAAAGCTGTTCTGCAAAACTAACCAACACATCAGTCAAGTCTGAGAATATATATGGTGTGCTGCACCTCTACCTCTACCTCTGCAAAGAAGGGAAAGAAGTATATTTTCTCATCTCTTTTATGGGGTCAAGTTTAAACTAGCTAAATTTTCAACTGCATGGCTTAATAGATAGGTAGCTAGCCTCAAAGTGCCTCAAAACCAGGAAGAGATGGGTTCCTAGTCCTCCCTCTGACATATACCTGTGGTGTGGTGATGGCCGAATCATTTAAACTTTCAGTGCTCTAGTCATAGAAGGTTCTAACCAACACTGATAGAGGGGATGTCCTCACCTCAGAGTTCTCTATACCAATGAAATCATAGGCTAGCAAAGACAAGGGATGGCAGATGGAAAGTCTTTGCTACACACGTAACATTGAGGTATAAAGACCTCCACTGTTCTACCTTCCTTCTTCTCCATCCTCCGCTAGACTCAGTAGAGATTTTATAGGAGACATGCACACAGAAGAGGAAAGAGTGAATCCATTGCAACCATGGTTCCAGGGAGTACCTGCACTGAGGAAATCATAAATTTATTGAAGTATGTAATTCCAGAAGGGACCTCAAGGATAATCAATCCAATTCACACCTGGAAAAAAAAGACTCCCAAAGTAAAATACTCCAATGAAAATGAATTCATTTATCAGGAAATTTGTCCTTACACCAAACCAAAGTTTTTTCAACTTATACCCACTAACTGGTTCTTCCTTCTATGAACAAGCCTAATCTAGATGAAAGTCAGATACCTAAAACAGTGATGATATGCCCCCTGAGTCTTATTTCCTGCAGGTTAAACATCTCAGGTTCCTTCGGCAAATACTTGGATAGCAGGACCCCAAGATTTTTTCTCATCATGGGTTGCCTTCCTCTGGACCAGAGGGGTCAAACTTCCTACTTCAAGCAAAACTCCAGAAGTCAGCCAGAACTAGATTAAAATATAGTTGAGAAATTTTAAATAAAATAAATAATAAAAATACAATACAACATAGGCAATGTTAATTTTTGTTTTATAAGTCAATATGTGACAGCAGGGCTTGACAATTTCGGTTTGACCTGTTTGCACTTTATTAAGGACTTTGTTCAATTGTGATTCCCAGAAATGAACATAATACTCCTGATATGGTCTAATACAGAGGATAACGGGATTATCATCTCTTTATTCTTAAAAAGTTTGCCCCTCTTAGTATAGTTCAAGATCCTAATAGCTTTTCTGGTTGCCATATTACAAAGTTCATTCTTATTGAGGATGCATCAAAACTCTAAAAATCTTTTTAGATAACCTGCTTTCTAACCATGGTTCTTTGACCTTGTACTTATTAAATTGGTTTCTAAGAATAAAACTTTACATTTATCCCCTGTTAAATTTTATTTAATTGGATCTGGTTCATGTTCTAGTCTGTTAAGACTTTTTGGATCCTGATAATGTCCTCCAGTCTATGAGCTATAACTCTCAGGTTTGTATCATCTGCAAATCTAATGAGGATGACATTTATGTCTTCATCTAAGTCACTGATAAAAAAGTTAAACTACACAGGGCCACACACATCTCCCTAGGGCAATTTATTAGAGATCTCTTTCCAATATCCAATATTAATGATTTCTTTTTGAGTCTGACCATGCTGCCCATTTTATATCCAGCTAATTATACCATTATCTCGCCTTTAGTTTCTTAATGTGTTTTTGTATCATGGACCCCTTTAGCAGTCTGGTGAAGCTGATGGACTCCTCAGAATAATGTTTTGAAACATGTAGAAACACAGTTCTATAAAAGAAACCAATTATGTTGAAATAAAGATGTATTTTTTCTTATCCAATTTTACAGATTCCCCTGAAATTGATCCCTAGACCTTCAAGGGGTTCAGGTTAAGTACAAATTTCTGATCTAGTCAGTCAGGCAGCAAGCATTTATTAAATGCTCCAGGCACGATGTTAAATGCTGGAGATATAAACGAAGTGAAAACACAGTCCCTGTCGTGAAAGAGTTCACATTCTAATGGAGGAGACAATATGTAAATAGCCACTCACATATGACAGATACAGTATTAGCAGGCAATCTCAGAGTACAGGAACCAGCCATTGGGGTTGGGGTGGGTGGAGAAAGGCCAGGAACAGGTTCCTTCACAAAGTGGGTTTTGATCTGAGTCTTAAAGGCCAGGTAAGCCAGGAGGCAGGGGAAGGGGAGAGAATTCCAGGTATGGGCGTCAGCCAGTGAAAAGAGCAGTAGCTGGGGGGTATAGGGTTTCATGGAGGGAGCGGTAAGGATTGTATGTGGATCATAGAGTTAGTAGGAAGGAATCGATGGGAGTCTGGAAAGACAGAAAGGGGGCAAATTGTATGTCTAAATAGTAAGTAATATGTCAATTGCAAAATAGCTTCTTTTGGCTTCCATAAATCCCTTATCTACATCTCTTCATTTTGTTTCTTCACTTTGGTTCTTGCATTTCCTCGTGTGTGTGTGTGTGTGTGTGTGTGCGCGCGCACGCACGCGCGCGTGCACACATTCTTAATAAGGCTACTCTGCCCTATCGTGTTTCCTTTCATCAAGGAATACCTACCCACAAAGTTTCCAGTGTCAGATTTGCCTTCTTTGATCTAAGATCTCTAGTTTCCCTTGCTTGTTGCTTAAACTTTGGGTGTCGGTAATATAGCCATTTGATGACAAGGGTTTTACTACTTACCTTTCTTGGATTTTTTTTCTTATATCAGCTCTGGTGGTTTCAATAGCTATTCTTTTGACATTGTATCTATTTCTACGTTAACTAGTTTGGTGTATATACATAGGTCATTTTTTCCTTCACTCCTTCCTAGTAAGTTTAAATCTTTCCACTATATTGATTGCCAGGATTCATTTATACATTTTAAGCCATGGTTCAGAGATACAAACCTCGTTCTTAGATACCATGTTATTAAGCAGCTTTTCACTTTGCATACTGTGTAATGACCCTAATGGTTGGTAGAAATTATGACATCTAAAGGTAAGAAAAAATACACCACTAACTTTTGTCAGCATAGATGATCCAATAGCCTGGTGTAATTGGGCAGGCTGTAAATCCAGGATCTGAGTTCAAGTCCTGTCTCCAATATCCTGCCTGTGTGACCTTGGGCAAGGATATTATCCTCTCAGTACTCTAGGCAACTAAGACTTCAAGTTACAGAGAAGGCACTAATTTACGTTGGTGGATCACCTAAGAGTCCTCTATACCAATGAATTCACCGGTGCAGTCCCTATGTCTGTAGAAAAGGACTGAATTTGAGAGCCTGCCAAATGCTTTCAGTGAGTCCAAGCTATTCCCTGCCACATGTGCCCATTTGGGGAGCATTGGTATTCCCCTGGTGATGCCCTTTCGCTGCAAATAATGGAATATAATCTCAGAAGAATTAAATTTGCCAAAGGGCAATCTCAATGCAGTGCAGGTGTAAGAAGGCTACAGCATATTACCAGTGATTGCCTGTGCTCAAGAAGCAGCATAAAAAATATCAGACTCATATTAATTTTTTTTTAAAGAGGCAGACCTGTCAGGAAACACAAGTGAAAGTTAACAGATGGCCTGAGTGCTCCATGGTATATTACAACAAAACGTAAGCATATTTTTAAAGCAGAACTCCATAACCTGTAAACTTCTTCAGGCTGGGAGATAGGTTAGACTAGGATGGTTGGTTGCTGAGGGTCCCATGACAAATATGGGAGTGTGAAGTGGCAACTCTACATTTTTCACATCCCCCACCCCAACCCATCCTGAAATCCTTCAGCAGATGGCAAGGGCATGCTGGCTGTGCATTGTGCAGACCTGTTCTAGAGAGCTGAGTGATTTCTTTCTAAAGATTTTAAGGAAAGAGATGGATACTAGCATGGAGAATCTGTACCAGTAGAAGGCATACTCATTCCAGTGACCTCAGATATCCATTGAGTATAAGTTCCATAAAAGAATAAAGTAGAAGTACTTGGAAAATAGACAGTATGTCCTCCTTGCACTTTCCAAAATTATTCAAGTATTTGTGAATTGTTGAATAAAATGGGGAGAATCAAGTATACCTGAGGGTTTTCATTTTGTGAAGTACATGTATGGATATAATAATGTCTTAAGATTTATATATCGGGAACAATTTTATCACTCTAATACCCTTGATATATACTAAAAAGAAATAAAATCCAGTTGGATGTTCCTTTTCTGAAATTTTCTTATCATACTCAGCATTTCTTCCTCATCCCTGAAAACTATCAGTCTTAACGATACTGGTTCTAACTCTCATTTTCTATTGCTAAAAATGATACAACATCAATAAATTATGGCTTGCTACATTAATCTGGTGACAATCTTCAATCTCTGACTCATGGATAAGTTTTAAACTTTTATATAATTTGCCACAAAAGGAGAACCAGAGAAGACAAGGTGCCCCAAAGTTGCTCTTGTTGATTATATTTCTTGAGATTTATTGGTAAAAGCCACTGTCACTGTTGAATTTCCAAGATAGCGGCCATACTCAGACATGTCCTTCCTTCCAGGTTCATTGTATTCGATGAAATGGTCCAAACTGTAATTCACAACATAACAAAGTATTCTAAGCAGAGTCTCACCAGGAACTGTCAAAATCATTGTCAATTTTATGGCATTAGGAGGAATCATGGGAGAAAGGAGGCATGGCCAACTCTGCTCTCACCAGTTCAATTCAATTAAACAGATGTTATAAGCACCTACTGTGTGCAAAACACAGGTGCTGGAGATACTAAGACAGATGAAAAACATGTACACAGATAAGAAAATACAAAACAATTTCAGAAGGGACTAGGAACATCAGAAAAGGCAGAGGAAGAGAGGAAGAGATGCTTAAACTGAGCCTTGAAAGAAGTTAGAAATCTGAAGAGGTAGAAATGAGGAAGAAAAACATTTCAGGTATGGGGAACTGCTTGTGCAAAGTCAGAGAGATTGAAGATGGCATGTTTAATCCAGCTGGAATGTAGAATTCCTGAGGTGTTAATATGAAGGTAGATGGAAGCCACTTTGTGGAGGCTTTAAATGCCAGGCAGAAGAGTTCATATTTCGTCTTGGGAGGCAATAGAGAGCTACATGAGACTTTTGAGTAGGAGAGTAACATAATATATGAATGCTTTATGAATGTTAATTTGTTATTATTAATGTTAATGTTTAGGGATGGATTGCAGAGAAATTAGAAGTAGGGAAACTGCTGTTTGGGGCTATTGTATAATTAAGGCAAAAGATGATGATCACCTGAACTAGGCTAGTTGAATGGTAGAATATGGTAAAATGAAGGAGATGCAATCCAGATATGTAGAGGTAAAATTGTTAAGGCTTGACAACTGAGTGGGGAAGAGGGAAATAAAAATGATGGTGTCAAATGCCAAGAAGTAGACAGTGGTGGAAGGGTTGGCTTTTTTTTTTATGATTAGGTTAAGGTTTTCAGGATATCACCTTTTGTTGCATCTTGAGCACCTTCTCTCTTTGGAACACATTATTCCATTCCCTCTTTTGGTTTCTGGTAGGTGAAAACAGTCTTAATCTTATTTGAATTTCCTTTCCTTTATATGTGAAGGTTTTTTCCCTTGGTCAGTTGCAGAATTTTTTGTTTTGTCATTAAAATTTTAAAATTTAACCACTCCATATCTTGGAATGTGCAACATAGAGATTCATTCTGGAGGTGAACTGTGTATTCTTTTGAATGGCACTTTCTTTTTTATTTTTAGATGTTTTGGGATGGCTTTCTTGATTTATTTCTTCTATTATGGCATTCAAATTCTTTTTTTTACTATAATCCCTGCATTTTAGTATAAATATCCCTGCTAGTATAGATAATCCCTGCTTTTTAGTATAATCCCTGCATTGTCTCTATGCATTCTGTCTTCAAGACCAATACGTTTTGATGGCTTAGAAGTCATATTTTCTTTTAACATTGCTTTTTGCTTCTGTTTTTCCAGATTGTCTTTCACTTTCGTGATTTGACCATCCCAATCAATTCTTAACCTCTTTTGTTTTTTAGGTGAGGTTTGTCACCATGAATTCAAGTTTTTATATTCTTCTACTGTGCAGGTCATAAATTCCTAGCTTCCCGATTTGTGTTGAGGGCACTGCTCTCCTTCCAGTCACCTGGATTAGCTATTTTATTGCTTACTATTTTTACTCATCATTTCTAATGAATTTCTAGGTCTTATTCATCCTACTTACATATCTATCTAATGCTCTTCAAAGAACAATTCTTCTTTTGCATTTCTTAGTCCCCTCTCATCATCACTGCTGCAACAGTCTCCTATATTTTCTCCCTGCCACAAGCCTCTTCTTTCTACAATATAAAATCCATAAGCTATAAAAATAATATTCCAAAAACTCTAATTTATAATAAATTTCAGTGGTTACCTATCCCTCTAGGATCTAATTTATGTGCTAATAATTATCATACAAAGCCCTTAACAACCTATTTGAAGGCTATTATTTTACAGGTTAATTAGTTGTTACTGTCCAGGCATTTCTGACTCTGTGAAAATTTGGGATTTTCTTAGCAAAGACGTTGGAGTGGTTTGACATTTCCTTCTCCTTACAGATGAGGAAACTGAGACAAACAGAGTAAAGGGTCATCTAGTTAGTATCTGAGATTGGATTTGAACTCAGGAGGATGAGTCTTCCTATTTCCAAGCTCAGTGCTCTATCCACTGTACTGGATAGCTGTCCCTGATGACAGGTTAATTGCACATCATGGATTGCCTGACCACACTGGCTTCTGTTGAAATTCACATGTGACATTACATCTCCCGAGCATGCTTTTGTATAGACTGTCCTCCCTGCTTGGGATGCCCTCCTTCCTCATCTCCACATATGATAGTCCCTAGATTTCCTATAGGTTCATCTGAAGCACCACCTTCTTCATGAGGCTTTTCTTGATACTCTAGCAATTCTAATTTGCCCCCCCAATTACCTCATATTTATCTAGTCTATGCTTTTATAGGTAATAATAGATAATAAAATATAAATTCTTTTAGGGTAGGGCCCATTTTATTTTTGCTTTGGTTTTTTAATTTCTGTATCTAACTCAGTACCTGGCATATTGTAGTTGCTTAATAAAAATTTATCAATTGATTGAAATTGAATTTGGTCTGTTATTACATCTTCTAGCATGTGGTCTCCCTGCCATGGCCCCACTGTTTAAGCAATTTTTGTTGTTTTTGTTGTTGCGCACTCATTTCAGTCTTGTCTGACTTTTTGTGACCCCCTTTGAGGTTTTATTGGTAAAATATACTGGAGTGGTTTGCCATTTTTTTCTTCAGCTCATGTTACAGATGAGGAAACTGAGGCAAACAGGGTTAAGTGACTTGCCCAGGGTCAAACAGCTGGGAAGTGTCTGGTAAGTAAGTAAGTATGACTAGATTTGAACTCAGAAAGATAAGTTTTCCTGACTTTAGGTCTGGCACTCAACTGTATCATCGAGCTGCCCTCCAACCATCTTTACTCTTTTGGAAACTTGGGCTTCATCTCTGGCTCTCCACCTTCTCCTTTTCTATACCCTTAGTCCTGGGCTCTAGCAATGAGACTGCATATTTTGGATGAAGAATATTAAAATGGATGAAACCTTCCAGAATCTTCTCCATGCTGCAGATCGGTGACAGGGTATTCCCTATTGGGGGCAGCTAGGTGGCATGGTGGATAGAATGCTGGGCCTGAAGTCAGGAACTCATCTTCCTGAGTTCAAATCCAGCCTCAGACCTTACTAGCTGGGCAAATAATTTAACCTTGTTTGCCTCAGTTTCCTCATCTATAAAATGAGCTGGAGAAGAAAATGGCAAACATGCCAGTATCTTTTCCAGTAAAACCCCAGTTGGGGTCATGAAGGGTTGGACACAATGGACATGACTGAACAATTCCCCATTTATTCTTCTCTCTTTCTCTTTCCCTCTCTCCCAATAAAGTATATGCTTATTTCCTGAGACTTACTTCTGTTTCTTAAAAGATTGCTTACCTTTCTGGTTTACTTTTTTCCTAAGGCCAGTTCTTAGAATAAACATGGTTAATCACTGCATTGCTGATATATATCTGCCATGATTCAAACTCATTGAGAAGGGCAGTAAGGAAGCACATGGGAAAGGAGAAAGAGAGATTTGCAACTGTGGTATTCTGGTGGTTTTCTGGCTCTAGACTCAGAGCTGAAGTAAAGAGAATTATTGATTTATCATCTTTTACATTTTCCCAAGACAGGTGAGGGAAGGAGTTATATTTGGATCACTTCTAGGCAATGAATTAGTATGTGAGCAGTTTGATGGAGGGAGGAGTGAGGCTATACTAGGTGCAGAACCTTCAATATTTTACTTTCCCTTTTCCCAGGCTTAGTTCTAGAGAAAAATGCTTTCCAGAGGGTAGAGAACCAGGGAATGTCTGGGAGAAGAAGTAGTCTTGTCCATATAAGGATGGGAATGAGAGAGAGAGAGAGAGAGAGAGAGAGAGAGAGAGAGTTTTATTGACCAGAATAACATAGTAGTGTATCCCTACACCATCGCACATCTATCAAATAAAGTGATATGTCACAGTATGAATTAATGAATAAAAACAAGTTAAGCATTTATTATGGACCATGGAATTGAAATGCAAATAGAAAAAGTGAGACAGACTCTGCTCATGACATCACACTCTAATTAGGGATAACATATTTTTTAAAAAGGCCAACTCCAGAGCAAGTAGAAATGTCTGGATGGCTATGGTGGGGAAGATGCCAAAGCCGCTTGTCCTTAGGGTGCATCAGTAAGTCAGATGATGGTGCCAGGGCTCTGGAGGATGTAGAGGCAGGGCAGATGGTAAGGCCTGGTAGTATTCCATAAGTTTGGAAAGAATAGTGACACTTATTAATCTCATCAAATGAATGTGAATATCCAAGCAGCTCAGGGTTGGTGGTTGGGGCAAAGGAGGGGAAGACAGAGGGAGAGAGGATTCTGTTAATGGTGGTAAGTCTTTCTGCTGTCTGGAAAGCCCAGATGAGTTCTACAGTACTAGTACAAGAGCACTGGAGCTGGGTTTAAATCCTAGCTCTGTCACTTATGAATTTATTGTCCCTATAACCTTGATTAAGCCATAGTCCCCTTTACACCTTCCCTCAACTGTTTTTCTTCATGGAAAAATATTCCTAATTGCATCTTTAATGTCATCTGCTCATCTCTGCCTATCTCTCTGCTCTACTCAAGGACATCTACTTTACTTCTAGTTCTTGGGAGTACATATGACATTTTTTTCTGTCCTTGACCTCCTGGGGATTAATGCTGAGCAGTGGAACTTCTTGTTTTTAGTATAATTCCAAATTGCTTTCCAAGAAGAGTTGAACCAGTTAACAACTCCACCAACTGTGTATTAGTGTGCTTGTCTTGTCTTTCAACCCCTCCGATATTATTTCTTTTTTTGTCACCTTTGCCAATTTTCTGGGTTTGAGGTAAAATCTCTGGGTTTTGATTTGCATTTCCCTTGTTATTAGTGATCAGGAGCATTTTTATGTGGTTATTGGTCATTTGAAATTCTTTTGAGAATGATTTTTTCATACCTTTTGACCACTTCATCAATATCTCTTGCATCTCTTTCATTCTTATTTGAGACTCTAGAATACAAATACAATTACAACAGAAAGTACTCATATTTAAACACATAGCAAGGATTTTGCTAAATTCCACCTCTGATCCTTCATCTGATGTGAAAAGGATCCTGCGTTCTTCAAGTCCATGCCTGTCAGCAGGATACAAGGTCTATGGAAATCAAAAAGCTTCAAGTAAGGACCTGGGAGGAGTTGTGCACCAGCTTCAGAGGGATCAGCCTAGCCCAGAGAGCTTTATCCCCAAAAGATTGGCTACCAGATGATTAATTTTTTTGGCCATTTAGATTTCACAAATACCATCTATTAATGTGATCTGCATCATCTGAAAGACAGATTCACAGCAATAAAATGAAGGATCCTAAAAAAGTGAAGTGTATCTACAGCTTCCTGGACAGAGCTTTGTGAAGACATTTATTCTATAGTCATTTCCTTTAAGTAGTGTTTGCTGACCCTAGTTCAGTAAAGCACTGTAAATACAACTCTCTGACAGGGACATATATTGAAACTCTCTTGTCACATTGTGGAATAGACTTCAGCACAGTCTTTTTATCTTGACCCTGTACAATGAATTTAGGTACTAGAATACCAAAATGGTTTGAAATAAGACAGCTTGGCTTGCTCTTGAAATCAGTTCTCATAAAGATAACTTTACTAAGTTGAAATCCAGATTGAAATGGGAGGCATTGTGGGGCAGTGTAAGGAGTGATGAACTTGGAACTGCCACATATAATTTCAAATCATGGTTCTGTGTGACTTTGGGGAAATGTCTCTGGGCCTCATTTTACTCGTCTGAAAAATGGAAAGTAGACTAGATGACCTCTAAGATCTATGATACTACTCACAATGGAACGTTGCCAGAATAAACATATTTTTACTTCATGATATAACCTTGAAAATTTGTTACATTTTCTTGACCAGTCACATCTATTCAATACTTCTCAGAGGGAGAAAATTTGAGATTTTGACCTATATTTCTTGTCTATCTAATAGGCTGCAAAAATCACCATCAATTGTATTATGGACTATAGCCACATTAGGGCTCTATAAGCCTGTGATGGACTATATTGCGCAAAATGAACCAGTTCTGGAAATAGCGAGACGCTCTCCAGTTGGCCAATCAGTCTTTTCATTGTTTCTCTGAGAGACAGTAATCATTACAGCGTCTTTTCTCTGTCCTTTATGTTGAGGAAAGAAAGCATGTGAGCATTGGAACATCTTGTCTCTGTATTTTCAGCAGCTTTGTCATGTGATTTAGTGTCATTCCTCTTTTCCATAAGCCTAATTACAATGTTGACTTTTTAAAACGACACATCCATGCCAACTTTTCTCTTGGAAGGTATTCTGCCTTGTGTTATAGCAATATTCTCTGTTAAAGAAATAGTGTTTGAGGAGATGGCAGAGGGCGCATGCTATGTCTGAAGCGTCCTTCTTTAATTCATCTCTTAGAGATACTCTGGTAACCATGGAGTGTGAAATGACCTTTCATGTGGAGTGTTTAATAACACATCAGAATTGTTATTTTGCCAGCAGTGTTGCTGCTTTCATGTAATAAGGGCAGAAAAGGAGGAAATGCCTTTGTAAGCCTAAGCAGGCAAGGCTGAGCTCTTCCTTGCAATCTATAGTAGTAATACCTAATTTCTCGAAATTGCTTAATAAGCACCCAAAGAAGTGTCTATTCAGAGCTCTAAAAGAGGCACTTTTAGGGTTGAGGATTATTCAGGAGGGAACTTTGAAGGTCCCATAGCCTGAAGCACAGAATGGCCTTTCTAACCTGAAATCAAACTGAAGGCTGCTGGTCTGCTATTTATTTACCATACCCTCCAACCAACATCTAAAAGCCTGACATCCTGACCTCTCCAATGACCTTCTGAAGCAAGTGGTAAATACAAGACACAGATGCAACTAGAGGCAAAAGTCAGGACTTCCACTTTGGCTTCTCTTTTTTAAACATCTTTTATAGTGAATGAACTTAGCTTGTATGTGGAAAACAGAGAAAAATCTATTTAAAAGACAAACAGATTAATGTAGCAAACTTATCAAAAAAAGTTTGGGGCATATTATAAGAAAAATATTCTTTTTTTTTCTCTCCAGAGAGAAAGAGAGGATGGACCTTGAGAGGTATACTTTTGGGTAGAAAGGAAGGTGGTGAATTCAGTCATGCAGCCCATCCTGGAAGAAGAGATCATAGCCATTTGACTGAGAAAAAGATAAAAATACAACATGGTAGAAGTAGGATAGAGCCTAAAGCAATAATTTCCTCCTCTGACTTCCACATGCAGCAGACTTGTGAAAAATGTTATAGCTGACTGAACCTTAAAAATAGAACTGGTGATGGTGATGGATTGTGGCCCTTGAAGAGTCTAATTGTCAAATTGACATTTATCAAAAGCTTTAGTGCATTTAAAAGATAAATTGTGCAAGTTTGGTTCAGATCAAAGGGCCCCCTGTTCCTTTTCATTCATGAGCAAGGCAAGCTTTAGTGTTGCTAAGTACATGGCAAGTCATGTGAAAAATGAGCTCCCTCCATCCTTGGCCCCTATCAGAATTCCACTGGTGACAGATAATCAGAAATTTAAATGTTACCCTTGTCTTCTGAAAGTTCTTAAAATAATGGAGGAGGCATGAGACCATTTGTATTTGAAAGGCAAGCCAAATAATTTAGCATTAGAGAACAGGATGCACAGTTCTGGGCAGATAAATGATGAAATCCCAGCCCAGTAGACTTTTGGAGTTGCCCCACTAATTATAGATCAATTACTTCCCAGTTGTTTGCAACCTTATCAAAGAATGGTAAATTTACCAAGAGCAAAGAATAATGAGAGAATAATTCTCTTACAGTAGATTTGTTGAAACAACTTTAAAACTCAGTTTAGAAAGAGCTTTTCCAGAGGTAATATGATCTCTATACATATAGGGAGAATTTTAAGAACTGAAAACTTGATCCTAGACGTTATCTTAGAAACACTTCTTTCTCTTAGTTGTTATCATGAATGTGCCCTTAATATGAGGGAAAGAAAACAAATCGACCACCTAAAACCCGACTAAAGAAAAAGAGCTCCTCACCTCCCACAAATCATATACTGAAAATCAAAATAAAGTCTGAATATCCTAGTATAGGAACAAATTTCGATTTATTGCCAAATCCAGAAATCCATCAAGACATGAGAGTAAATAAACAGTAATTTGATGAATTTTAAATTTTAAAGGAGTATTAATTACTTTAAATTGGACTTCCTTGGTATCATTTTATGTCTCTTTACCAGAAAGTTGGGAGAATAGGCTTGAAGGAGAGTGATAGAGTAAGGTACTGGGAAATAATCAGGGGAGATAGCAGGAAAAATATTATATGAATTCCTAGGTATCCAGGGAACTTTATGAGGTTTGATGAATAAATGCTTCGAGTTCTTGGCTATGGAACTTAGAAATGGGATCCTTCAGGACACTAATTTCTTATTCCATTAGGTCTTTTAGATCTGTTTTCCTGACTCCCACTTTTCCACTGCCTACTCCCCAAAGTATCAGTTCTCTCACATCTCTAGGTATTTAGAGAAAGCAGTTCTGTCGGTGGTAGAAATAATTCAAACCAGGCATCGCCACAGAGTTTTGATTCTTGGACTACTTATATGAATGGACATACTCATAGAAAGACAAGAACTCCACCCTGCCATAGTTGTTAAAAAAAAAAGTGACACTTCCTTCCCAGTAAGCATCCCTGAGGGTAATTTTTTTATTTTTTTGTTTTTAAATCCCCACCACAGAATGATGTCCAGTTTTCAGGTGTTCAATAAATGCTTGTTTAAATGAATTGAATTCTGAAGGATTCAGGCCTGCATAGAATAGATCTTCTAATAATTGGGAGCCAGCTGCATGAAGAAATGGGCACATTCCTTGTCAAAGTGTCTAGGGGAATTAAACACTAGTCAAGGGATAGGCAATAATGGACCTCTAAGACATAGGGAGGCAATATAGAGTAGTGAGATTCAGATCAACAAACATTTATGAACCATGTACTAAGTTGCAAAGGGCATTGAAGAAGTCCTCAATGGCACTTAAGATCAATTAATAACATTTATAAAATACTTGGATGGGAATATAAACTTAAAATATTTTTTGATAATATTACTGAGATTAAGGCAATCTCAAAATTAAGAAGACCTGGTTTCAGTTCCTGTCCCAACATATACTGATTATATGACCCAGGAAGTCACTTAATCTCTCAGTGCCCTGGTCAATTCTAAGACTACAAATCTTCAGAATAATTGACAGTTTGTAGGGGTAGAAGGATTTTCTTTACTGGGAGAAGAAACATGGTATAGTATAGAGACTCCACTAGACACATAGCCAGGAAGACCTGGGTTCCAATCCTTTGTAGGATGCTTACTAGCTATGTGACCCCAGAGCTGTCTGTGACTACAATTTCTTTATAATGTGAGAGTGTTGAACTCAGTGGCCTTAAAGTGTCTTAAAGCTTTAAAATGAATGATTTTATCCTGATCAAATCCCAGGTCTTGTCCAGCTTCCCAATCCCCAGAAAAAAAGAATTGCTACTGCTAATTTAGAAACTAAATTTTCTAGGCTGTTTGTTAGACCATATCAGCGACCCCTGTACCAAATAAGAAGGGCCAAAGGCTAAACAAAACATCTGGAATACCAGTGAATCTCAGTATAGTTTAAGTTTGAGACTGCTACCAAACAACATGTGAACTTCTACCAGACATATATATGAATCTCAATTTGCTGAACCAATCTGTCCTATCTGTGAATGACTAATGCCAGTAGATAGCAACAGGGAACTACGAGAAGTAGCGAAAACCAACAAGCAAGATGTAGTGCTGTCAAAGGACACAGGTTCCAACCTTATTCCTGTTTCCTTCAGATGGGAAAATGAAGACCCTGAGGCATAGAATAGTTTGCTTCAAAATAATTTGTATATGTGTTGGATTTATAACTTTTAATGTTGAATTTTTAAAAATTTTGATGGTAAGAAGTAGATCCAATTTAGTAAATATAAAACAATATAAACTATAAAAATAATCTAAACTTTGGATATGAATAAATGATTCCTATATGTGTGGGACTTTAATTATGATGAAAGAGCCATCAGGAACCATTTCCCATCACTTAATACTAGTGGCTACCTAACCTATAGCAACCGGTAGTACTTTCCTTTTTTTAAAATTTAATTAATTTATTTGTTTTTAGTATTCAACAATCACTTCCATAGTTTTAAAATTTCTCCCCCTCTTCTCCTCTCCCTCCCTGAAATGGCATGCAATCTTATATGGACTCTATACATACATTCTTATTAAACATATTTTCACATTAGTCATGTTACATAGAAGAATTAAAACGAATGGGAGAAATGACGAGAAAAACCAAATCAAAACCTAACACAAGAGAAAATAGTCTACTTCATTCTGCAATCAAATTCCATAGTAGTTTCTCTGGATCTGGATGGCAGTTTGCCTCAAGAGTCCTTTGGGAACGTTTTAGGTGCTTGCATTGCTGTGAAGGGTGAAGTCTATCAGAAACAGTCTTCACATCCTGAGGGTGTTGCTGTGTACAAAGTCCTCCTGGTTCTGCTCATTTCACTCAGCATCATTTCATATAAGTCTTTCCAGATTTTTCTGAAGTCTGACTGTCATTTCTTAGAGCACTTTTCTTTACATACAAGAAACTCAACTTTCAAACTTCTGATTGACATCTATAGTCTACTTGGGCTAGTAAGAATATGTTTCTTACTAGCTCTAAACTTCTTTCTTTACTCATGTATCTCACATCATCATGTAAAGTTTTTATGGCCATAGAGTGATATGAACTAGGTAGTACAATTTCTAACACTACGTGTCAGATCAGTGACAGTTAAAGACAGTACTCTGTTGCATAGTTCCAGCTGTTGCCATTATCTCTACAGTAGGAAGCATTCAAGAGGCTAGAATTCATGTCCGTTAGCATCGGTCTTGTTTGTGGGCCATTTTTTTTAACTTCTCACAGTCCATTTACTCTCACCAGTGATCCACAGACAAAGAAAATTGGTTCAATGTAGGGAAGTTCACATACATTGCTGGTTTGTTGTCTGGTGGAAGTCCCAAACTTCAGCCATGGTGTGATTTTCTGAGTGTAAAGTATAGCCATCAACCTTTCGTTAAAAATTTGGTTGTTGTGACCTTGACAAACATTAGTAACCCCTCCTGGGCTTCCTTAACCCAAATTCATAGTGTTGGCAACATTTTGAGTGAGGGCATGTTGAGATTTAATGGGGCTTCTAAGGTGGGCAACCATTAAATCTGTTATTCTATTGGATGAAGGCCTGTGTCTATCAAGTTGTCTGTCAAAGTGAGATTACCTTAAGAATCTCTGCTCTGCAGCTTTCAGGGAAAGGGGAGTTCAAGACTGGAAAAGAGGAACTTGTGGTTAAGCTGGCAGTCAACCCTCATCCTCCAGCTGCCAGAAAGGGGAACTTAACTTTAGAAGATTATAAGACTCTTCCTGATTCCAAGCCCAGTTGCTCTATCCACTGAACCATCCAACTGCCCTCTATTTAACCTATACTTAATCTACACTTTAGTCCAAGATAAAAGGGGGTCTTAGAATAAGTAAACCAGAAGTCAAACCCCCTTTCTCCACAATTGCCGGAAAAGGGAACTTAGCCTTTAGAAAAAGTCATAATCTATGATCATTTTATTCCTAAAGATACATGTCTTACTCTAAAGTATTTGCTACTAAGTGATAAAGTGTTATCAATCTGTTTATTCACTAAATCTATAGGTAACTTAGACTTAAGAAAATATCTATGAGTTTGGCTTCATTGTTGGACTGTCTTTTCCTAAAGAAGGGAACTTGATTCCACAATCAAACTAAAATTAAAATAATCAATACTGACATAAAGGTTATTCCTTTTCTCTCCAACAATTGTCACATTCATTTTGTCATCTCTTGGCTGATCTGATGGATGTGAGGCAGAACCTGAGTTGTTTTCATTTACATTTTCTCTTATTATTAGTAATTTGAAGTACTTTTGCACATATCTGATAGCTGATATTTCTTCTTTGGAGAACTACTTGTTCATATCACTTGACTATTGAGGAACAGTTCTTGTTCTTATCTATTTGAATCAATTACCTATATATCTTAGATATCAGAACCTGACCAGATAACTCTACTGAAAACATTCCCTCCCCCCAGTTAACTGTTTACTGTATATTTTGATAAGTGGATTCCCAAAATTTACATATCTTCTATAGATATTTTGAGTAGAATTTCTTTTTTTAATCTCCTCCTAATGGGTTTTGTCGGAATATATAGAATGATAGATGGTTTTCATTGATTTATTTTATACCCTGCTACTTTGTTGAAGTTATTGTTTGATTAATTTTTTAGTTCATTCCTAAAGTTCTTTAAGTAAAATATCATCTAATATGCAAAGAATCAATTTTCTTTTATTACTGTTGTAGTTAGCATTTCTAGTATTACATCAAATAAACAGTGGTGATGATGGACAGTTTTGCTTCATTCTTAATCTTACTGAAAAGGTATATAGCATTACTTCATTACAGATAATGTTATCTCGGGCTTTAGATACATGCTATTTACCATAACAAGGAATGGCAATTTTCCTCTGCTTTTTCATAAACATAAATGAGTGTTGTATTTTGTCAAAGGCTTTTTCTGCAGCTATTGGAATAATCATGTTCTTTTTAGTGATTTCCCCCCTTAATTTCGTATATTATGCTTATAATTTTCCTAATATTGAATCAAGTAGGTATTCTTGGTACAAATCCAACATGTAGTATAATTTTTAAAAGTATATTATGGTAGCCTCTTTGCTAAGATTTTATTTAATATTTTCTAGTTGATATTTAGTAGCCAAGTACCACCCCCCTCCCCAAAGGCAAATAGACTTTTAACTCTCCCTAGACAAAGAGAATAAGAGGATAGGGAAAAGAAATAGGTATCATGCTAGTGCTGACACTAGTGGTAAGGACTGTGGAGTAGAGTTCATCAGGTTCTGCTTTTGTAGCACCATGGATATGTCATTCTCTTTGACTTACTTTTAACCCAGGTCACACAAACTAATACTAAAATATCATTTTCCTTTCCTCATTTCCCATAGAGTTGCAATTGAAGGTACTTGGGTCCAGAAGGTCTGAACACCATTTCCACACTATTAAAGCTTTTCTCTCTCCTTTCTAGGCATGATCTTAACATAGAGCTTTTGGAACTCATCTTGTCCGACCCTCAATGGGCTTTCTCATTTCTCACTTCTCAAAAGATGTCCCATATGGTGAGAGAGGGTGAGATAGACAGATGATAGACAGCTAGATAGACAGATAATTTATCAAATATTTCCTAAGAGGTTCACAGATTCCTCAACTCAGGCACCAAACATCAGTGAGAGGACTTTTTCAGGTGCCAAGGAGGGAGCAGGGTTCCCCTAAGAGCTCTGGCCTCAGGAGCAGGCAGCAGAGTCCTCAGCAGGCAACGGTGGCTCCCATAGCAGGCAGCAACCCACATCCATTGTTGGAAGCCTCATTGTAAAGCCCCTGGGGGAATTGAGCAGCTGATCTAAACCTCAGTCCTGTGTGCTGGCATGGCTGAACTGGAGGTGAGGCTGTTGTGACTATTCACAGATTCTGGGCACAAAAGTTTCTGGTTGCTCCCAGATCAGTGTGCAGGCTTGATTGTATCATCTTGGAGTTACAGCCTATACCCTACTCTTGACAAAGAATCCAAAAGTCAAGTAACTGGTTGGGAAAATGCCCAAAAAAGTGAGAAAAAAATAAGACTATAGAAGGTTACTTTCTTGGTGAACAGGTATCTTTTCCCATCCTTTCAGATGAGGAAGAACAATGCTTGCCACCAGGGAAAGACACAAAAGTCAAGGCTTCTGTATCACAAACATCCAAAATTGAATATTTATTCAATGGTCTCAGGCCATGGAAGAGCTCAAAAAGGATTTTGAAAATCAAGTAAGAGAGTTGAAGGAAAAATTGGGAAGAGAGATGCAAGAAGATCATGAAAAGAGAGTCAACAGCTTGCTAAAGGAGACCCTTAAAAATGCTAAAGAAAATAACACCTTTAAAAATAGGCTACCTCAATTGGCAAAAGAGGTTCAAAAAGCCAATGAGGAGAAGAATGCTTTAAAAAGCATAATTAGTCAAATGGAAAACGAGGTTCAAAAGCTCACTGAAGAAAATAGTTCTTTAAAAATTAGAATGGAACAGATGGAAGCTAATTGACTTTATGAGAAACCAAGGAATCACAAAACAAAACCAAAAGAATGAAAAAATGGAAGATAAGGTGAAATACTTCATTAGAAAAAAACTGACCTGGAAAATAGATCCAGGAAGATAAGGTGAAATACTTCATTAGAAAAAAACTGACCTGGAAAATAGATCCAGGAGGAACAATTTAAAAATTATGGGACTATCTGAAAGTCATGATAAAAAAAGAGCTTAGACCTCATCTTGCATGAAATTGTCAAGGAAAACTGCCCTGATATTTTGGAACCAGAAGGTAAAATACATATTGAAAGAATCCACCAGTTACTTCCTGAAAGAGACCTGAAAAGAGAAACTCCTAGGAACATTGTGGCCAAATTACAGAGTTCCCAGGTCAAGGAGAAAATATTGCAAGCAGGTAGAAAGTAACAATTCAAATATTGTGGACATATAATCAGGATAACACGAAATCTAGCGTTTTCTACATTAAGGGATTGAAGGGCATGGAATATGATATTCCAGAAGTCAAAGGAACTAGGATTAAAACCAAGAATCACCTACCCAGCAAAACTGAGTATAATTCTTCAGGAAAAAATGATCTTTCAATGAAATAAAGGACTTTCAAGCATTCTTGATGAAAAGATCAGTGCTGTAAAGAAAATTTGACTTTCAAACATAAGAATCAAGAGAAGGATGAAAAGGTAAATAGGAAAGAGAAATCTTAAGGGACTTACTAAAGTTGAACTGTTTACATTCCTACATGGAAAGATGATATTTGTAACTGCTGAAACTTTTCTCTCAGAATTTGGGTAGCTGGTGGGATTATACACACACACACACACACACACACACACACACACACACACACACATATGCATGAGAGAGAGAGAGACAGAGAGAGACAGAGCACAGGGTGAGTTGAATAGGAAGGGATCATACCTAAAAAAATTAAATTAAGGGGTGAGAGAGGAATATATTGGGAAGAGAAGGGGAGAAATGGAATGGGGTAAATTATCTTTCATAAGAAAAGGCAAGAAAAAGCCTTTCAATGGAGGGAAAAAGTGAAGCTTACTCTCATCACATTTGGCTCAAGGAAGGAATGACATGCACACTCAATTTGATATGAAAACCTTACGCTACAGGAAAGTGGAGGAGAAGGGGATGAGCAGGGTGGAGGGGATGATGGAAGGGAGGGCAATGAGAGGAGGGAGCAATTAGAAGTCAACACTCTTGGGGATGGACACGGTCAAAAGAGAGAATAGAAGAAATGGGGGGGCCAGATAGGATGGAGGGAAATATTGTTACTCTCACACAACATGATTATTATGGAAGTCCTTTGCAAAACTGCACATATATAGCCTATATTGAATTGTTTGCCTTCTCAGTGGGGATGGGTGGAATTCAAAGTTTTAGGAACAAATGTTGAGTATTGTTCTTGCATACAACCGAGAAATATGAAATACAGGTAATGGGGTGTAGAAATTTATCTTGCCCTATAGGACAAAAGAGAAGATGGGGATAGGGGAAGCGGGGGATGTTAGAAGGGAGGGCAGATTGGTGGAAGGGGTAATCAGAATGCTAGGTGTTTTGGGGTGGGGGGAGGGGAGAGATAGGGAGAAAATTTGGAACTCAAAATTTTGTGGACATGAATGTTGAACACCTAAAATAAATAAATAAATTAATAATTAAAAAACAAAATGAAACAAACAAAAAAAAAACTTGTGCTCTGTGTTACAAACCAGATCGGAAGTAAATGACATATATCTCTGCATAGCTTAGGCCAAATTTGTCAAGAGAATTGTTTTTTCTTTCTTTGCAAACAAGGGGTGTGGACCGTTGTTGGACTGTTAGACTTTTTGCTTTGGAAAATTTTATTCACTACCAACTGAAATCCACCCTTCTGAAGCAGCCCTTTTCACATCCGCCTGTTATAACTCAGAGCAGTTAAGTCTCATATACTTGAAATGTGAGGACCAGGGGAAATGGATAGGTTTCCATTATCCAATATTTCTATTTTAAAATAGTGTGGTGCAAACTCTGTTGGGGGATAGCAGTTGCTTGCAGTTGCTGCTATTTTGATTAAACTGCTAGAAGCTTTACCATAAAACACACCTGAGATTTGTTCTGGATTTGTAGTGTCCTATTATCAGTCTAGAAGGGAAAAGAAAATATATGGGTGTGTGTGGTGAAACACAGAGCCCCTCCCCCAGCTCAGCTGCAAGGAAAACAGCTGGTGAATCAGTTCTAATTGCCTCAGCTACACTGCCATGGCATTTAGCAGTTAATGAGAAGCCTGCTGGTATATGTGACTTCTGGTCTGAACTTGCCCAAACTTGACTTGGGGAGATGGGGTGAAGAGAGAGACTGAAAGGAAAACAGAAAACTGCAAGGGTGGGGAAGCCTTTGAGGAGTCTGATAGTTGCCATAGCTAAGATGTTGGGTCCTGAGTCTTTCCTGCTCTGTGCACACAGAACAGGAACCCTTGATACACTAGACAGATAGAGTGGCTGTAGCCATCTCTGGTGCTGAGGGGTGAGGAGGAGGATCGTTAATTGGACTCTGGTGGGTTCTTTCCCCAATACAACAGTTCACTCTCTGATCCAGGCAAAGAATGTGAGGGCATGATGCAAACTTCTTTTATAGGCCTGAAATGAAGGTGTGACTCCATTAGAGCCAAACTATTCATTTTTAATTCTTTTCAGGTTGCTGATACCCACACCTTCAAGAATAAATCAAATCCCCAGTCCCCCTCAAAAGCTCACCATCCTGTGAGCTCATGAAATTGTTCAAACAACTCCCCCAAACAACCAAAATTTAGGAAGTAATCATGATGAACTTGTATATGAACAAATTTGGCCTGGATTATAACATCTGAGTTTGTTTCCAATTTCCTGTCCTAGAGAAGGGCACCTAGTGGTAGCATTAGACATAGGGTAACACCATATGCTCCAAATGTGATCCAAGGATTTAGATCTATCCCTAATGGATCACACTTATCAGTTCATTTAAAAGCAATTCTGTTAGAGGTTGACAAATTCTTATCCCCCTCTACCTAGAGGATACTTTCTCTTCCCCCTTCAGAATGCCATGCTTCCATCAAAACTCAAGTTATGCCTTTTCCTATATGAATCTTTCCCCTACTCACCTTTGCCTTGTGTTTATTTTGCATATTCTTATTTAAATGAATTTATAGTATAAACCAAGAGGCAGAAACAGCAGTGATTGAGCCAGGAAGGGAAGTCCAAGCTTAGTATATGTTCATAAGTTGTGGAACCCAGGTTGGGGCAGACCACCCTTTTCGTCATTCCATTTACCTGGAAGGAATTAGACAAAAATCCAAGTTTTTCTACTTCCCTGTCTTTCTCTCCCCTGCTGTCCCAACCAATGGTAATTTGTAAGTCTGGTTTGCTTTTATAAATGAGTTTGTTCCTAATATCTGTAGACCTGTCCTTACAACTAAAGGATTCTTGGAGTATTTCCTATATTTCATAGGATAAATAAACTAAAAATTCCCCATTCTTGTTTGGAGATAAAAGAACTTTCTTTATGAAAACATTTACAGGTGTAAAACACTTAGTATTTTCCTTATGATGGTTTGGAATTTGCTTTTATTAGAGTATATAAAAATGCATTTGTTTTCTTTTCGGCCTCTTGGGAGATGGTTGGTTATAAACTTACCCATGTCCACCCCAAAATAAGAGGGGTGGTAAAAATAGAGTATATTTTTGTAGTGAATATGACTGTGGGGGAAAATATTTTTTAATTTCTGGAGATCCACATAACAATAACAACTAACATGTGCTGCAGTCTAGAAACTGCGAAAGTCTGTGCCTAGGATAACTTTGGCATGGCCCAAGGTAGGATCCTCCCAATTTTATTTCCCCATTGTGCTATTTCCTTTCTGCAAAGGAAAATTTCCACATGGTCAGTCCTAAGTCTTGCTTTTCACACCCTGTAACTATATGATTGGCCGTTAGATACTCATGCCTGGAATCAAAGAGAGCTAAGGGAGTCTTTCCCTCTTTCCTGCTATATGCATGAAAGGATATGCTATATCTTTTTATCCCAAATTTGCTGTAATCAAGAAGTTTTGTAAGTACAATACTAAATCTACAAATAATATTTGATACTGGAATATCTCTGAGTTACCATAATAGGATGCAAGTATGTACATTTTACAGTTTTAACCTGTATTTATGGTCAAATTATAATATAGAGATGATATCCTTCTAAGGGAAAACTAATTAGACAAAGTGATAAGACAAAGATGTAAAAAGTTTTCTAAATAAATGGAATAGTATATTTTGAGAAAACAACAGGATTAGACTGTTTTCTCTAAGAATTATACACATATATATACATACATACACATATACTTATACATACACATACATATACATATTTATATATGATTGGCTTCCAAGTTTATCTGTCATGGAAATTCAGGCTCTGAGTATGTTTTAGTAATAAGTTCTCAAAATTGAATTGAGGATTTTATACATAAATTGTATTGATCTGTACAATAATATTAAATGACAGAAGAGTTAATTTTATAGTTAGGTACTAATGAATTTTAAAAAAATTTCTTATTATCAGGTACAGGATTTTGGTTAGGATAGAAAGAGAAAATGGTATATAAACTGACATCCTCTGGTTTCAAAATTGGACAACGAAATTTAAGTGATTGTATAGCAACTGACTTAGATTAGGTCAGAATTATCTAGGAACTTTTAAATTTGGAACCAGAGAAGCAGAATCCTCTTTAGAGTTGTCCTGAGAATAAAGTCTATTGTCCAAGAAAAGATATCTAGGGACTAGATCATCTGGGACTCAAAATAGGCTGATTAAATGGATATTGAGAATGGGTTATTAGGATACAAGGAGATGAGATGTTAGTTAAGGTTGGTGATAATTACTGTATTTCTTTGCATGATTTATGTTTGTTTTCTTGTTTACCTTGGTGACATATGAATGTCTCTTCTCAAAACGAGTCCATTGTGAGCCCTCTAAATAGTTTGATATGTAACGTGAATGATTATGAACTTATGAAAGACCTTATCACATTGTTTGAACCTAGCCCTGCATGGCTAGGAAACTGGACCATCTCTAAGTGCTGTTTAGAGATCCTTAACCAAGGACCTACGTTATGCTCTTATTACATCAAATGTGTGGTGTATGTTATGCATGTTATTACACCAAAGGCTGATGTAAGGAGTTTTCTCTAAGGGCCTTCTGAGTATTCCCACAGCTGCCAAACTTGTGGGTGTGTACTCCTGAGTCATTCGAAGAAAGCCTCTCCTCCTGAGTTGAATGGCAGAACTCTCCAGGGACCTCAAGGTTTGTCTCCTATGGACCCAGAAGTAGCCAACAACCTTAGTTGTCCCAAGATTCTTGACGAGGGCTGAGTATACTGTCTTAGTTTTTTTCTTTTCCCTTCTTCCCTGTTGTTATGTGCCCAACCACCAAATGTGTTGTCATTTTCTCCTTCTACATTCCTGGCCCCCTCTCTTTTCTGCTTGCAAGCCAACAAGGACTAGACAAGATTTATTCCACTCAATATCTCATCCTGGCCCAAATGGCCTCTTGTGGCATTTTGCCTTATACCTGTCTCTCCTTTATGGACCAGAAGGGTAGGTATTCTTTCAAACCCCACCCCCCTACTTTGGCCAAAAGGGTAAAATGTCAAGATATTAGGAGACACCCTGTTTTCCAGAGCTAAAGTCCAGCATGCAGGCTGTGCCCTGAGCTTGGCACAACAATCCTTTGCTCTCACCCTCTGGATGAACATTGCTGCAACTAAATCACAGAACTGATGATCCCTGAGCTCTGCCAAGCACCAACAGGTCCAGATATGAAGCCCTGCTATGAATGCACTTTTTGTCACTAGACAACCTAGCCTTACTGTTTCTATTGTACCTCATCACTGTTGCTACACTGTTTGATTCTTTGTCTAGTCACAAGTATATAAATCATGGTTTAGTCCCACTGCCTTGGGTTCCCCAACTAGGGGAAGGGCCCTGGTCCATGTGTCCTTGCTTGCAAGTCCTTTCCCTCATTTTGAAATTAAACTTTTGTTTAATTTCTGATTCTCTAGTCTCTAGCCTTGGGTTATCCACAGGTTAGGGGCCAGCTGTGTTTGGTTGATGTAATAATTTTTATTTATTAATGCTACAAGGCTTACAAAGTACTTTCCTCACCACTTTTTCTCCATCATCTCCATTTTATAGATGAGGGAAGGGATTAAGCATTTATTAATTGAACACCTACTATGTGCTGGGCACTGTGTTAAGCACTTTATAAATATTATCTCACTTGATCCTTACATAGCAGTCCTCAGAAGTAGATACTGCTATTATCCCCATTTTACAGATAGGAAACTGAAGCAAACAGAGGTCAAGTGAATTGCCCAGGGTCACACAGCTTTAGACCATATCAAAGATTGCGTTTGCATGAATAATTGTGATGAATTCTAGCACAATCTTTTGGTGGTGAAGTGAACACAAGAAAGTTTGTGCTCTACTCCCTTCTTCCACATGCAACTGCCTATTAGCCAGGTTCAGAGACAGGTATTTTTCTTCTTAACCCTTCTAGTTCCCCTCTTTCTTTAGGTAAAAGGGGTAGAGCTTAGTCTCAAGGACCTCCATGCACACCCCCAGCAGCAGTGTGGCTCCCACAATCTCTTCTTCTAGGGGAAACCTAAGTGAGCCCTGAATTTAAACTATAAAGTTTTGCTTATTGAGAGTTACAGGATCATTTACAAATAAGAAGCTGTAGCTCCATAGCACTCAAGGGAGTTCTTTTATCCCCCAATCAATTTACTATGTGAAATACAGGAAATACCTCAGGGCTACCCCCCCTACCCCCAACACACTATAACCCAAGGATAGGCCCACAGACAATAGGAACAAGCTCATTTAGGAAAGGCAAACCAGGCTTCCAAAAATACCATTAGTTAGGGAAAGTGGGGGAAAGATAGGAAAATACTGAAACTTGGATTTTTGTCTAATGACTTCCAAATAAATGAGACTGAGGAAAATGCAATCTACCCCAGTCTGGGTTCCACAATTTAGGAGTATCTACCAAGCTTGGGGCTCCCAGCTGGATCAATCACTGCTGTTTGTGCATTCTGTAGCTGAAGCTCCTCTGCTCTGTGGACATCATTGTGTTATGTTCCCCTATCACAATCCCTCTGGGAAACTTCGACACTATGTTCCTTTGCTCTACTTTTGATGTCCCAGAGACAAGTGCATGGTGTCCTATACCGTACTCAGGCTCTAGTTGATGCAAGAACTGTGCTCTAATCCTAAATCTCCCTGAATAATTTCTTCTGACTTCTTCCAGTCTAAGGAAAAAGGTGGGGAAACTACATTTCCCAAGGTATTTTGCCATCATTTACACTATTTGTCCTTTGAGGTCTTCAGAACCGGCCCCACAGCAACTGAGTTACACCATAAATCTCCATCTGGCTTAAAATTTTCAGCAGGACATCTCTTAAAACTATAATACTAATTTTTTTCATTTTAAGTTGTACCAAATTAAAATAGAATGATTTTGCTTATCAGTGTAAAATGCCATTAGAAATGTTTGATATACGTTGTTCATGCATTTAGAGCCTGGTAGCTTATTTTAGCTTTTGTTTTTTGCATTAATTTTCATAATTTTAATATTTTCATTAATTTTTGGCCATCTTGTTTTACTTATACTTTGATCACATTAGCATACATTTAGTAAAGATCTTTTTGTTCAATGATCCCTTGGTTACTAATACCAAGTAAAGCATAAAACAGGCATATAATCAGAAAAGGTGTTCACCACAGTCATAGTAGTAGAAGATGTTCAGCATAGAGACCATAATGAAGAGTGGTTCCCGGAAGATGATAAGATCCTCCAGATGGCTCAGTTTTCACATGACATTGTGTTGATTGCACTCTAAATGAGATCTATAATCATTCAGAAGAGTTTGGCCTAATTCTTCATGAAGGATAAGAAAAGGGGGTGAAGAAAGTCTGTTGTTCAGACTATGATGTTGTATCACTAAGTACCCTGACATACAGAGAGGGGCCTGCTATCGCATATTCTTTGATCTGCTTTTATGAAAGGAAAGGAAACTTTTGAGGGATCAACAATCTCCTTTAATGAAACACATATATCATTCACTTAGTTCAGGAAATCAACAGACAGCACTACCAAACTGTTTGACCTAAGTAATACATATTTCACAAATCAACAGACAGGTCCAACTGTCTGACCACAGTTGCCAGAGAGGGAAACACCAACATCTGAGTTTTCAAAGCCAGGGGGCTCCTTAGCAGCTTCCCAGAATCTGGTCTGGCACACAAAGCTTCTTCCAAAGAACTAAGTCCCAAAGTAAAATCTCAGCCTCAGAGTATTTATACCTTTTGTAGAGCCAGAAGGCATCCCCACCCTTGAGAACCTGTGCCTCCTTAACAAAATTTGTGGGCCTTCCTCCAAGTCTTCCCTAATCAAACTCCCCTTAATGGGCAGGTCCATTAATGGGTGGGGAATATCCTTAATTGCATTAACAATACAAATACATATACTGTTTCTAGCTAAAGAAACTCTTATTTCTGTACTTTACCCCTAGTAAAGACTCTTAGTTGATAAAGGCAGGATTCAATCAGAGGCATTACACTTCTTGATTATACTAAAACAAAAACAACAAAAGATCCTACTTTGCTTGCCCTTACAGATGTGAAGTTGGATGAACTTGGATCAAGTTGGATGAAAGATCATCTTTAGTACCTATATGTGGAGAAGATGCAGACAATGGATGATGACCTTGTTTTAGAACTGAACAGGAAAAGAGCAGCCTAGATTAATCACCTTTGGGAAATCTTACAATTCTTTTAATAACTCCAAGTTTCTCCCTCAAACAAAGGCTTATCTTTTTTCATATCAAAACACTTCTATTGATGTTGTATGGCAGTGAGTCATGGAACACTTCCATGTCTGAGAAATTAAAGTTGGGTTTCACTTAAAGGATGCAAGGAGAGTCTAAGTAGGTACATCACAATACAATAAGGAAATAAGCATGTAAGCAGTGCAAAAGACCATCAGAGAAATATACAATATACAAAATATACAAAAAAAGATGGGCCAGTCATGTAGGAAGAATGAGGGATAACCAATAAAAAGTTTGCATACTCCTATGGTATTTATGAAATATTAAGAAAATTCAAGTGGCAATCTATGGCCCTGGGAAGAAGGAAGTATCCCAGGGCTCTCAAATGTTATTCCACCAGAGAATTCTGGTTTTCTCTACCAGAGCCAGAGTCAGAGAGTCAATAAACATTTATTATATAAATAAACATTTATTATATACATTTATTAATTAAATAATAAATGTTATATAAATAAGCACCTACTACGTACCAGGCATTTTTCTAAGGGCCGAAGAGACAAAGAAAAGGAAAATACTGTCTCTGCCCACAAGTAGCTCACAATCTAAAAAAAGCGGGGAAGACAAACACATAAAAGGAAGCTGAAAAGAGTAGGGAGAAGTCACCTTGTATGCTGAAGTCTGGTGGCTAGGGAGGAAAAAGATCTGAAGAGAGGAGAATTTCAGTTGATTTCATCTTGCAGAATGATGAGTTTCTGGAGATCATGAAAGCATCAGGGTGGGCAATGATGAGTGAGGGAAATTACTTGAAAGCCCTCCTTAAAGGGTGGAGCATTATGGGGGAGGTCTCCAATGTCCATCCTCTCCAAAAATGAAGAAGAGGATTCTGGAGCAGGGGAAACTGAGGGGGTGAGAGTTGCAGTGTTGATTTCATCTTGCACAATGATTAGTTTCTGGGGTGGAGGGAAGTATAAAAAGTAGGAAAGTCTTTGAATGTAGACTGCTGACAGATTATGCATCTGTCCCTCATCTCACACGTCTTGTCAGTTGTCCAGCCTTGTTGTTTCTACCTTCCCTATGTCTCTTGTATATGAGCCCTTAATTCACACAGTTATTGCCTGAATTCAGGCCTGCTCATCTAGAATATTGTAGTAGCTCCTAAACCATTTCGCTGCCTCAAGTCTTTTCCCTCTCCAGTCCATCCTACACATTGCTGCTAAAGTAATTTTCCTTAAAAGCCTCCCTTGATTGTATGACTTCCCCAAAGATCAAATATAAACTCCTCTGTTTGGCTTTGAAAACTCTCCCCAACCTATCTTTCTAGGCTTAGCAGACACTGCTCCCCCTCCCATCCTCTGTCATTCAGCCAGGTCATTCTGTGCCATCTCCCATCTTCATGCCTTTGATGGCTATTCTCCATGCCTAGAAAGTATCCCCTTCTCATCTTTGAATCATTCTCATCTTTCAAGATATAGCTCAAGCATTCTCCTCTGTATGAAACCTTGCCTAATCCCCTCAACAACCAGTTTCCTCCTCTTCAGACTGTGCTTTAACTACTTTTTATTCTCTTTATATTCTATAAATACTTGTATATGTATAGTCTCCTCACTAGAATGTAAGATCTTTTCCAGTAGAGATTATTTTTAATTCAATTCACATATTTTCAGTTTTCAACATTCACTTCCACAAGATTTTGAATTCCATATTTTCTCTCTACCTCTCCCCTCCCCCCACTTCAGGATAGTGTGCAACCCAACCACCCCTTTCCACAATCTGCCCTCCCTTTTATCAGCCCCTCCTTCTCTCATTCCCCTCCCCTCTATTTTCCTATAGGGCAAGATAGATTTCTATACCCTATTACCTGTACAACTTATTTCCCAATTGCATGCAAAAATGATTTTTCACATTCATTTTTAAAGCTTTGAGTTCCACATTCTCTCCCTTCTTCCCTCCCCACCCACCCTCATTGAGAAGCAAGCAATTCGATATGGGTCATACATGTGTAGCCATGCAAAACACTTCCATAAGAGTCATGTTGTGAAAGACTAAACACATTTCCCTCTATCCTGTCCTGCCCTCCTTTTATTCCATTCTCTTCCTTGACCTGTCTCCTCATAGTAGTGTTTGCTTCCAATTACCCCTTCTCCCAATATGCTGTCCCTTCTATTTTCCTCCCTCTCTTATCCCTTTCCCCACTGCCTTCCTGTAGGGTAAGATAGATTTCCACACTCAATTGAATGTGTGTTATTCCCTCCTTAAGCCAAATCCAATGAGAGTAAGGCTTATTTATTTCCTCTCACCTCCCCCCACCCTTGCCTTTCATTGTAAAAGCTCTTTCTTGACTCTTTTGTGTGAGATGATTTACTACATTCTACTTCTCTCTTTCTCTTTCTCCCACTACATTCCTCTCAACACTTAATTTTATCTTCCCTTCATATTCAGCTCCCCTGTGTCCTCTGTCTATATATATATACATACACATATGTACACACACATATATATGCACACACATATATGTACATATACATACATACATCTACATACAAATAATATACACTACTCTAATACTGAGAAAGGTCTCATGAGTTACAAATATCATCTTTCTATAGAGGAATTTAAACAATTCAACTTTAATGAGGCCCTTATGGCTTCTTTTTCCTGTTTACCTTTTCCTGTTTCTCTTGATTCTTATATTTGAAAGTCAAATTTTCTATTCAGTTCTGTTGTTTTCAACAAGAATGCTTGGAAATCCTCTATTTCATTGAAATTCCATTTTTTCCCTCTGAAGCATTATACTCAGTTTTGCTGGGTAAGTGATTCTTGGTTTTAATCCTAGATCCTTTGACCTTTGGAGCAAGCCCTCCGATCCCTTAGTGTAGAAGCTGCTAAATCCTGTATTATCCTGATTGTGTTTCCATAATACCTGATTTGTTTCTTTCTGGTTGTTTGTAATATTTTCTCTTTTACCTGAGAACTTTGCAATTTGGCTACAATATTCCTAGGAGTTTTCCTTTTGGGATCTCTTTCAGGAGGTGATCAATGGTTTCTTTCCATATCTATTTTATCCTCTGGTTCTAGAATATCAGAGTAGTTTTCCTTGATATTTTTCTTGAAAGATGATGTCTAGGCTCTTTTTCTGATCATGGTTTTCAGGTAGACCAATAATTTTTAAATTATCTCTCCTGGATCTATTTTCCAGGTCAATTGCTTTTCCAATGAGTTATTTTACATTGTTTTCTATTTTTTCATTTTTTTGGTTTTGTTTTATATAATTTCTTGATTTCTTGTAAAGTTATCAACTTCCATTTGCTCCATTCCAGTTTTTATGGAATTATTTTCTTCATTGAGCTTTTGGACCTCCTTTTTCATTTGATCCATTCTGCTTTTTAAAGCAGTCTTCTCCTCATTGGCTCTTTGGACCTCTTTTGTCATTTGTTATAGTCTATTTTAAAAGGTGTTATATTCTTCAGCATTTTTTTGGGTGTCCTTTAGCAAGCTGTTGACTCATTTTCCATGATTTTCTTGCATTACTCCCATTTCTCTTCCCAATTTTCCCCCTACTTCTCTTATTTAATTTTCAAAATCCTTTTTGAGTTCTTCCATGGCCTGAGACCATTGCATATTTTTCTTGGAGGTTTTGCATGTAGGAGCCTTGACCTTGCTGTCATCCTCTCGTTGTATGCTTTAATCTTCGATTAAGAAAATACCTTTTCACCAAGAAAGTAATCTTTTATAGTCTTCTTTTTTTCCCCTTTTGCTCATTTTCCCAGTCAATTACTTGATTTTTTAGCTCTTTGTTAAGTGGAGGGTATACTGCCTCAAGTTTCATTTCAGAGTTATCTCTAGGGACCCTGTAAATTCTCATATCCTCCTAAGTGGTATGATCAAAGGAGAGGTGTTTACTCCTCTTCTGGCCTGCACTCTGGGCTGTAAGCAAGCACAAGCACTCTTTCCTTCCCTGGAACTGCAAGTAGTATTCCCTCTCCACAACCACCACCAGCTTTGTCATGCCAGCACTGCTTGCCCCAAGACCACCACCCAGGACTGTGACCCAGATTAGCTGCTCAATTCCCCCACCATCTGAAGACCAAGAGCTCCAGAAGCAGCCACCACAGCAGCACTGGCTGCCAGCTCCCTGGGGCTAGAGTAGGACCAAGTTCCTCTCTCACCCAAGCAAGAGAGCTTTCCCATTGACCTTTCAAACTGTCTTTGACTTTGTGCATTGAGAAGTCTGGAAACCATTACAACTGCCAGTGATTCAGCACCCTGAGTCCTGCTCCAGTCCTGTCTATACCTGTGCAGCCTACAATAGGCTGTACTCCACTCCAAGACCAGTGTAATAGACCTTTCCTGTCAGCTTTCCAGAGTGTCTTGGACTGGAAATCCATTTCACACTGTCATTTTGTGGCGTCTGCTGCTCTAGAATTTGTTTAGAGTCATTTTTTAAAGGTATTTTTAGATGGTTGGGGTGAGAGCTCAGGTAGGTCCCTGCTTCAGCTCCATTATTTCATTCATCATATGTGTCCCTAATACTTAGTATAGTGCCTGATATAGAGTAGGCATTTAATAAAGAATTGACTAATTGATCAAGAGCTAGCTTAATTAAGTTCAGAGAGGCTCGTTACCAGAAAGTCAGCCATAAGGTGATGTTGGAAATTGGCTCTAATACCAGTATTCACTTAGTTCAGGTTCTATGTTGGGACAAAATGAAGTATTCAGAAGTCATTGAACAGTAAACAAAAAGAGGTTGGCTTTGTCCTAACACGCCATGGATATATAATAAAGATATAATGATACTCAACTTCTTGGGATACAACCCCTCCCCCTCTCCTTTATTTCCATATGGCAAAATATCTGAACATCTGGTCATCAGGACAGGACATGGTGAAGGACATTGTGACTTGTATCATCTTTGGAAATCCACCAGATCTGAGAGGCACAGACCCCACATGACTGGGACTTTCTATGCTCTTAGATGCCTAGGATGCTGCCCAGAAGAGGCCAGGGCCTATCAGCTCCTAGAGACAGTTTTCTTTCCTTTTAGGGAAAGCTCATCCCTTTTGGAGGGAAGGAGGAAGGGCCTGGGTCTGTCCTAGACTATATGTTGGGAGAAAGAAGCTTCATCATGGAAACACTGGTTAATGTTAGTCCTATCACAGATGTAATTATATTTTTGGACCATCATCTTGTCAAGACAGTCTTATCTGAGGTGGTGGGTGAGGATCTCAAGCAGCATTCCTATCCCTGAAATCATGGAAGTGCTGAAGTAGCTGAAACCCAAATTTCAGGATTCCTCGACTAGGAACATTTTCCCTGGGAGATGTTATGGAGACATACGAAGCATTATGAAAAGTATTTTAACAATCCATCCCAAATCACGGAACTACTTTCAAAGGATTTATTTTTTCTGAAAAAGTCCCTGGGTTGACCATCCCCCACTGAAGCCTCCAGGTTCAGAGACCCTCAGACCTTCTCACAGCCAGATGTTCTCTAAGTCTTTATCCCTTTTTCAGTCAAATTTGGATGAAAAGTGACCTGCCAGGATCAATTTAGTAGCCATGGATGCTAGCATTTTCCTTTCTTCTCTCTTCAATTACAACACACACACACACACACATTCCCTCAAAGTGACAAAGTGGACAGGGCACTGGTCTTGAAGTCAGAAGATCTAAATTCAAATTCTGCCTCAGATACTTACTAGTTGTGTGGTCTTGGATAAATCATAGTTTCTTTCTGCCTCCAGTTTTCTTATTTGTAAAATCACAGGGAGGGCTTCTGGTTCAAAATCTATGATCAGGTGACTTTTATTTTTTAAATCTGGGATAGTACTATAGCAAGGGTGAAAGGTAACTAATAGAAAGCTTGAATTCTCCTGTGACATTCACTCACTACCAAGAGGAGCCTATGATCCTATGAAAATACTCTCATTAAATCAGGGGCTTCGGAGCCTCTTGGACTCCACTTTAACAGAGGAAAATGTAAAACATGGGATTATTGGATCCACCTACTGCTTGTTTTCCTTTCTACAGTATTCCCTCAAATGACACAATTGTTCAAATTTAAGCAAGCAGATTAAAATGAAACTTAAAGTTACAAGTTTCTAACCATTTTCTAATAATGAAATTCTCCGTTGTTGCTTTCCTCTCCCTCAGTGTAATGGGAGTGTGACAAGTGCCAAATTGTGGCAGGATGACACACAGAGAGACAGAGAGAAAGAGAGAGAGAGACAGAGAGAGACAGGGACAGAAAGAGACAGACAGAGAGAGACAGAGAAACAGAGAGGAGAGAGGGAGAGAGGGGGAGAGGAGGGAGGGAGAGAGAAAGAGAGAGAGAGAGAGAGAGAGAGAGAGAGAGAGAGAGAGAGAGAGAGAGAAGCAGGCTGGTTTTTTACTTTGTCAATTTAATGACCACAAAAAATAAACCTTTCTGACACAACTTTTACGGTTCGTTACTTTTATTCCTTTTTCCTCTGAGAGTGCAGAACTTTACCTTTAACTTAGTAATTAGCCAGGCTCAGACAGATGAAACTTAAATAGCTTTGAGAAGAGGGGGTGGGGTGATTCTTTAAAGGGACATGACTAAAGAAAACCTTTACCTTACATACACATTTTAAAGGATCTGATAAAAATTCCTTTTCTCCCTATTACCTCTTGCCCTAAAACTATTTTCTTCTGTCTTTAGAATATGATAACAACAGACTCTGAGAATACACATAAAAACTCTTGATAGATGATTCCTAGCACATTCAGTCCAGTGTGTAAATGATCCTGCCAAGAAGAAAAGTTAGCTTGTCTGTTCATTCTAACCTTTTAAATAAAATTCTAAGAAATACTAGCCTTTCAATATTTTCCTCATAGAGCCCTTTGCCCCCAGGCAAACCATGATCACATTATAAATTCTGAAAAATATATTGGTGACCATGATAAGTTGAGTCACTAAATGTTAAGAGCTCTAATCTAGTTTTCCATAGAAACAATTTGTGAGACTGGGTCTGCCAGTGCTACAAAAAGCCTCTCTTACGGTAACCAAAAGAGTAAATGGCTTGTACCCTAAAGCCATGGATCTGGCTTTATTCTATTGCTTTGCTGTGAAGATGGCACACTTTGTTTTCTGTGAATTTTCAACTCCTGTTGGATTGGAAGGGCCCCCAACCCTTAAAGTCCTTCTCTAAGAAGGACCCCATTGACAAGGGTGTGTCTTCCCAGGTCTGGCACCAAGGGACTTGAGGTTCCTTCTGTAGTGTTCTCCCTAGCTCTTCCCAGCCCCTTCCCACCAAGCATCCAATAATCCTCCCCCACCATTGGTATGTTTCTGGCCCAGCTGAAGTTTACCTGTTGTGAATTCCCTTCCCAACTGGCAGCTTTCTACCAACAACTAGATAATCTAAAGCTTTTTGGATATGCTAACAGGATTAGAACTGACCATCAGAATGGGCTTATCCTTTTTTCTGACTCTTCTAGCCATGACAAAAATAAAAAAAGGTATCTTTTTAGAATCAAGAGCTTTTACCCTTTTCTTTACCTGCCTCAGGACAGTGACTGATAGAGTTTCAGACTGCATGTGGATGATAGATCTATAGCTGCAGGGACCTCAGAGATTATGTAGTCCACCCCCCTAGCTTTATATATTGTTTATATAATAACCTGGATAGCTCTGGCATAAAGAAATACGTTTGAAGGTGAAGTTCTGCTGACCTGAAGAAATGGTTTGCCATGATCTATGGTCAAAACAGGGGCGTTATATCTGTATGTGTGTGATTGTCTCTTAAAAAGATTTCTTTTCTCTTCTTGCCTGAATGTACAAAGGCAGAAAGAGTACCGTTTGTTTATAGGGCAGGCAGCAGTTGACATGGAGTATTCCCTTCTCAAAGCCTGTAAGAAACAGAGAATTCCCTCTGCAAAATCCCCAGCTCCTCTTACCCTGTCTAGGGAGTGGGAGAGGAGACTCACGCTAATCACTGCATGCCCACACTCCCCTTTGGATGCTACTCATATCTTGGTACTAACTAGGTGCATTGCAGAGCTGGGACATAAGGACAAGAAGGAAGAAACAGATTCAGCCTCTAATCACAGCCCTATTCATTTCAGCTGGGAATTCAATGCTGCTCTCAGTTTGATGGATAGGCTAAGGACCGGCCTCAGGCCTTGTTAAAAGCTTCTCCCCTTTTCGTTTTCTTCACAGCTTCTCAAAGCTTTTAAAAGCTTTCTGTCAATGGAGAGCTCGAATAAGCAGTATCTTGGCAATTCTGTGCAAAGGTAACTTGGTTTGCTCTGACCTGGGCTCTTGGCTCTCCAAGGCGGACCCTTACTCTAGTGTCTCAAATCCCAAGAGTTGAATGGTTCCCTCGGTGGACCCAATTGTGTCTGATGTAAGAGTGCAAATCTTCCACTTTACATTTTTTGTCAACTCCAACTCCTTCAAGGTAGTCAAGATAGGGGCTTTATGTCTTAAAGGGACAGTATTTCATTTTTCTCTTTGGCCTGGAGGAGATACTCTTCCAAGAGAGATGTTTGGACAAAGCTCCTCCATGCCTTAAGGGTTTTGAGTTGAGTGCCAGTACAGAAATATGAGCAGTTCAAATTCAATTCCAGTTTTTGAAGAGTAAATGAGATGGAGAGAAAACTTACTATCACTCTCACCAGGGTGGTTAATCTGTTTAACAATTGGCTCTCTGGGTAAAATGTATGCACGACACACTTTAAATTTATATTGCATTATGAGCATTTTTTCCCCATCACTTTCTTAAGTTTAGACAGTCAACACAATAAATCAAGTCAATATTTGTAGTGAAAATGCTCACAATGAAAATTTAATAATCAGCTGAGCCAAGATGAGCTGGCTCCAGCATACGCCTTATGTTAATCCCTGAGGATACTACCTGGGCTTCGATGAAGGAGACTGTGGTTACTTGAGCATGCTGAAAGACACTTTCTCTCTTCCTCTTTCTCTTTCTTTTCGCCTTCCTGGAGAGAGCTTGTGTTCCTGTCTCATAGTTTATCCCCATCCCTTGAAGTTACATTAATTTCTCTTAAAATGGTCTGAATTTATGGGCTACAGAAGGTGATCCATCATAGCTAATTCTGATGTGTTTCATTTGCTGGTTAATAAGAAGTTGCGAAAAGGGAAAGAGACAGTGGGGCACATATGGAGAGAGAGAGAGAGAGAGAGAGAGAGAGAGAGAGAGAGAGAGAGAGAGAGAGAGAGCACAAAGATACTCTATGTAGATTTTACCAGAGTGATCATGTTCAGGGTTCAGGAACCAAATGAGAATCTTATTAATATTATTTTGCCATTTTAAAAAAAAACCTTCCTAAAATGGCATAAGAATAAATCAGAGTCTTCTTCCTTAGGAGTTAAAAATAGCAATTATTTTTTCTGGTGGGGAGTTGGATGTTCTTATGGTAATGTTGCTTTTTTCATTGTTACCCCCTGCAGAGGAATCCCTCTGTCACCTTAGGTCTAAAGGCAGTGCCCAGAGAGAAGGGCAATTCTCGGGAAGAATGGAAGTGGGTAGACAAAGCTGGTGTCGCCCACATTCCAAGGGTTGGGGCTAGAGGAGAGGGAGAAAAATTTCTGCTCCTTCCTCTTACAGAAACTCAAAGGTAAACTTTTTCTACCTTGAATAAGCCGTCTTTACCTGCTACATACAGATGAGAAAACTGAGGGTTATGGGGGTCAGCAACCTTCCAAAAGTCATACAGATAGTATTGATCTGACATGAGATTTGACTCCAGGACCAATGTTCTTTCCACTGAACAGCACTGCCCACTACAAAGCTAGTGCCACTACAAAGCCATAGGAAAGTAATTGGGGAGGGAACACATGTGGCCCCTGGCAATCCCATTCAAATCACAGAGGAAAAGTGCCTACCTCCTTCACGTCTGCAGCTAGTCAATATTGCTGTTAAATATATGTGTAGATGCCAGGAATGTGCTATGTGTTGCTAATGTAATTGGCACTGAAAATAGTATTCATCCTAATATTACACTAACCTTTCATCCTTTTGTCTTATAGGCAGTCATCTGAATCTTCTGTGTACAGCTGACTCAATATTCATGGAGCGGGGAACAAATGAGATGGTCTCCTGACCATTCCCCACTCTAGGTGACTGCTCTCATGTTCTCTTTTGCAAATAACTTTGTCAGATCTTTAGCAGTATTTTTTAGCAAAAATATTAGTCTAATTCTTATTCACTGCCAAAGAGTTTAATACATAGGGTACTATGGCTGATCAAGAATCTCTTATAGGGTAGGCTCTTGCATAACAAGATATACTCCTGAGTGCGATCAAGTTAGATGGTTGAAAATTATTTTTCCGCAGCCTACCGTATGGATGGAAATCAGGAGCCCTTGGGATGTTGAACTATTTAAAAATGAATGTGGCACATGTAACTATAGCAAGTGATTATATCAATTTTAAATGGACTTTGCCCTAAGAAAAATAAAAAGCCAAGTTTTGGGGGGTGGAGTTCTTTCATTTATCAGAACCCAAGTGAATTGAGCTTGATTGAAGTAAGTGCATTTGGCTGTGTTGCTCTATGTAATGCTGACTTATTGGAACTATTTGAGTGGACCCAGCTGTAAATCCAAGAATCCCCTCTGGATACATTCTCTTCCCAGATGCCAAAAATACCTCCTTTTTGAGAATCTGGGGGAATAATTCTGCTCCAACAATAGGACATTCTTCATTTTTGCAGGTTTTATTTTTTCAATGAATGGAAAGGGTGTAGGAGGTTAGCCTCTGCCACATGGCACAGCCCAGAGCAAGGACAAAGTACTAACCTCGTTAGCAGGGCAGCAATTTGATCCAGAATCCGAAAAAGAAAATTGTTCCATGGTGCTCTCTAAACACAGTACCCTTGTAGCCCAACCGTGTCTTGCAGTGGAGGAGGGGAAGGTCTTTGTTGGAAGGGAAAGGAAAGAAGGAGTTGTGGATGAGTCCTGGAACCTGACTTCTTGAATTCTACTTTTTCCATCTGATGGCATCATTTAAGGAATGCTTTCAAAAATCCTACCTCAGGAACTTTCCCACATAGCCTGGATTACAGCAATATAAATTACATTATGTGTATATCTATCCATTTTCCATATATTAGATTGTATATTACTGTAGACTTCTGGGTAGACATAATTGCATGTGAAAACTACAGCACTCCTTGATTTTACTTGCAGGATGCTTTCTGCAGTTCTCCCACACAAAGCTTGTAAAAACGGATTTCTCACACTTTTATTTTGGCTTTCGACTTAGTTTTAAAGCTCTTATTTCTTGATTCAATTTGAACAACTGTGAGATTTCAGATGGAAATAAACAAACAAAAAACCTTCCATTCTCCTTCTGATGTTGACTTTCCAATTGTCTGGAGGGCACTAGAGAATAAATGCTGGGTGTTTATATCTTCTTGTTTGGATCTTTCTTTTCTGCTCTTTTTGATAGGAAATTTTTGACTGAGACAAAGACACCAAGGCAGTCCTTTATAAAAGGGAATCTCATGTGGTTACTCCAAAGGAATACAGTACTGAAGTGAAACACAAACCTGTAACAATTCTTCAGTTCCTACATATTCATCATGTCTATTTGAAATTATTTGTAATTCATCCTGCCTTGAACATGCAGCCATGAAATAAAAGTTACAAAGTCTTAATAGAGTTAAAAACCATTTAATCTGTGGACCAGAGCTGAGACAGGGTGTCTGTGCAGTCCAGGCAAGTTGTGGAAATAGGGCCTCCTCTGGCTCACTTGACTAGAGGCCTTGAGTCTTTCCTGAACATTGGCAACTTGACAAAATAAATACCTACCAGCCATGAGAAGAACTTTCCGTTATCAAAAATGTGCCTTTCAAGAAGTAGCAGCATTGATGTGTAAAGTACTGCACTAGCTGCTGGGGGATACAAAAATAATAATGTCCTTGCCCCAAGGAGTTTGTCTGATTTGGGGAGAAGGGTGTAGAATACAACATAAACACAAATGATGTTGGTTTTCTTTTTTTTAAATTTCAGAAAACCAGTGTATTTCACTTAAAATAAAATTCACCTTTCTAGGGAAGTCTTTTAAAATTGAAAACCTCAAATAAGAATCCTCACTCCTTGGTGATGCACTGCTAATTTTTTATCATAGCCAGAGGAAGCTAATTCCTGCATATGCCTGTGTGCCTGTGATTTTGATGATTCCTTCTGTCATTTGTGAACTAGGGCACTCTCTCATAACTTCGGGAGACAGATCACCTGGGTTGTAGGCACAGCCCCACTACTGGCTCACTGGGTTAACTTGAGCAAGTTATTTTTACCCTCATGGCTTTAATTTTCTCATCCGTAAAATAAAAGGATTTGACTAGATCATCTTTAAGTTTCCTTCTCATTCTAACATTCTCTGTTTCTCATGATGAGAGTCTTTGCAAAGACAGATGAACAGCCCCTGATCTGCCTTGTGTAAATTCTTACACAATAACAATGCACATGCTCAGCAAAGAGCATGACTTCCTGAAGCATTGCTGCAGAGGCAGGGATAACATCAAAGGTGTAAATGCAGTATAAAAAGATGCATTATCTCCAGCTTGTAGATTTCCTTTCTTACTGTTTTAAAATATTATTATTTATTTTTAATATTCTTTTTAAATTGTGAGTATTAAATTCTCTTTCTCTTTCCACCATACTATTGAGAAACAAAGAGTAAGATATCAACTATGCATGTGAAGTCATGCAAAACATATCTCTATATTGGCCACACCGCCAAAAACAAACAAACAGATAAATAAATAAAATGAGGAAAAAAATTATACTTCCATTTGTACTCAGAGTTCCTCAGTTCTCTCTCTGGAGGTGGATAGTGTTTTTTCTTTATGAGTCCTTTGGAACTGAGTTTTTCACAGTTGATCACAACATTATTATTGCTGTTCACAATGATCTTCCCGTTCCCATCTCATTTTGCATCTCTTGATCACATTTTTCTGAAACCATCCCCTTCATCATTTCTTATAGCACAATAGTATTCTATCATACTCATATGACACAACTTGTTCAAATATTCCCCAACTGATAAGCATCCTCTCAGTTTCTAATTCTTTACTGCCACAAAAAGAGTTGCTATATATATTTTTATATAGAGCTGTTCTTTTCCTTTTATCTCCTTGGGATGTAGAATTCGTAGTGGCATTGCTGGGTCAAAGAATACACACAATTTAATAGCATTTTGTGCTTAGTTCCAAATAGTTCTCTGGAATGGTTGCATGGGTTCACTGCTCCACCAACAACGCCTTGATATTTGCTCCTGCGCTTGTCATTTCTAATAGGTGTAAAGTGTTACCTCGGAGTTGTTTTAATTTGCTTTTCTCTAATTCATAGTGATTGAGAGCATTTTTATATGACTATAGATAGCTTTAATTTCTTATTCTGAAGACTGTCTTCACATCCTTTGATTATTGAGGAATGATTGCTTTTATTTTTATAAATTTGACTCAATCAGAGAAACTTGCTATAAATTTTTTTATATTACTTCATTGTCTAGGGTAACTTTTAGCAAAATGTAGTTTCCCTGCTAATCTCCTTTAATTAGGTCTATTTTTGCTTTTGTTTTGTCTGAGATCATGATTGCTACCCATCTTTGTTTTTTACTTCAGTTAAAGCATAATAGATTGTACTCCATCCCTTTATTTTAACTCTGTGTGTCTTTATGTTCCAAACGTGTCTCTTGTCTACAACACATTGTTGGATTTTGGCTTCTCTTCCATTCGCTATCTGTTTCTGTTTTCTGGGTTAGCTCATCCCATTCACATCCACAGCTATAACATCTGTGTATTTCCCTCCATCCTCTTTTCTTCTGCTTATCTTTCCATCTTTTTATCCTGACCCTCCTCAAAAATCTGTTTTGCTTCTGACCACTAACTCCATTTTATCATCTCTTCTCTCTCCACCCCCATACCTGTTATCCCCTTGCCGTCCTATTTCCTTACTGGGTAAGATAGATTTCTATACCTAATCGAGCGAGTTTATACATTCTTACCTCTTTGAACCAATTCTGATGACAGTAAGATTCAAGCACTGAATCTCCCTCCCCTTCTCCTTTGCCCCTTCCACTATAAAAACTCTTCCTTTTGTGCCTCTTTTTTTGTGACAAAATTTTTCCCTTCATCCTTCTCCCAGTATACTTTTCTTTCTCACACATACATTTTTTTGAAATCATTCCAACATAATTGACTCACACATGTGTACTTTGTCTATGCATACTCCTTTTAACTGCCCTAATAACGATAAGGTTGTTAGGAGTTAGACATGCCATCTTTCCATATAGGAATATAAACAATTTAACTTTATTTTTATTGAGTCCCTTGTGATCGCTTTTTCATTCTTATGTTTTTATGTTTCTCTTGAGGCTTCTGTTTAAATGTCAAATTTTCTATTCAGCTCTGGTCTTTTTACCAGGAGAAATGCTTGAATGCCTTATTAAATGTCCATCTCTACTCCATCCCCACCCTTCAAAGGATTATACTCACTTTTGCTGGATAGATTATTCTGGGTTGTAATCCTAGCTCCTTTACCTTCTGGAATATCATTTTACAATACCCCTACTCCTTTAATGTAGAAGCTGCTAAATCTTGGGTGATCTTGGCTTTGGTTCCAAAATATCTGACTTGTTACTGGCTGCTTGCAATATTTTCTCCTTGACCATATGAACTCGGGAATTTTGCTATAATATTTCTGAATGTTTTCATTTTGGAATCTCTTTCACAAGGCAAATAATGGGTTCTTTCAATTTCTATTTTAACCTCTGAATCTAAGATACATACACACAGATGCATAATCTCTTGAAATATGATGTCTAGACTTTTTTTATCATGGATTTCAGGTAGTCCAATAATTCTTGATTTATCTCTCCCAACTGTATTTTCCTGGTCAGTTGTTTTCCGATGAGGTATTTCACATTTTCTTATATTTTTTCATTCTTTTGACTTTGTTTTGTTATTTATCATTAATTTCTACTTGCCTATTTCTAATTTTTAAGGAATTATTTTCTTCAGTGAACTTTTGTACCTCTTTTTTCATTTGCCAATTCTGCTTTTAAAGGAATTCTTTTCTTTAGTGAATTATTTAGTGCCTTTTTGTCAATAGGTCAATTCTGTTTTTTAAGATTTTTTCTTCATTATTTTTTGTGCCTGTTTTTCCAAGTTGTTAATTCTCTTTCCATAATTTTCTTGCATCACTCATTTCTTTTCTTAATTTTTCCTCTATCACTGTTATCTCTTTCTTTACCTCTTCCAGGAATTCTTGCTGGCCTTGGGTTCAATTAGCATTCTTTTTTGAGGCTTTATTTGTAGCTGTTTTCACTCCTGAGTTTATGGCTTGGTCTTCCCTGCCACGATAGTAGCTTTTTATGGTCAAGTTCTTTTTTTGTTGTTGTTTGCTCATTTTCCTAATCTATGTCTTCACTTTGAACTTTATGTTGAAGTCTGGCTCTGCTCATTTGGGGGTGGTGAGGCACTGTTCCAGGCTTCAGGTTTTTTTTTTTGTGCTGCTGTTTTCAGAATTAGTTCTGGGAGTCTTCAAGTTTTTGTTGCTTCTAAGGTGGCATTATTCTTGGAGAGATATAGTCACTGCTCTCCTGTTCTGTGCTCTGTTTTGTACCCAGGAAGGGCACTGCTCCCCTGCAGTCACTAGTGGTAGTGCTCTGCTTGGCCCTAGAACTGTGACTAGGGCCTTTACTCCTTTGTGATTGGTCATAATCCCTCCTCTCTGTCTTGGAATTGCAACCCAGAATTGCTTTTAGGCAATAGAGTTGCCAATCAGCACCAGCCACATCCAGTATCAGCAAAGGGTCCCCTGCAAACTCTTTCTGACAAGTTGACCGACATCATTATTGTCTCTGGACCTGAATCTTTTGCTGCTGCTACTGTCTAAGACTAACTGCTGGTATCCTTCTGTGCTTAAGTGTGTGCCCATCCCAATATGACAGACCTCTCCTGTGAACCTCCTCAGTTGTGTTAGGCTAGAAAAACATATCTCTTTCAGTTTTTGTTTGCTCTACTGATCCAAAATTTGATTTGAGTCTTTATTTTAAAGCTGTTTAGAAAGGAATGTTGGGAGAGTTCAGCTGGGTTCCAGTTTATACTCCACCCTACCCAAGGAATTAAACAAGGAACATATAAAAAGTAAAGGGGAGTTGAGAACTCACAACTGGTGGGGAATCAAGACAGGTTTCTTGAAAAGAGTGAGGGATTCCAAGAAGTGGAGGTGATAAGGTAAGCATTCCTCATGCAAAGTCAGGGCAACTGGAAATTGGACTCCTACATGGTAGCAAGTAAACATGCCAATATGGCTCTAACATAGAGTAACTGAAGGGGAAAAACACAAAATCATTCCAAAACGATAGGTTGGAGCTACATCATGAAGAACTTTAATACCGAAAAGATGAGTGTATATTTTATCCTATAAGCAATAGGGAGTCACTGGAACTTCTTGAGCTAAGGAATGACATGGTCAGAACCGTAGTTTAGGAAAATCCATTTGGTAGCTATGCAGAGAAAAGATAAAAGCTTGTTTCATTCACTGCCAGGCATTGGGGACACAAGAATAACTGCCACCATCACATTGGGACTTAATCTTTAGCCCACAAATTCCTGGTTTGATTCAATTTGCTTTGATTTAGATCATTTTAACATTCTAAAATTTTATCATTCTACATGTAGTACATACTCCAGAACTTCTCTCCGAACTTACTCACATTTATCAGACCAAGTCATAGGCAAGAAGGTGGCTACTTTTCTAAGTATAGCCCAAGAATAACCAGGAGTTGCCAATTTGGGAATTTCTTTCTAAAGCTATAGCTTCTGAGACCTCACAGGTATACTTCCCCTATGATTATATCTATACCAATTAGTCAATGAGACTTACTTAGGAAAGATATATGTTTTTAGAAAGAGGTGCTTACTAAGAAAGTATGTTTGTCCTTCATTGTTGAAGACAACTATGGCATCAGAGAAATAATGCTGTGAATTGCACTTGACTTTGTTTTAGTGAGGGGGTGCTGTGCAGGTCACCAGCCTCACTTCTCCTCCAGAGCCATCTGAATCCAGTGACCAGATATTCATCAGGATGACTGGAGATGATCCAGGATGAGGCAATTAGGGTTAAATGACTTGCCCAAGGTCATACAACTAGTGTGTGTCAAGTGTCTGAGATGAGATTTGAACTCAAGTCCTCCTGACTCCTGCAGTGGTGTTCTATCCACTGCACCACCTAGCTGCCCTTTACTAAGAAGGTATAGTTAGAAGGTCTGGTACAAAGTATTTCCTCAAAAGTCTGTGGCACACTCTTCAACTAGTACCTGCAGAACCCAGGAGAAAATCTGCTCAAGTTTAGGGAGTACATATTGCAGAGGGGTACCACTGCCACTGGTTGATAAAAGTCTATTTCTCCCCGTCGTGGGGTGTTTATGATTTTCTCTCTAGGTATGTTGTAGTTTTCTTCCAGCTATCTTAGTCTTTCAAGCTGCTTTTTGGGACCTTTCTTTATATTCTCAGTTCTTAGCAAAGTAACTTGACATATAGTAAACATGTAATAAATCTGGATGATTTACAGACTAACTTTTCCTCAGTGTCTATTTTGTCCCAGTGAAAGCCATGGCCTTCAGTTCTCTCAGGGATGTTGCTAGGAAGACCAAAATGTTCTGGACCTTTTGAAGCTGACAAATTTATCCCTGGTTGTGTCTCTGGCTCTCAAGCAATTCCCTCCCAGGGCTTAGCAGGAAAGGCTCTTTCCTCTCCACTGACAGACATTTGAATTTTTGGGTTGAATGAAGGAATGACTTTAGCATTTATTAAACTGTGCTAATTGCTGGGGGATACAAACAGAAAAGAATGTCCTTCCTACCAAGGAGTTCACTTTCTAATGGAGAAGACTACAGATAAGAAAAGTTTTGACTGCAAATTGATGATACCAAGAATTTTAGTGGAAAGAACTCTCTTGTCTGGGTCTTCAATGGATGTGGCTGTAGCACCTGCAGGAGCAGGAGCCAGGATGCATTTCCACACAGGAGTTGCTTCCCAGGATGATGGCTGAGGGTACTGAGTTGGAAGCATTGCTATTCCCAAGGTTCTTGGGTTCAGGATCCTGGACTGTTTCCACTGGGTTCTGAGGTAGTCATGGTGATGGTAGTGGTGTGACTAGCCTGGCAAATGCTGCATCCTATCTCTTCTCAGAGTGTCTTGTTGCTTTAGCTAGATTGGCTTGCCTGACCTCTGAGTGGCAGTTGACTGGCAATTGTTGGGAATGGATGAACTCTTCCATATATGAGTTTTTCCCCCAAGACTATGAAAACTGGATTAAAAGCAAGATTGTTGGTGTGAGGGGGCACTGCTATTCCGGGAACTCTTGTCAGTTTTAGTGGTAACTGATGAGCAGTTGTTGCTGGTAGAGATGAGGAAAGTAGAATCCTTTTCCATAACAATCCCTCTCCTCAATGATGAATTCTAAACTAACTTTATTCTTTTAAAGAAGACCCACAGGCATGACCAAATCCCCTTATACAATGCCACTTCACTTTCTGTGCCATATTTTTTCATTTCACCTAATGTCTTTCAATGAATTCCCACAAACAATGATTCCGAATCCTTCATATCTATTATTTTTTTTAAAGGCTTTTGATAGATTCAATAGAGGTAAGTTTACCTGGTTAAGTAATTACTTTAAGTAGAGCATGTTTAATTTATTGATTTCATTGAAATATCTAGATCTCATACTGATTTATAAACCTTTGATGGATTTAATCAATTGAGAAGTCATTGTTATTTGACATAAAGTTTTAAGAGTCTGATGTTCTAGGATACCAAGGTTCACTTTTGACACAGAGATTCCACACATTTTGCTACATGAATAAATAATGAAGTATTACTATGCCTTAAAAAAGCTAACAATGATATAAAGGATTCAGAAAAACATGAAAAAAATCATATGAACTGACGCAGCATTAAAAAGAGAGCCAAGAAAAAGGCAAACACAATAACTACCATAATGTAAATGGAGAATAAATGAATGGAAACTGCAGTTACAATGACTGTGCTTTGTCCTAAAGAAGAGATGGGAAGGTGGTAAAGTACTAGGATGGTATAATATACATATGCTGGTAGACATGGTTAATTTATTAACTGTTTTTATTTTTTAACATCGCTACAAAGAGTAGAAGAGATGTATTTTAAAATGAATATGATGCAAGAGCAAAAGACATCAATGATACTTTTTTAATAAATTATTTTATTTGTTTTCAGTGTTCTATAATCACTTCCATATATCTTAGATTTTTTCCCCTCCCTCCCACTCCTTTCCTGCTCCTTTCCTGAGACAGCATACAATTTTATACAGGTTCTACACATACATTACTATTAAATACATTTTCACCTTAGTCATGTTGCATAGAAGAATTAAAATGAATGGGAGAAATCATAAAACAAACCAAAACATAATACAAAAGAAAATGATCTACTTCATTCTGTGATCAAATTCCATGGTTCTTTCTCTGGATGTGGAAGGCATTTTGCCTTAAGAGACCACTGAGAATTTTTTAAGTCCTCTCATTGCAATGAAGTACTAAGTCCACCAGAAAAATTCCTTGCACATTATGGTTGTTGCTGTGTACAAAGTTCTCCTGGTTCTCCTCCTTTCACTAAGCATCAGATCATATAAATCTTTCCAGGAATCTCTGAAGTCTTCTTGTTCATCATTTCTTATGACACAATAGTATTCCATTACATTCATATACTACAATTTATTCAGCCATTCCCCAACTGATGAGTATCTACTTGATTTCTAGTTTTTAGCCACCACAAAGAGAGCTGCTGTAAATATTTTTGTGCATGTGGGACCTTTTCCCATTTTTATGATCTCTTGGGGATATAGTTCTAGAAGCAGTATTGCTGGGTCAAAGGGTATGCACATTTTTTATAGCCCTTTGGGCATAGTTCCAAATTCTTCTCCAGAATGGTTAAATCAGCTCACAGTTCCACCAACAATGAATTAGTGTTCCAACTCTCCCATATCTTCTCCAACATTTATCATCTTCCTGTTTTGTCATGTTAGCCAATCTGATAGGTGTGATGTGGTTCCTCAGAGTTGTTTTGATGTGCATCTCTCTAATCAATAGTGATTTAGAGCATTTTTCATATGACTATAGATAGCTTTAATTTTTTCCTCTGAAAACTGCCTGTTCATATTCTTTGACAATGACTTGTATTCTTGTACATTTGACTCAGTTCTCTACATATTTTAGAAATGAGGCCTTTATCACAGACACTTGTAAATTTTTTCCCCAGTTTTCTGCTTCCTTCTTAATCTTGGTTGCATTGGGTTGGCTTGTGCAAAAACTTTTCAATTTAATGTAATCAAAATTATCCATTTTGCATTTCATAATGTTTTCTATCTCTTGTTTAATCAAGAATTTCTCTATTCTCTATAAATCTTATAAATACACTATTCCTTGCTACACTAATTTGTTTATAGTATCAATCTTTGTACCTAGATCATGTACCCATTTGGAATTTATTCTTGTGTATGCTGTCAGGCTTTGGTCTATGATCAGCTTCTGCCATTCTGTTATCCAGTTTTCCCAGCAATTTTTGTCTAAGAGGGAGTTCTTATCCCAGAAGCTGGGCTCCTTGGGTTTATCAAACAGTAGATTGCTATATTCATTGACTACCTAACCTATTCCACTGGTCTACCCCTCTGCTTCTTAGCCAGTAACAAGTGGTTTTGTAATTACTGCTTTATAATACAATTTGAGATCTGGTAGCACTACGTCACCTTTCCTAGCATTTCTTTTCATTAGTTCTCTTGCAATTCTGGACTTTTTGCTCTTCCAGATGAATTTTGATTTTATTATTTTTTTAGCTCTAGAAAATAATTATCTGATAGTTCAATTGGTATAGAACTGAATAAGTGAATTAATTTAGATAGAATTGTCATTTTTATTATATTGACTCAGCCTACCCATGAGCAGCTGATGTTTTTCCACTTACTTAGATCTGATTTTATTTGTGTGAAAGGTGTTTTGTAAATGTGTTCATATAGTCCCTGGATTTATTTTGGCAGGTAGACTCCCAGATATTTTATACTGTCTACCTTAGCTTTAAATGGGATTTCTCTTTCCATCTTTTGCTGTTGGGCTTTCAATAATACTTTTTTAAAAAGAAAAGGATAAATTCTTGTTGCTCTCCTCACCATCCCCCCTCTTCTCCCTTTCCAACATTTGATATCTTCTAGTGTATTGAATCCTAGATAATTGCCTGTCCCTCATTCTGTGACTGTATTTAGCTCCTTGGAAAGAAGTAACATCTGTTCCAATGACACTCCTGAAAACCTTTCAACCTGCCCGTGGACTTCTTTCCATCACATTTGAACTTCTCCCCCTTCTCAGAGTTCCCTGAGCCATAAAGATGCAATGTTATTGCTTGTTATATAAAAGTTACCTAGGAAGTGTGCATCCCTCCCAAGGAAAACGTAGGTATTTTTCTTAATTATTTCTGAAATGCCAAGTTCTATGCTATTCATTCTTTTACAATTCCGAGGAGAATATTAAATAACTGCCCATTTCCTAGGATGCTAAAAAAATTTGCAACTTATTTTTTGAGCGTTGTCATGAAACAATTCAATGATATGAGTAAGCTTGCAGGATGATGGGAGACCCATTAGGCATAATAAGAAAAAAATATTATGGTGTATACAAGCAGACTGCTTCACATAGTTCATTTAGTTTAGGTTAAGAAATGTTTTTCTCGCAGGAAAAGCCTTTAAACCAGGGCTACATTTTATTTAATGATGTGGAAAAATTCTACAAAATATCCTTATGAGAAATGTATTTAATTTTTTCTGTTTAAGCCAGTCAGCAAGTAAGGCAAATGGCATATTGCTCACATCACTAACTTGGCGTAGCAGAGTACAGTAAAGTATGCCTGGTCATGTTTATTGGAAGAGGATGTGAGGAAGGGACACACTAGATGTAGTTGTTTAACACTGTAAGGAAACTAATTGACTTCAGATGTGAATTTCAGTCTTGGAATTGACATGTTCAAACTATAGCACAGACTCTCCTTGTCCTTTTCAGTTCCCAAGTACAAAAGAATAAGCAGAGATTTTTCCAAGGAAGAGACAGTCTCCATTTTTGTGCTTTAATGAGGAGAGTGAAAGCATTCAAAACTGAGCTATAAGAAGAAAATTATTAGTGCTGATAGGCAGAATGGCCTTGGGGGAAAAAAACTCTCAGGAAATGAGTCTGATACAGCAAGAAACAGCATAAACTTCTACGCTGTTGTGACTGCAGCCTTGACTCCATTTGCCTTTTTTCCATGTTTAATCACAAGCAAGTAAGACGACTCTATTTTCCCTATGTCATTTTTTTTATGCTAAGACCTTTGTGTGAAGGTGGGCACACTCTACTTTGTCTTCTTATACATTATACAGAAATAAGGACTTTTTAAAAGTATATGGAGTGAGGTTATGAAAACAGGCTCGTTAGCAATTTTTGAAAAGTCTATTAAGGTACTTTCCTCTTGATATTTTCTATTTGTGATTATTTCTATTTGATTTTTGCCTTGTGATAAAATAAAATTTAAGAGTAGCATGATTTTTGAGAGAAAAAATTCTGAATAAAAAATTCCTTCTACAAAGTGAGGTATAGTCATTTCAATTCAATTCCATTCCTACTTGGCTTAGTTTCTTTTCAATTTGCTCTTAACTTTTATTATTAATTCAAAGTTAGCTGAATGCAAAGATACTACAAAGAGAAGGGGATTTTCAAAAGATGGACTTTCCAAGAAAGAACGTTGTGGGCAAAGAAGTTCTGGTTTTTGGTACTTGACTCCCCTCTGGTCTTTAAATCAAGTCCCAGGCAAAGATTTTTCCAGAGCATTTCCATTCTGTGGTAGCCAATATGTAGATCCAGTGACACTGATCTCCTGATTCTGTTTCTTGCATGTGACCCTCCCTTTATTGACTCTTCACTGGCTGGCATCGTGCCTGGAATTCTCTCCCTCCTCACCTCCATCTCCTGATTTCCGTGACTTTTCAAGATTCCAGTTAAAATCCCACCTTCTGTAAGAAACCTTTCCCAGTCCTCCTTGATATCAATGTCTTCATTTTCAGATTATCTCCACTTTATTTTGTACATAGTTGCTCACATGTTGCCTTCCTCTTTAGACTATGAGTTCCTTGAGATTCAGAATTTTTTTTCCATTTCTTTGTATTCCTGGTGCTTAACATAATAGGCTGGTACATAATAGGCTTAACAGATGCTTATTGACTGAATGACTGCCTATATCCCTATTTAAATCAAGATCGTATTCACAAATATAGATCTATGTACACATCTGATATAGATCTGCATATATATGATCTTCATTATTGACCAACAAATTATGTTTTGAAACCAATGATTATTTAAAACGTGGTTGATGACCCCATTCAAGGATGGTAACACACTAAAATAATTGCCCCATATGGTAGACCTACCTAACAAAGATTGTGCTTGTTTATCTTTTGTCCCTAGGGTCTTGTCAGTGTGTTAAAGGAATCTAACCACCGGTTAAAGGGTGAAGAAACCATTGTTTATAAAGTTCAGTTCACAGAGCTGATTAGGGAACAGAAACACTCTTTAAGTAAATATCTTGCATGGGAACTAGTTACCTGCTCTGTGTGATCAGAATATTGATCTACTTAGCTGGGCATCCTCATTCCTTTAGCACACAATATCTGATAGCTGAGAAATAAGCAGAAGTCCTTACTTCCTAATGTAACCAATCTATTGTATCATGCTCAAAATAACTTGTTAAGGAAAAAAGAGAGCAAATACCTTACCAGATCTTGTATGCAAAAACCTAATGTACTGAAGCATGAGATTTATTTGTATTTTTTATTTCATGAATATACAAATGATATTAGTATCATAAAATTATATTGCCCCTTTACTTTTCCTACAATAACACTGAACTCAATGTTCTACCATAGTAGTGATCTCCACAGGCAGACTCTATCCAGGGTGTAATATCAATTCACTTTATTTTTTCATAATTTTACCAGTCATTAATTTCTTACAACCCCTGCTCCTATAGCACAGATAGGTTGAAATGAAGGTTGCTCTGATTTTATTGAGAGTTTGGACACTCAAATCAATCAAGTCCTCTATGAATTTTCTATATTCTCTATGGTAAAAATACTGGTTTGTTCAATTTTGTAATAAATGTATTATTACATCTCATCCTTGTTTCAAATGCCAGCTATAGGGACTAGCCTCTATTCTACCACTGTATGCTAAAACTTTCAAGAGGAAGCCTATCTTTTCAGGATGAAACATTTCTTATTGTGTGCTATATAGTCTTTTGTGACTCTGTTTCCATCTCTTTTTTAATATGCTGCAGTATTCTCTACCGTTACACTCATCCCCATTTTTGTTACTCACTTCTCATCCCCACCACCATATTTAAATCTAGTATCGATTTCCTTTTCTTCCCCTCCAGCATCTATCGAGAGTCTAACTGTATTGATTCAATTAGACTTTGAAGTAAATGCATTCAGAATTAGGGAGGCTCAAAGTTTTCTAATTTCTCGCATTTCCTGGAGATTCAGCATCTTCTAAATTCCAGAAGTTGTTCATTTGTTCCAACAGACATGAAATCTTATTCTACAGCTCACAAGTCAAAACAATATCCCAGAGGAGTCAATTGTCCAGCTAAGAATGTAGATATTGGGCATTGTTTTATGTGTTGACCAGTGCCAAGGCTATTCACACTTGAGTACTTGAGGAGTAAAGAACGAGTGCCATCTGGTACTAGCGCTCTGGAGCACTTACATTTCTCACCTCACCACATGAAAACCTTCTGAAAGACTGTCCTCCATCAAGGTGGCAGGTTGCTGTAGACTGAAAATTATTTGAGGTGAAAAAAATTAATATCCTTTCCACGAGTGAAACCCCCTCAGACTCTGAAATTTTTATCGCCAGATCTCATCCCACAGCAGCCATGGTTTCTTCTCTACGGTGACCTTGTCTGCTTCTAGGACAGAGAACAATGTTTGTTCAGAGCTCTTTCATGATCTCTCCTTCGCTCCATTTATTCAACCTTGTTGTTTCCATCTGCACTTCAGAGGATATGTTTAATACTCCAATCTGTATAAGGGTAGGTAGAAAGAATGTTTTTACTGTAGCATATTTCTATTTTAAAGAATTTCTGTTTTTTTCTCTTACTGAAAAATTCATTCCTTTTCTTTTCACAGTGTTTTCTCTGTTTCAGCTGCCACTAGCATTGTTCATGCAAACTCAAAACTGATGTGATGTGTATGTGATTTAAAACTTTGTCCTCCATGTTATTGTTTGTAGTTTATCTCTTACTGAGAACAGTTTATCAGCGACTCTTATAGTTTGTGGTGTGGGCTCTCTCTCCACTTTGCAAACCATAGCCCTTCAACATTAGATCCAGTCTCTGAGGCACAGGAGCAGGTTTCCCCTGTCCCCTGCAATGACCTAACTGGTATAGGGAACTTCTGGTGAGGCAAGGTCATCTCTCAGTGCTGTTGGACACCTGCTCTGTAACTTATGGTCTTAGAGATTTGCTTGGGACATTGAGAGGTTAAGTGACTTGACCAATGTCACACAACCAGTATATCAGAAGGGAAATGGAAACTCTGAGGCTCTTTCTTTCTTTTTTTTCTTTCTTTCTTTCTTTCTTTCTTCCTTCTGACCATCCCTCCTTCTTTTCTTCTTCTTTTCTCCTCCTCTTTCTCATTTTTTCCTCTCCACTTCTTCCTGTAGATATAAAATTCTGAGTGCTTTAATTTTTCCTATATATATGCACTATAAGTCAGTGAAGCATCTTTCATTTTAGTTCAGGCATTTTATTTTTATTATTGTGTGTCTGACATACATTTATATATATTACATATGTATGTGTGTAAATAGATATACATGTGTATGTACACACATATACATGCACACACACATGCATACATATATACATACTGCATCAAGAAATGGAAGGATTTGGGAAGCTTAAGGATAAGCCTACATGAATTGAATACCTACTCAGCCCTTAAATTAGTAAGCATCAACCTATTAGTAGAATGGTATCTATGACTTATTTTCACACTGGTTGTTGCCACTAGACCCTGTTCAACATGCTCCCTTCTCCTGTGACTTGCTGTAATTCACAGTAGATTTCCAGGATTTAGAGCTGAAAGAGATCTTAGAGATCATCTGACCCAACCTTTTCATTTTACAGTTAAGGAAACTGTCTCCTGGAAATTAAAATGATTTGCTTAATTTGTATTTGAATTTAGGTCCTCTTTTATCCAATCTAAGGTTTTTTGCCCTATGCTCCAGGGATGCTTCAGGGAGGGGAGTGTGACCTGATATATGCTTGGAGATTTCAATGTAGCAACTCCCACTGTGTCTGTGATGATATGGGGCCAATTTCTGAGTCCAAAGGAAAGAGTCAGAGTTTCCTGAATGGATTGTGCTATGGTCATATTGGGGTTTCTCATAAACTCCCTGTGGTTCCAGGGTAGAGAAAATTTGAGGTTAGCATCAGATGAACAATTTATCAGTTTCTAGGAATAACAGTAGGATGTCCTGGCTGTACTAGAGGATTGGGAGCCCAGGAGACATGAACTGTAGTTTTAGCTCCACTACTAGTTCGCTATAGGACTTTAGGCAAGCTTCCTAACTTCTCTGTGATTATTTCCTCATTTATAAAATTGAGATCATAACACCTGCTTTTAAGTTCCTTGGGAGACTGTTAGGATAAAATGAATTGATTAAAGTGAAAACATTTACAAATAAATGCCATGTAAGTATGTTACTTTATTCATGGGTAGATCTGGTTGGTTAGGGCAGGGGAGCTAGGTGATGAAGTGGATAGAGTGTCAGACATGAAATCATGAAGATTTATTTCCCTCTTGGAGAATAAGCAAAAGGCAAAGTAATCCAAAGTTCATTCATTCATTCAATAAGCATTTCTTAAGCACCTACTGTATACGGGGATTCAACTCCTGACTCACAAACTTATTAGTTGTGTGACCTTGGGTAAGTCACTACTTCTCCTCCAACTTCAGTTTCCTCCTCTTTAAAATAGTGATTAGTATAACTATAGCATTTATTTTACAGGATCATTTGGAGAACCAAATGAGATCATGTACTACAGTGATCTCATTTGCTAAGGTGTGTAGGGGCTGCCATTTGTACAGGTGAAGAGGAGTGTGTGGGTGTGAGCCACCCATATGTGAAATCATGGATCCTGAAAATATTTCTGGCCTGAAAAACTGAGCTATGCAGCTCTTAGGGCTTCTAGCAAACAGCGATAGTAATGGTTATTTTTATATCATTGAAGTTTTGCAGCTAAATTATTACATTCTCCATTTGTTTTTACAGAATTATGATACTTTCACAATGTCTCAGGATTTTCTTATGCCTAGTCTGTATCTCACCCAATTTCGAAGTTAGCTCCTAAAGCTAACCCTTTATTTGAGGTAAAAGATAATTATGCAGCACAGATTTCTGTCATACTAATATATTACTAAAATTCTAATGCTAGTGACTCATGCTCAGCCAAAAAAATCCAGTGTTCCAGTTTGAGTTTTAAAATTCTACTATTAGCATAAAGACAGTTATTATGACATCATACAGGGGCAGCTTGGTGGCTAGAGCACTGGCCCTGCAGTCAGGAGGATCTGAGGTCAAATCCAGGCTCAAATTCTTGACACATTAGCTGTGAGATCCTGGGGAAATTCCCTTAAGATGATTGCCTCAAAACAAACAAACAACCTACCAAATATTATATATCTTCATGCTAGTGTATGTCATGCTCTGCTTATCTAAGAGTGAAATATCACTAGTGTCTCTACAAAGACTGGAGGATTGATCTCACTCTGTTTTGTCTTCAGGTATGTGGGTTGGACCCAGTTTCAATTCAGGGTGACCTGATCTCTGTTTAAGGGGGTAAGGGTGAGGGTGGAGGAAGGGAAGTCACTGTTCTCATAGTCTTTACCTGAACACCCCATGGATAATTTTACTTATAGCTTACGTTATGCTTCACATATAGGGTCTCCCTAAAGAGGTAACGAATCTACAATATGAATTAGCTATGGGACAGGTAGTTGTTTCCTACATATACAAGAAAAGCTAAACATAAAAGATTCACACAGTGAATTAACAATGATTCATAAACAGGATTCAGTAGTAACTTATAATCTGTTGGGAGGCTGACATTTAAACCTGTTCTGTTCAAAGTCATGGTTACATGATGCCACCAGGAGAGTCAAAGAAAGACCAGCCAAGCTGGAAGGTGCATCTTCTTTTAACTGACACAGTCCCCTACCCCCCTGCTGTTTTCATGGGGTTTGGGAGGACAAAAGGACCACAGGATCACCCAGAGTATGCCACATCACACAAAAATGCTAAGACTTTTCGGTGTTAGGTCTCTATATGGCAGAAGCAAGTTTCAAAGCTCCCATGTAGTCAATAGCATCCCCAAACAGCAAATCTCTCCATGCTTCATGGCCACTTCTGTCTCTGCTATACTTCAAATTAGGTCTCATTGTCACCTTTGGGAATTAAGATATCTATATCTATATATATGTATGTGTGTATGCATATGTATATATATATGTATATGTGTATACACATTTATATATGTGTGTGTGTGTGTGTGTGTGTGTGTGAGTATACACACTTTGGAAGGCAATGTCTTTCACTTATTCTCCTACATGGAACTAGTACCATACAATTTGACCCCAATGGTATGTAATAATTATTAGAAAAGTCAGAACTTTGTTTTCTCCTGATTAAAAGTCTTATACTTTTTTTTTAAATTAGCTCACTTGAGAACTATAACTAATAATTACAGCACTTAAGGCAAATTTATTTAGGAATGGAATTTTCACTCACTGTGGGCTGTTATCCTGGGAGATGGGTTGATCTATAAACATGGATTTTCTCCCAGTATATGGTGTCCTAACAGCCCTTTTCCATGATTTGCCTTTCTTGTCCTGGGGAAGAACTATAAGAAGTTCTACACAGGTCACATTGATAGTCAAAGAACGCTACTATTTGTTATTTGCAGTATTCTGTTAATGTTTATAGAGATAGATTGGAATTCATTCTAATTAGGTGTGATGTTTTTAAAAAATATTTTAATCATTTTTTTCTTATTACATGTAAAAGTGATTTTAGCCTTTTTTTTGGAGTTCCATATTCTCTCCCACCCTTCCCTCATTGAGAAGGCAAGCAATTTGATATAGATTATACATGCACTGTAATGCAAATCATATTTCCATATTAGTCATGTTGTGAAATAAAACACAGACCCCCTATATAAATAGAAATATAAACAAAGTTAAAAAAGTATGTTTCATTCTGAACTCAGATTTCATCAGTTCCTTCTCTGGAAATGGACAGCATTTTTCCTCATGAGTCATTTGGAACTGAGATCATTTAATCAAGTTATTTACAGTTGATCGTTATACAATGTTGCTGTTACTGTGTGCAGTGTTCTCTTGGTTCTTCTCACTTCACTTTGTATCAGTTCATATAAGCCTTTTTAGGTTTTTCTGAAAGCATACTGCTCACCATTTCTTATAGTACAATATTATTCCATCACAATCATATAACACAATTTGTTTAGCCTTCCCTAACTGATGGACAGCCCCTCAATTTGCAGTTCTTTGTTGCCACTAGAAGGGCTGCTGTAAATATTTTTGTAGGTCATTTTTCTTTTTAAAAAAAATCTCTTTGGGATACAAACTAGAAGTGCTCTTACTGGGTCAAAGGGTATACATAGTCTTATAACCCTTTGGGTATAGTTCCAAATTGTTCTCCAGAATTGTTGGAACAGTTCACAATTCCAGCAATAGTGCATGAGTGTCCTGATTTTCCCATGTCTCCTCCAGCATTTGTCATTTTCCTTTTCTGTCATATTAGCCAGCCTGATAGTCGTGAGGTGGTACCTCAGAATTGTTTTAATTTGCATTTGTCTAATCAATGATGATTTAGAGCATTTAAAAAATATGACTATAGATAGTTTTTATTTCTTTGACAGTTGCCTGTAGATCTGACATGGTTGACACATAATTGGTCACGCCAGCTTCAGGGTGTCCAGTTTCTTATTATTTCTTTGAGAAATTTCAAAGTTACATTAACGTATGCCAAGTATAGTTTTTGTTACTCAGTCAATTCAGGATCAAATTCTTCTATATAAGAAGGGTCTCAGTGTTTTGTTTTTTTCTATCATGGACCCCTTTGGCAATCTGGTGAATTTTATAGAACCCTTCTTAGAATAATGTTTTTAAATGAATAAATAAAATACATAGGATTAAAAATGAAGTAATTTATTAAAATACATGTATTAATATATTCTTTGAAAGAAAGTTCACTTACCTTAGGTTAAGAACTAACAGTATTTTCTTAAAATGGCTTACATAAAATTACATGAAAATATTGGCTATACATATTCTACAATCTAGGATAGCAGTAGAATCCACATTTTCAATGTTACTGCTCTCTAGTTGGAAAAGTCCTATTAGGAATGGCTAATGAGGTCATGCTCAGGGCTTACAGGGGAGCAAGGTGACCTCCTTCTCTGGCTCCACCTATTTTTTCAAAAACTGACTCAAGGTGCCCCACTTTCTACTACACATTTTGTGTTGTTTCTCAGATAGGCTGTTACTGTCTTACCTACCCTTTCTTATTAGTTTTTCAGGTAGAATGGGTTTCTTCACAGGTCTACTTCTCAACTGATTTCCTATGATTTCTCTTTGATGATTCTGCACCTACACATGGTCATTTATCTGGTTAATTTCCTCAGTCCATTTATGAGAAAACATCCTGGCAGTTATTGGAGTTGAGTCCTTACAATATAGACTGTCTTAGGAATGGACTCCTTTCAAAATGCTCAAATGATTTCATGTGGCCTATGAAACTGTCATAGCTCAGCAACTATTTCAGTGCTATTATATACTTAAGGATGGCCAGTCCTCTGGTAGTAGAGGTCCAGTATTAGAAAAAAATGAGACACAGGTCATTCAAGAGTTAACAAAAGAATATCTCCTCAATCACAGCAGGTGAAAGACATACAATGATTTGATTGAACAAAGCTCCCCTGCCTCTCTGTTCACCACTACCCATCAATCAAGGAGCAAAGAGGCTCCGGAGTGCTTTGTGTTTGTACTAAGGCAGCCAGGAAATGATGTCAGTGACCCAAACCTTTGGTGCCCTGAATCTATTAAGTCTTAATAATTTCAATAACTTTTAAGGAAAAATTAGTCTAACTTGCATGGGAGAGAGGAGTTTAGAATTTTGCTCTAAGTCCCCGGGTTTCTGAAAGCATGAAATTTGCTTCAGTTTTCTATGCAGAACCCAGGTAAGTGAGCTGTACTCTCACCTCTTTTGCCATGCCATATTCTGTACTATTAATATTGCAAGTTTTCAGCCCCTTTTCTCCACTTTTAAAGGAAGTTTATAAACCTGTTTTGAGGTACCATTACGGTCCCCTCTCTGGATTTTGTTAAGTATTTTTGCATGACCAACTGAGTCAGATATTTAATTTACAGTGTGTATCTTTAGTTGATTGCCCTGACCATGGTTCAGTGTGGACTATTCTATGGTCCCCCAACACTTTTAATGTGTCGTTTGACATATTTATAATATCCTCATTAGTAACTACATAGTCCATACAAAATATTAATAATTCCCTTTAAATGCTAACTTCCATAAAATGGCAGTACTTTCAAGTATTACCATAATATTTTCTTTCTTTTTCAAATTAATTATTTTTTACTTTTAACATTCATTTAAAATTTTTTTGAGTTCTCCATTCTCTCCCTTCCTCTTACCTTTCCTACCTTTTGAAAAGACAAACAATATGATATAAATTATACATGTGAAATGATGTAAAATGTATTTCCATATTAGCCATGTTGCATAAAAAAAACAAACAAAAAAAACAAGAAACATGAAAGTGAAAAAAATTATGCTTCAATCTATACTGTTCATCAGATATCTCTCTAGAGGTAGACAGTATTTTTCATCACGGACCCTTTGGAATTTCCTTGGATTGCTGTCTTAATTAGAATTAGCTAAGTCTTTCAGAGCTGATCATCATTACAATATAATGTTACTGTGTACAATGTTCTCTTGCTTCTGCTAGCTTCACTTTGCAGCATAGTATATAAATTCATCTAAGTCTTCCCAGGTTTTCCTGAAACCATCCATTCTGCTCATCATTTCTTTTTTCTTTTTCATTTTTAAAAAGAAAGTTACAGTACTTTTCATAGTTTTTTTCAACATTTGCTTTTATAAAACTGTGAGTTTTAAATTTTTCTCTCTCCCTTCCCCCCCTCCTCAAGATGGCATGCAATCTGATATAAACTATACATGTACAA
>CM053772.1:137543563-137560305 GCA_028658325.1 Potorous gilbertii
GGTGGAGCTCCAGCCCGCTCTGGGAGTCTCTGGCCGAGCTGCCTCAGCCTCTGCCACAGTGGCGGCCTCTCAGGCGGTCCGAGTCCCGGAGAGACCCCGCTCCCCTCTCAGCCCGTCTCTCTCACTGACCTGTGCGTCTGTGGGTGGAGGGACCTTCGCGGTCGCCCGGAGATTCAGGTCCCTGAAGCCTGCTGGGCTCTGCTGGCTCCTCTCAGTGCAGTGCTCCCGGGCAGAGCTCCGCGGCCGGGGCTGGGGGAGGGGAGCGCTCGGCAGGACAGGACTCCGCTCCCGTCTGGGGTACCTTTGCGGTCGGTTTTTCAGGGCTCTCTGCAACGGAAATCTCCTTCACTGTGTTGCTGCGCAGCTTCCACTGTTCCAGAATTTGTCAGGAGTTCTTTTTACAGGAAATCTATGGGCTGTGGGTTCGGACCTAGCATAGGTCGATGATTTCTTTAATAAAATTTTACTTTCATTATAAATTTTCCTCTTGTTTTTTAAATGTTGCTTTATTTTGGTCATTATAGTTTCATTGTAGTCCTAATAGAGGTTCTGTATATTCCTAGGTAGGTTAATTCCAAAATATTTGAAGTTTCTCTTGTAGTAAAAGGGATTTCTTATTTTATTACATATAAAAATATTTGTTGATAAAAATATGAATTCAGTTTATTTATTGTGGGTTTACTTATCTTTTACCTTACTTAATTCATTTATTGTGTCTGTTAATTTTTTTGGTTGAGATGGTTGGTATTTTTTTCCCCAATTTTTTAATTTATTTGTTTTCAGTTTTTAACAATCACTTTCACAAGTTCCAAATTTTCTCTCCCTCCCCAAGATGGCATGCAGTCTTATATGGGCTCTACACATACATCTGTTAAACATATTTTCACATTAGTCATATTGCATAGAAGAACTAAAATGAATGGGAGAAACCATGAGAAAAACAAAATAGAACCTAACAGGACGAAAAAGAAAATAATCTGTTTCATTCTGCCTTCTGACTCCATCGCTTTTTCTCTACATGTGGATGACATTTTGTGTCATGTGTCCTTTAGAACCTTGCATTACCGAGAAGGACTGTCTATCAAAATCAGTCATTTTGCTGTTACTGTGTATATGTTTTTTTGGTTCTGCTTGCTTCACTCAGTATCATTTCATATAAGTCTTTCCAAGTTTTTTCTGAAGTCCACCTGTTTGTCATTTCTTGTAACACAATAGTATTCCATTACATTCATATACCACAACTTGTTCAGCCATTCCCCAAGATGGTTGGCATTTCTAAAGACCCTTTTATTCCATATCTAAATAATGATATTTTGACTTTCTTCATTTCCATTTTTTTATTTCTTTGTCTTAGCCTGAATCTGTAATTGATACAGGGAAAGTCAAATGAGAAAATCTCCTTTGACTGAAGGCCAGCAACTGATTTTCAACTTGTAGTCTTAAAGAGTTTCAGTATTAATTCTGCTGTCTAGAACTTCCAGATCAAAGAAAAAATGCTGTAAGCAGTCTGAATTAAAGAATTCAAGTACCATGAAGCTACAGTTGAGATTCATACATGATTTAGCAGTCAGCACTATAATGGACCGGAGAACTTGTAATACAATATTTCAGAAGCAAAGGATAGAGATTTAAAACCAAGAATAACTTACCCAAGGGGGAAAAATAATCCTCAAGTTAAAAAATGGAAAAGAGAGAACTTCTCAGTATTCCCAGTGAAAAAAACAGAACTGTGTAGACACTCTTGCATGTAAATACAGGAGTCAAGAGAAAAAAAATATAAAGTTGAGTAAACAATCAGAAGAAACAAAATAAGAATAAACTATTTACATTCTAATATGTGGAAATGATACATGTGTACCTCTTTTACCAAGCTGTTAATTCTTCTTTCAAATTCTTTCTTTATACCTTTCTCCCCCAAGTACTCTCATTTAATTTAGGGAAACATTTTAGAACTTTTAAAAAGACTTTTGCTTCATCTCTCCTGGGAGTTCTATTTTAAGTTGTACTCAAGCTGTATTTTTCTTTGAGGCTTTGCTGGTTGATGTTTTGGAGTTTTTCTCTTCTTCTGGGTTTGTGTTTGGTATGTCCCTGTAACCATCATAGCTCTGTGGTAGAATTCTTTCTTGAAGTATTAAGCATTATGTTATTCTCAGGGATGACTCAGGCTGGGGACCTGTGTATTTCAGTGCTTGCAGCATGGTATAATACAGGACATTCTGATCACTGGCCCCCTGCTCTGAGTCCTAAGAGTTTGGGGTTTTTGATCTGAGTAATACATTTAGGGGCTTGCCCATTTGAAATTCCAGTAGACTACTACTGGGGTGTAGAATGTGTTCAGGGAGCACCAGTATCTTTGATGTGATGGCTGCCGAGCCCTTTTCCAAGCTCTTTCTACCTGTCCACTGGTTCCTCCTAACTCCCACCTGTGGTTCCAAAAAGGTGCAGCACGTGCAGTGGCCACACCCCAGTAAACCATTTTGGCAGATGGGCCAAACCAGGTTGAGGGTAACCAAGGGTTCTCAAACCCATTGGTGAGTTGGGGGGTGTCTACCCCAAGCATGTGAAGACTTCATCTGGTGAAATGGACAGATGAAAACAATTTGTTCCAATGGCCATGAAGGCAGATGAAGCAGTGGTTAGACACTGAAGACACCAAGGTCATCCATTGCATCCTGAGCCATCGCCAGCCCTCTTGACTCTGACCTGCCCCTGGACTATGATGACTCAGGAGGAGAGAGTGGGGTTGACAACTCCGTGCAACTCTGCCTCACTTAAATCCAATTTATGCACAAATCAAAAGACATTACCCATACCAAAAAACATTAAAGACTGCTGCTGGACTCAGTCACTAACATCCATCTGGAAAACTGTATGAGTTACGTGTGATAGGCCTTGTGGGCTTCCCTTTGGTTTGGCTAACAGGCTTCAAGACTGGCCTGGTTTGAAAGCTGGAAGTGAGACCCTGATCTGGTCTGGTCTTAGTCACACAACTGTTGCTGACTTCTTTAACTTGCTCCTTGCTTATAAATACATATTATCCAACTTGGATGGTATTCTTCCTTTACTGCACGAGAAAAACTTTTTATTTCTCCCTAATTAATTTCCTATCGCATTCCCCATGGAAACTCTTCGAAATCTTCTTTCTTTAACTCCCCCATCTTTCCTTTCCCTTCCTCTTAGCTGAGGAGAGGGAGTTAGGTGGTATAGTGGATAGAGTACCAGTGCAGGAGTCAAGAGGACCTGAATTCAGATCTCACCTTAGACACTTAACACTCACTAGCTGTGTGACCTTGGGCAAGTTCCTTCACCCCAGTTGCCTCATCCTGGGTCATCTCCAATCATTCTGATGAATATCTGGTCACTGGATTCAGATGGCTCTGGAGAAGAGAGGCTGGTGACCTGCACAGCCCTCCCTCCCTCAAAACAGAGTCAAGTGCAAGTCATGTCATTATTTCTCTGATGACATGGTGGTCTTTGGCAACAAAGGACGAACATACACACATACTACAACTGTTAGACTTTCCAATAGTATGACAAAGACAAACAATGGGAGTAGACATCTTTGCTTTTCACCTCTTTTTAATGGGAATGCTTCTAAGGTTTCTTCATTGCACATTATGTTGCCTTTTGGATTAAGGTAGGTAATTTTTATTGTATTGAGGAACCCTCTTTATTCTTATTCTTCTATTATAAATGGATGTTGAGGTTTATCAAAAGATTTTCCTTCAGGTAAGAATTTATGGGGTTTTAATTTTAATTTATTTTATTTAATATTTATATTTTTATGTTGTTGATTTCTTCTTTCTGATCTCAATCTTGCATACCTGATATTAAAACTGCTTGGTTAAAATGAATAATTTTCTTAATGCAATGCTATATTCTATTGATCAAAAATTTATTCAGTACTTTTGCCTTTGTATTAATTAGTTATTGGCTTATAAATTTCTTTTTAATGTTAGTTTTGCCTAGTGTAAAAATTAATGCCTTGTTTTTCTCATAAAATATTTTTGTATTCACTCTTTGTGTTTATGAATAATGTATGTAATATGGGAGCTCTTTGTACTCAGTAAGTTTAAAAGAATTCTCCTGTGAACCTATCTGGATCAAGTTTTTTTTTTTTTGGATTAATTCTTTGACTATACCATATTTCTTTAAGATATTTTGTGCCATCCTGCTCTGCATCCACTTCAGCAATGAGGTCTTGAATATCAAGAGCTATGCTGATTTAATTAGGAGAATTATGTAAAGTTCCCCATAGAATTCTACTATATCATTTATAACAGACATTGGTATGGACACTACAATTATCTCCATGGTGGTCTCAAACAATTTTTTAAAAATCGCCTTTGGGCATGTATTGAAACCAACTCTGCCAACTTTTTTTGTCTCTCTGAGGAGAATTTAAGTTTTTTGGATTTTTTTTTGAGTGATAGTCATACATTAAGAAAACCACTACTTAAAATAAATTGAGATGGTCTAAGTTGTCATAACAATCATTCCACCAAAAACTTGCAATATGTTGGGAAATTATCAGCATGTTGACAGAATCTTCTGTTATTTGGGTAGTAGTAGACTTTTAAATATATTTCACTATTGCTTCCTTGGTAACTCAGTCTTGAAAATGTATTACTACTTACCTTTCATGGATCTAATTGTCCTAGTGCTATTTTTTTCAAATTATATGCAAAAGTGACAGATCAGTTGTCTTCCAATAAGCTCCCAAGGTACATAATCTTGCCATTATGTGTAACATGATCTTGGAATGTAACAGGTGCAGTTAAATAGAGAGTGGGTTAACAAAAGACCTAATCACAGATCCCAAAAGGGAAAAAGGAAAGCAGGCATATCATTAGAGATTCCACCTGCAGAAAATTAGAAATGTATATTTTAGCATATAGCCAATCCTTTTTAACTACCTGCATTTGAAATGTTTTCTCTATCAAAAATCATTATGGAGAAAAGAAAACTTCTTTCTCTGTCACTATGTAACCAATCTAAATATAATTATTTGTGCATTTCCACTATAGCGTAGTTAAACTTTCTTTTCATATTATCATTGTTATATGTCATATAAAAATAGCTTAATAGAATAACAGTTGTGTAGGAATATAATGAATTTTTAAATATATAAGTTGAAAAATCTATTTGACTTTAAATGTATCAGTAAAATTTATTGAAGGCTAAAGTGCCAAATACATATTTTTATATTAATTATATTATACTGTACTATGTTATGTCATATGTTGTGTCATTTAACATGATGTCATAAATTTTCATCTTAATAATAACAGCTTCTCTACCAGGGCATGGGAAATATGTCAATTCAAGATTTCAGAAGTCACATTTTTATTAAAAATATCTAATGCTTTAAAATTTGCAAAGTGCTTCTTAAAAATAGCCTTTCTTATCTTTACAAAAAAAATTGAGAAGTAGGTTCTATTACCATCTTCCTTTAGTAGATGAGGTAAGTTGTTGGGCTATCCCAGTTTCTGCCAGGCTCCTTTCCAGTTTTCCCCAGGATTTTTATTGAATGGTGACTTCTTGAACTAACAGCTGTGATCTTTGGATTTATCAAGTACTAGGCTCTTGGACTCATTTGCTTTTGTGTTTTGTGTACTTAATCTGTTCTACTAATCTACCTTAATATTTCTTAGTAAGCACGAAATTGTTTAGCTAATTATTGCTTAATAGTATAGTTTAAAATCTGATACTGCTAGGCCCTCTCACTTACCACTTTTTTTTATTATTTCCCTGGAGATTCCTAACTTTCTATTAATCCAGATGAATTTTATTATTATTTTTATAACTCTTTAAAGTAATCCTTTGGTTGTTTGATTGGTTTGACACCAAATGAGTAAATTAACGTAACTAGTACTGACATTTTTATGATCTCCCTGGACTACCCATGAGCACTATGAAGGGCCATCATTATTTGTGTGAAAAGTATTTTGTGTTTTTTTTCCATACAGTTCTTATACATGTTTTGGAACATAGACTCACAAGCATTTTACAAAATCAGGAGTTATTTTAATGGAATTTCTGTTTATATCTCCTCATGTTGGATTTTGTTAGTAACATACAGTGGTGCTAGTGATTTAGGTGGGATTATTTTATATCTAGCAACTTTCCTGAAGTTATTAATTCTTCCAATAAGTTTAGTTGACTTTCTAGGGTTCTCTAAGTAAACTATCATATCATCTCCAATAAAGTTATGATTTTGTTTCCTCTTTTCCTGTGTTTACTCCCTCAATTTCTTTACTTGTCTTTTTGCTATAGCTAACATTCCTAGAATTATACTGAATAGTAATGAGGATAACAGACATACTTATTTTACCCATGGTTTTATAAAGCTCTAAAGTTTATTGCTATTACAGGTAATAATGGTTCTTGGTTTTAGATAAATAGTACTTACACTAAGGAAATATCCATTTGTTGCTATGCTTTCCAGGACTTTTTTTAAAATGAGGAATCAATTAATAAACCCTCATTAAACATCTACTGTGGTCCAGGCACTGTGCTAAGCCCTGAGGCAAAAGATGGTCTCTACCCTCAAGAAGTTTACAACCCAATAGGGAAACAACATGCAAATACACATACACAAAGATAGCAAACTATATACAAGAAAAATAGGAACTAATTAATATTAGATACTATAATTAAGAGGATTTGGGAAAGACTTCCTCTAGATGAGATTTTTGGGGGGACTTAAAGGAAGTCAGGGAGGTTAATATTTGGAGTGGAAGAAGGAGGACATTCCAGGCATGGGAGAGAGCCAGGAGGCCGTCCATCCAACTGAATGTCAGTTTCATTGACATATAATGGGATGAAATAGTTTCCAAGAATTTATTTTCTTTCTTCTTGTTTGTTAATCTACCTTTTTATTTTTGATACTGATAATCTTGTTTTCTTTCTCTTTTTTAAATATTAAATTGGATAATGGTTTATTTTTTAAAAAGGTGCTTCTATTTTTATTTATTAATTGAATGCTTTTATTTTCAACTTTATTAATCTCTTCTTTGATTTTTCAAGATTAGTATTGGGGTATTTAATTAGAATTTTCAAATTTGTTGACTTTTTAGTTTTTACTACTCTTTCTTTTGCTGATGAAAATATTTAGAGAGATACATTTTCTACTAAGGACAATTTTGGCTGTATCCCAAAATTTCTGGTATGTTGTCTCGTTGTCTTTATCTTGAATGAAATCATGAATCGTTTTTATTATTGGTTTTCTGATCATGCATTAAGATTAAATTATTCTCCATTTAGTTTTTAATAATTTATTCAGTATCTCTTTATTGAATGAAAGTTTTATTGTCTTGTGTTCCATAAAAGACATATTTAACATTTCTATTTTTCTTTATTTGTTAGATTTTTGTGCCATAATACTGGTCAGTTTTTGTAAAGGGTCCATGTGAAAAAAATGTACCAAGTAAAAAATGTATATTTCTCTGTATTCCATTCAGTAATTTCCAGTAGTCATAATATTCTATTAAAAACCTCAATTTCTGTGTTTTTGTATTTTTATTAATTCAGATATCAAAGGGTTAAATTGAGATCCTCCACTATTATAATTTTACTATTTCTTCCTGTGACTTATTTAATTTTTCTTTTAAGTACTGAGATGGTATGATATTTGGGACATATTATCTAAGATCATCACTGCTACCTCTGCTTCTTTTATGTCAATTAAAGCATAATCCAAGTGGTATTTATACCAGGAATGCAGTGATGGTTTAACATAAGGAAAATTATTAATATAATTGACTACATCAATAATAAAGGTAACAAAAATCATGATTAATCAATAGATGCAGAAAATCTTTTGATAATGTAAAGCACTCATTTCTATTAAAAACACTTGAAAATATAGGTATACATAGATTTTCCCTTAAGTTGATAAAAAGCATTTACCTAGTGCCACCAAAAAGCATTATTTGTAATGGGCATAAGCTGGAAGTCTTCCCTGTAAGATCAGGTGTGAAAAAAGGATGCCAACTGTCACCAATATTATTCAATATTGGAAAACCTAGAAATAGCAATGAGAATAAAAAGAAATAGAAGAAATCAGAATAGGAAATGAGGTAATGAAACTATCTTTTTGCAGATGATATAATGATACATATATATATGTATATACATATATATATATATACATATATATATATATATACATATATATATGTATATATATATATATATGTATATATATATATGGAAAATCCCAAAGACTCATCTAAAAAGTTACTTGAAACAATTAGTAATTTTAGCAAGGTAGCAGGATATAGTAAATCCACACAAATCAACATTCTTATGTATCACAAACAAAACACTTGATGAAATAGTAAGAGATACTCCATTTAAAACAACTCTACACAGTATAAAATACTTGGGTGTATATCTGCCAAAACAAACCCAGAAATTGTAAGGGAAGGTTTAGCAGTATCAGATCTTAAACTATATTACAAGGCAGTAATTATCAAAACTATCTGGTACTGGCTAAGAAATAGTAAGGTAGATCAGTGTGACAGAACAGACATACAATTTACAGCAGAAAATTACAGTAACCTTGTATTTGTCAAGTATAAAGATTTAAGATTTTGGGATATGAATTCATTATTTGGTAAAAATTATTGGGAAAGCTGGAAAGCAGTATGGCAGAAATTGAGCATAAAAGCAATAACTTACACTATTTACAAGGTAAGGTCAAAATGGATACATGACCAAGATATAAAGAGAGATATTGCAAGAAAATTTGAAGAACATGGAACATATTACTTATCAGACTATGGGGTGTTGAACAATTTATAAATAAACAAGATAGAGATCAGTGTGAGGTGTGAAATAAATAATTTTGATTACATGAAATTAAAAAAGGAGTTGTACAAATAAAACAAATGTAGCTAAGATCAGAAGGAAAGTAGAAAATTGGAAAAAATATTTTATAGACAATTTTTCAGAGAAAGGTCTCATATCTCAAATATATAAAGAACATTGCCAAATATATAACCAAAGGATATGAACAGATGATTATCAAATGAAGAAATCAAAATAATTTATAGTCACATAAAAATGCTCTAAAACATTAATGATTAGAGAAATGCAAATTAAAACAACCATGAGTTATCATTTTATACCTATCAGATTGTCTAAAATGATTGGAGGGAAAAGCCGCAATTGTTGGAAGAGACGTAGAAAAATTGGAACAGCAATTCACTGTTGGTGGATCTGTGTACTGAACCAACCATTTTGGAGAGCAATCTGGAATTATGATCAGAGTTATTCAACTGCCATACCCTTTGACCCAGTAATACCATGACTAGGTCTGTTTCCAAAGATGATTAGGGAAAAAAAGGAAAGAACTTCTGTATTCTAAAATATTTATAGCAGCTCCTTCTGTTACGGCAGAGAAGTAGAAATTGCAGAAATGCCTGTCTGTTGGGGAATGACTGAACAAGCTGTGGTATATGACTGTGATGGATTTTATTTCTGTGCTATACAAATATGCTATAAGAAATGAGCTAAATGATTTTAGGAAAACATAAATAGCAAAATGAACAGAACCCTGGGAATGTTGTATATAGTTACAGCAATATTATTTTAAGAACAACTTTGAGTGACTAAAACAACTTCGGCTATTGTAAATACTCAAATAAACTACAAAGGACCTATGAAGGAAGATGCTATCTACATTCAGAGAAAGAACTGATAAATAGAAATGTGTGTGTGTGTGTGTGTGTGTATGTGTGTGTGTACACACATGTATTTGGTCTAATGGTAGCTATCTCTAGGGTGGGGAGGGAAGGGAAGACAAAAGAAAGTTACATGATAACACATATATATGTATATTATATATATATTTAAAAGGAGTAGGAATTTGTACATAATAAATTTGCAGTTTCATGTTCAATCATCTTCCCCCTCCCCCACCCCCATTCTACCATGTTATGGAAATGCTTGGTTTTTTTTTTTAAGTTCAGAAGTAAATGGATGAAATGAAAAAAGAAATTTATTTTCCCCTCTCTTTCCCTCCTTTTTTCTCGTTGAATGAAATATACAGGGTATCCCAAAAGTCTTGGTACAGTGTTAAGATTTTATAGCTTATATAACTTTAATAACTTGAAACAGTAGTAAAACTTTTGGGATATTCTATATCTGTGTTCAGCTCTGAGTTTGAGGGTGAGTGTAAGTATATATGTATTCTTTTCTTGTTTGACTAGTTCAAATAAAGGGGAGTTTCAAGTGTTAATTTCTTCCCTGACACCATCCTCATTGTTTAGAGAATCTCCACTTTACACACTCTGTTTGTATGAGTTTCCTCTGTTCTCACTTTCTCTCTCCTTCTAGTCAATTCATTTTCCTTTCACATTCAATTCTTCTTTTAAGATAATCAAAACATAATAAAAAAAACTACTCCCCTCTGTCTTATTAAACCCCACCTATAATCTGTAAACAGTTTGTCCTTATTTAGTCCCTTATGATTAGTCTTTTATATTTCTCCTAATTTGTATTTGTATTCAAAAGTTTCTAAGCATCTGTCCTTTTTGCATCAGTAATGCTTTTAAGTCCTTTCTTTCCCCTGTAGGATTATACTAATTTGTTGTATGTTATTTTTTGCTGTACACATTTGTCTTCTGAAATATCCTATTTGAAGTATTCTTTTCCTTTATAGTGGTGGCTGTTAAATCTTGTGTGATCCTGACTATGGCTTCTTGGTGCTTGAATTCTTTCTTTCTGGCCACTTAAAATATTTTTTCCTTGACCAGGAAGCTCTGGATTTTGGTAATAATGTTCCTGGGAGTTTTTATTTTTCATGTTTCGGAAGATGAATGGTTGTAATGGTAGTTTAAAGGGGAAGATTTTTCCCATTCATTAATAGACCCACGTGATCTGCTTAAGTCACATGAAAGCCTGAGTCACATAAGTCTAAGCCATATGGAACAAGAAGGGGTAGAGCAGGAAGGGTGGAACAGGAAGAGGCAAAGCTAGAACAAAACTGAGAAAAAATTTAGTCAGAGCAGTCAGAACTGAGGGAGAAAAAAGCAGGCAGCTGGCTAGCATGAGTGAGAAAACTTGTTTATGATTTGTTTAAGGGAGCTGGTTTGTGGGAAGCCTAACAGACGGAAGGCTTGGGGATAGTGTTGCCCTCTGCATTGTTATTGTGTATAGATTTCTTTGTTACTATGATGGATTTGGCTTTCTGGTGTCTGAATAAATGCTTTGGTTCTGTCTTCCATATGTAGAGTCTGTTGTATTTCAAGATTCAGAATTGTGCTGGCATATTCATGGTCACTGTAGGCACTGTGAATATTGTATTGGTGCTACACTGGTGGATTTCTCTTTTAATTTTTCCCTCATATAAATATGTCTGAAGAAGTTTTCATTCATGAAATATGCTAAAATATTTCTTTTTGAAATATGATGGCTTAGTTCCTTCCTCTCTCTCTCTCTCTCTCTCTCTCTCTCTCTCTCTCTCTCTCTCTCTCTCTCTCCCTCCCTCTCTTTCCTTCTTTCCTTCATAGCATTCATGTAGCCCGGTTATTCTTAAATGATCTTTCCTTGACCTGTGCTCCAAGATTGGGTGTTTTTGCTATGACAAAGTCAAATGACTAACTTTGTTTTGATATTTCTTGTCACAGGGCATTATTAACTTCTATATGATCCATTCTAATTTTCAGGGATTTGTTGTTTTGGCAATTTCATGTGCTAAGCTATAAAACCTATTTCCAATTCTTTTTTTCATGGCTTTCATTTCTTTTCCATTTTTTTTTACTCTAGCACTCTCATTTCATTTATAAAGTCATTTTTAACTAAAACAAAAACTAGGCTCTTTATTTAACTCATCTAAGAATTGCTGTTAAACTTTGGTCTAATCCTGTTTTGAGCCAATTATCTTCTTCTAGGTTGCATATCGAGTGTCCCTGTCCCTATAATAGCTTTTAGTAATAGATTTTTCGTTTGGTTTTTTATTGTTCCAGTCTACTTTATGATTTGGACTTCATGTTAGGGCTGAGCTCTGCACACCTCTGGAGGCAAGGTTTGGACTGACACTGCATCCTTTAGGATCCTATCACTACTTTCTTAGTATATTGAATTTTATGTTATTCCTGGATCTCAGCACAGTTGAGTTCTCCAAGTTTCTGACCTAGGTTTGTGTCTAAACAACTCACCTGCAGATTTGTCTCTGGTTGGAATTTCAGGAAACGACTTCTAGATTCAGTCACTCTCAGGTAGAAGTGAAGCTCTGCTTATTCAGAGTGACAGAACTTCAGGCTCCCCTTTGGTGTGACATTTCTGACCCTCATTATTCCACTTCAGGTTTTCAGACCGTTCTAGAGGTTAGATTTGATACCCATAACTTGCTGTTCTCCCAAGCTTAGAGTTACACAGCTTCTGCTGGCTTCTAAACTGGCTTCTCACTCAGCATACAACCTGGGGCCAGCAACCACTCCTTACCCTGGAATGCTACTCTTAAATGCACATCATATAGTTTACCTTGGATATATGACCTGGAACTGGGGAAGTAAATAACAGAGTTGCCAGTAGGCACTTGTTCCAACTGGCTTTACAAGGTTGGGTCCCTCTCTGTGGGTCTACAACCTATCTTTGCCCTAATATACAGCAGCAGAAGTCCTCTTTCAGTCCTTGTGCTAGAATGTTCTGCCTGGTGGTTGCTGGCTAGATAGTGCTAAGGTCCATCGAAACTTTATCTATTTCCTTATGTCAACTTGGTGTGGAAGGAAGGAAATAGCATTTATTAAGTTCCTCCTATGTGAAAGGCTCTATGCCAAGTCATTTCCAAACATTTGATTCTCACAAGAACCCTGACAGATAGGTGCTGTTATCATCTCCATTTTATATAACTTATTTTATAGCTATTTTTTATAGCTTAGGAAACCGAGGTGGACAGAAAGTTTAAGTAACTTGCCTGGGGTCACACAGCTAGTAAGTGGTTGAGGTAGGATATAAACTCTGGTCTTCTTGACTCAAGTCCCAGAAATCTATTCAGTGCATCACCCAGTTACCTGGAAAAATGATTCACTAGAATTTTTCATTGTATTTCTCAGAACTTAGTGTGCTGCGTTGTTTAGATCTTTGTTGTATTGTGTGGTGGAGGAGTACTTGACTATACTTCTTCCTGCCAATCCATTTTCTTGACTAGTCTCTTGAAGGTTTGCTACTTTTTATTGCATTCTGGGCTGATATTTGCCACAGAGAATGTGGGTAAAAGTGAGAATGGTAAAAATTCTTCAGAAGGTAACATAGAAAAGAGCAGACAGTTCATGTTCAGTGTTTAAGGATGGAAAAGATTTCTCCCCCAATCTTAAGGCTCCATGTATATTTAATTTCATGAATAATTTGCATTAGTTTAACAAATGAAAATTTCAGGTGGTACCTGAAAAAAAGCTGTGAATGCTAAGTTCAAGGATGTGAAATTATCCCACTCAAGGTTATCTTTTCAATCTACAAATACATGAAATAAACTCAATTTGCTATTGCACCTGACTACAAAGCTAGGGCAAGCATTTTATTGGCTGGTGAGTGGTTAAAAAAAGCCCTTATGAAAATCATTTTGGCATTTACTAAGTTTGAAGAAAGTTCTTTTAATTTACTGATTTCTTGACATTTTTCTTACGTTGAGTGTAATTGTCCCACATCACTGTCATCTCTGCAGAATGCTATTATGGGTTGTTATTCTTCAAATGCATTTTCAATTTCATTCATACTTTTGATCCACTGACACAGATCCGTCTTGTCACAGGTAGCACTTATGGTAGGTCTAGTATAAATGGTTTGAAAGAAAAACAAATGAGTAATTTACATGGGGTGTAAGCAGTTACATTTGGTTTTATCATATTAGGATATTGTGGAACAGATCTAGTCTTGTAGTCATATGTCTGTCTACTAGAAGGCTTTAAGAACAGATTTCTGATCATATTTAATTAAAAAGTGCCTTCAGAGGCAGAATGGTGCTACAGATCAAGTATTAAACTTGCATTTAGGAAATATGAGTTGAACTCCCTTCCTGCCACTCGTTAGCTGTTTGACCCTGGGTAAGTCACTGGCTGCTAGGTGGTTTGGTACGTAGAGTGCTGGACCTGAATTCACAAAGACTCATCTATTCAAATAGTTCAAACACTAGCTGTGTGATCCTGAGTAAATCCTATAACCCTGTTTGCCTCATCTGTATGAGCTAGAGAGGGAAATGGCAAATCACTCCCATATCTTTGCCAAGAAAACACCATATGAGATCAGACATGATTGAAATGACTGAACAAGAAAAGTCACTGAAATTTTCTAAGCTTGTCTCCCCATCTATAAAATGGAGATAGTAACACCTTTAGTCCTTATTTCATGGAGTTACTGGGAGTCTCAAATGAGATAAAATAATTTATTTTCTTAGTGGATTTTATACAATTATTTTAATTTATGGGTTATATAGTCCGGTAATTATTATAATTCAGTCTTAAGAAAGATTGACTCACTAAATGTTACCTAACTAAACATTTGGTAAGTGGCTTTTTCTGAATCTCAGTTTCCCTGTGTGGTAAAAGGAAGACCCCTGACTACATAATCTTGCTAAATTGCCTTCAGGTTAGAACAGCCTACCCCAGATAACAAAAGGCAATGCTGTGGAGTAGAAAAAGCAGTGGCTCCGGAGAGTCAGAAGAAATGTCTTCAAGTCCCACCTCAAGTTCTCACTATCCATGAGACCGTGGTAAGTCCCTTAAACTCCCTGGGCTTCAATTTTTCACATCTGAAAAATGAGAGGGCCAAACTACATGACCTCTGAAGACCCTTCAATCATGTCTGACCTCATATGGTGTTTTCTTGGCAAAGATATGGGAGTGATTTGTCATTTCCCTCTCTAGCTCATACAGATGAGGCAAACAGGGCTATAGGACTTACTCAGGGTCACACAGCTAGTGTCTGAGTCCAGGTTTGAACTATTTGAATAGATGAGTCTTTGTGAATCCAGGTCCCACACTCTATCCAGTTCTAGGTCTATAAATCCATAAAATCATAATTGAAAATTAAAGATTTGACTGTTCTAATGATGCTAAAAATTTTGACCAGAGTTTCCCTCTCTGTACCAGGTTCCTGTATTTCACAGAGGTTTCAGTCAGCCTGTGTCAGACTGAACTAGTGATTTGGGCTCAAGATTTAATATTTAACAAAAAATAATTTATCCTCAAAATAGCATGGGACAATTATTGAGCAAGGAGATAGCATAGGTTCAGTTGGGTACAGTTTCATACCCCTGCATTTGCCGTGGTGGCATGCCTAAGGAGCTCCTGACCTCTCAGGCAGTGGGCTTTTGTACTTGGTGATTGGGACACTACAAGAATGGTTTCAGCTTCAGTTCCCTGGACCAGTTACATCTCAGGGATGGTTTCATCACCTTTTTGGGAAAACTAGTCCTCTCTATGTGGCTTAGTGGACTTTATTCTTAGCACACATGAGATCAATGAGCAAGCATCCTATCATGCTTCCTGAAGAAGGTGATACTTGAGCTGTACCTTGATAAGGTATTTTATGAATCAGAGATGAAGACAGAACACATTCTAGGCATGTGGGATGAACAGTGAAAAAGCTTAGAGATGAGAAATGGAGTACTGTCTGTGAGGAAGAAAGAAGGCTGTTATGACTGAGCCATAGAAGACAGAAAAAGGAACAATAAGGAGGCTAGGAAGATAGGTTGTGAAGGGGTTGAAAACCCAAGCCGAAAAAGCAGTAGGAAGTCACTGAAGGGAAGTGAAGTGGTTATATGTGAGCTTAAAGAAAATCATTTTGGTAGTTATTTGAAAGGCAGACTAAAGTTGGTAGAGACTTGAAGAAGGGAGATAAATTAAGAGTCTAATGAAATATTCCAGGTAAGAGGTGCTGAAGGCCTGAACTATAGCGATAGCTCTAATTTTAAGGAAGTTTTTTTTAACTATGTTAAACTGAAATTTCCTTCCTCATTTTCTTATTCATTATTAGTTCTTCCCTCTGGGTCAGGGATTCTTAAGCTTTTCTCTGTCATAGATCCTTTGGCAGCCTGGTGAAATCTATGGACTCCTTCTGAGAGCAATATTTTTAAATGCATAAAATAAAGTATATAGGATTACAAAAGAAACATATAAGATTACAAAGGAAACCAATTATTTTGAAACAGACATTTTTTCCCATTCAAGTTCATGAACCCTCTGAAATACATTAACTGATTGTGAAGCCCATGTTAACAATGTGTTATAGAGATAACCAAGTGAAAAAAATCAAATTCCTTTCCTATCCTTTAAAATCTTTTGCAGGGCATAGTTAGAAGAGCTCCCCTGCCCCTGCTCTTTTTCGTTTCCTCTTCTATATGTGCTCCAACTTCATCAGTATTCTGTCTAAGAAATGGTGCTCAAAGGTAAGCATAATATTTCAAGTGTGGCCTCACTAGTCTAGAATTCAGTGGCATTAAAATTGCCCTCATTCTGGATATTGTTTCTATAAACACAAACTAAGAAAGCATAAAATGGGTGGATGGTTGTCTTCAAAGCTATAAAAAACCTGGGTTTACTAGGAAATAAGAAATACAGGTAATGGGGAATAGAAAGTTATCTGGCCCTACAGGACAAAAGAGAAGATGGGGTAAGGGAAGGGAGGGATGATAGAAGAGAGGGCAGATTGGTGATATGGGTAATTAGAATGTCCAGTGTATTGGGGAGGGGGGAGGGGACAAATGGGGAGAAAATTTTGGAACCCAAAATCTTGTG
>CM053772.1:137560405-137585206 GCA_028658325.1 Potorous gilbertii
CAAATTTATTAAATAAATAAATAAAATAAAAAACAAAACAAAACAAAAAAAACCTGGGTTCAAGCCCTGTCTCTGACACATAATGACCAGGTTGCTGGTCAAATCACTTGCTCTCTCAGTATTTTCTGTAACTCTCTAAGAATATAAATTGCCGAGAAAGTAATAACCTATGTTAGTAGAAGGACTTGTCATCCAGGTGTTACCCACTTCCAGAGATGTACTGGAGCCCACCTGAAAGGGTGCATGAGAGATGATTATGAACATTTTCAGACTGAGGTTTTTACATCTTGGAAAGCAGTGAACGCTACAAGTCATCAATTTATTATTTTGTTGCTTGTCTAGGCTTAAGAGAAAGATGGAGAAAAATGCAAATAATGCAAATTAAATTTAAGAGCATGTCTTGTATACATTTTTTCCCCCAGAGAGCCAGTTGATAAAAATTTACCAACACATTTCTGCCTATACCAAGGAAATCACAGGACCAGTCTCTAGACTTAAAATCACTTAGTTTTCTGGCAGCCATATCAGTCTGTGGCTGTTATTCTAATACTAACCTTGGTCCAATAGCTTTCTAGTTGTCTTAGGAATTCTTTTCAAATAGAGAATTCTTCTTTCAAGTAAATTACAATTCCTGTTTTATCAAACATTAGGTTATTGTGTTTGCTTCTGATCATTCCTTATCTAACCTTTGACACCAATCTACTTCCCTATTCCATAAAAAGTCTTGATGAGTATTTTGATCCATGATATCTCCCTTCCTAGTTTTTTTTCCTTTTGAGATTCGAGATCTTCTGTTTCTCCAAATGAATTTTGTCATTATTTTGTTGGTTCAGCCCTATTAAATCTCCCTTTGGTCAGTAGACCCAAGTAAGCTCTTTGTGATTTTTCTTTTCCAATGACCCACAAACAATCCTTTAAATACCAGGAATATTGCCAGGAACCAGACTTAAGCTCCTTGGCTTACTGTTTGAGGAATTCATCTTTTTTTTTTTTAACCTTTTTGAAAGTTCATTGACAAGGTCTGGTTTTTTGGGGTTTTTTTTTTGCACTTTAAAGCATTTGCCTAGGTTACTGTTGTGCAAACTAAAAACATTTGACCATTTGGTCCTGTTAAGACATAGCCATGACCCTAATGTTCCTATGTGGCAGTAACAAGAAAAATAAAAGGGGTGCTTGAAAAGTTTTTAAGTTGTTTTGACATACATTATCTCATTTTCAACTCACAATAAAATGGTTGGTGTAATCCAGATACTATTTCCATTCAGATCATATAGATGAGGGAATCTAGTCTCAGGGAAGTTGAGTAAATAGCCGATGGTCCCAGTGGGCTACAAAGCCAAGTCTTCCTGGCTCCAAATCCAACCTTCTCTCCACTGTAACTGAATGGCTTTAAAAAGAGCCTGCTTCTTTCTGCATTGGTTGTCAACTGAAACTGACTGGGTCAGTTTCTAATCAGCATGCTACTGATTTGCCCTTTTTTGGTGATGATTATTTCTCCAGTGCAACAGCCAAAAGTGAGGGGTCTTAATGTAATAATTTACTTCTCTGTGTGGTTAATTTAGTAATCACAAGAAACTGTGTGATACTAATCTAGCCCAAGAAGATTTAATCTTAAATTGCTTTGATAATTTAAATGAGATACTACTTACATTTAGATTCTGAACATTTAAACATTAAATTCAAATAGCTTTCAGCTGGATAAAGAAAATGTAACAAAAAATAATGGAAATAAAGTGAAGGAAATTTGGATTAAATATCTAGGAGAAAAATCTCCTAACATATTAGACTGTCGATTTGTCTCTCAAGGGATATGGTGGAAGCCCCATTGCTTAAATCACTTAAAATTCTAAACTAGAGTAGACTAAACTCTGGGGACTATACTATTGGGAGCAATCATGATTTGACAGGGAGTGGACTGAGAGTTCTTTTCCAATTCTAATTGCCATGATTCTGAGTAATTCAATTTGAGCTAGTCATAATTCACAAAGATTCTGTTTTTACTAAGCAACTCATTTTAACTGTCTCTGATATCTCTGTCCTTTTAAGGAGAGGGGAAAATTTTGCTCTTAGACTTGGAACCAAAATATTTTTGAGGTATTCTCCTTCCACTCCTCTCTGTCCCTTCCCTTTCTCTCTCTCTCTCTCAACATCCCTTCTACTTCTCCTTTCTCCTCCCCAGAGAATTATGAGGACTGCAGCAATTTGTAGCCAAACAGTGATTTTCATTGTAAGGAAAAAGCCCTCCATATGTCGAAAGAGAAACTTGCATGTACTTGCGTTTAGTGCGGGGCCTCTCCTTGTATGATTCAAAGGGAGTCAATATAGACATCTGTAGTTCTCAACTTTGTGTAAGAGAGACTTTAATTGTAAGAGTGGAAACAGGAAATTGGATGGGAGGCAGAGAGAGAGAGAGAGAGGGAGAGGGAGAAGGAGAGGGAGAGAACTGGTCTAGAAGTATATCTATCTACCTGCTTCCTTAAATACTATTAGTCTAGGAGATATAATTGAGCTCCATCTAATTTCTGATTGTTTTGTCATTTTGGGGAAGGAGGACCCCCAAACTAATTTGACCTCTTTCCTATCCAATCCTATCCTATTTCATAGTGAATACAGTAAATAGCAAAGGAAACCCATTTTCCCAATCAGTAGCAAAAACAGAAATCAGAGATCTTCCTTCCTTCCTTCCTTCCTTCCTTCCTTCCTTCCTTCCTTCCTTCCTTCCTTCCTTCCCCAAACAATATAGAGTGAAGTGGCACTTCCATTGGGAGCAAGATAACTTCACTCAATCAAGAGAGAGTGTCCTGGATGGTACCTGAGGGGAAACTCCATGAGATCTTTAGTACAGCAACCTGAAAATAGAGACGTGATAGAGACTGCGAGCTCCAATCATGTCTTCCTCAATTCTTCACCTTCAGCACCCTGAAGTGGAATTGTCCTCGTCTGTTTTCCCTCTTGAAGACACAAGTGCCTGAAGTGACTTGAAGCTTGATAAGTCCCCAAAGGGGACTTGCTGAAATGACTATCAAAAGGGACTGTCAAAACCTGTTGCTTTCTTTCCTCTCTCAGACTCTGTCTTGCCCCTTATGCAGAGCAGGGCTTTCATCTCTGCCAAGAAGGAGAGAGGCTTTGAGATAGGGATTAAATCATCATCTGGGGCAGTTAGCAAGTAAGGGTGGTTAACAAAGAGAGTATTTCACACTGGTCACTGTAAGGGCTCCAGGAGGTCAATTCAGAATGATCTGGTGGAAATGTGGCTAAGAAATATTATCAATCTGTGGCTAATATCCTTATTAATTTCTAGGATAGTAGCAGTAGTCAAGCTTGACTAAGGCTGACAGCTTGTATTAATCTCTCCCTCTCATCAGCCATTTGGATTTGTTTGGGGTTCATTGCTCTGGGGATCCTGACTCCCCAACAGAGAAATTAGGCTGTCCAGCATTTCATTCTACCTTGATGTTAGATTCCTGAGGCAAGTTGCTAATTGTAGCATTTAGGGTTTCCCTCAAGCAAGGGAAAAAAGTAAACGTACAAAAATGAAGCAGGTATGGAATAGATAGTTTATTCCTGCACAAAAAGGAAATGCTAAGAAACAAAGATTTATAGAATGATAGGAAATGACCAGTAGTACCATGCATACCTGAGTATCCCCCCTGTTCTCACACAATCTCTCCAGCAAGAAGGTTTGGGGCATTTCATGATTCCTGCCCATTTGATGGTTTGAGATGGAGCCTTTAAGTTGTTTTAATTTGCATCATTTTAGTTTTTAGTGAAGTTGAGCTTTTTTAATGTGATTATTGCCTTCATCATTTGGAATTAGTTAGATCAGCAGATTAAGAACTGATCTGATGAATACCTTTGAAGAGATAGCTATTAGCTTGGAGGGATGTTTCTATGGAGTGCTCAGATATTTGTCCTTGAATTTGGATTATTCAACATTTTTTATTAATTACTTTAATAGGAGTATAAAATGCATGCTGTCAAAGTTATAGATGTACAAGAAGGTTCAAGATATAACTAATATATTTGATGATAGAGTCAGGGTCCATAAGCTCTTGACAGGATAGAATGATGGGCCAAATCTTAGAAAATAAAACTAAATAAATATAAAGGTAGTCTTACACTTGATTTGATAAATCAGCTACATATGTTCAAGATGGGGGAGGTGTCGCTAGAAAACATTTCATCTGAAAAAGATTTGGAAACATTAGACTACAAGCTCAATATGAGTCAATAGTGTGATATGGTAACCAATAAATTTAATTCTAGTGTAGACTGTATGATGTGAATCCTCAAAGGATATGTGATTTCATCCATGTGGGAGAATTCCAGGTGGGGGAATTTCCTTTAACAACACAGATTGCAACCCATCTGTATCTTATTAGATAAGTCCTATAGGATTTCTTAAGGCTCTCAGAGGATAAGTAACTTTCCCAGGGTCACACAGTTATTGAGTATCAGAGGTGATCTCTGAACCTAGATCTTCCTAATTCCAAGAAATACATTCTCTCTAGTGTACCATGTTGCCTCTGCAGACAGTATTCAAAGAGACTTAATATGAATGAGAGCGATACACCCTCTATATTTTTCCTTGCTTGGGCCACACCTGCTATATTGTATTTAATTCTGGTTGCTACATTTTAGAGAGGATCTTGTAAATCAGAGTACATTCAAAACAGGAGTAGCCTGCATGGCAAATGAGAATCAACTGAAGAAACTTTTTATCCTGGAGAAGGCACAGAGAAACAGTGGTAGTCATCAGGACTGCCATGTGGAAAAAAGTATTGACTTACTATGTTTGGCTTTATAGAGTAAAACTAGGAGCAATGAATGAAAGTTGTGAAAAAGCAGCATCAAGGGAAACATCCAGAACAATTAGAGCAACCTAGTAGTGGAATGAGCTACTTTGTGGTTCTCTCTCACTAGAGGTTCTCCAGTGACTCCTAGATAACTACTTTTTTAGTGGAGATGGTTTGCAGTGTAGGTTATATTACAAAGCCTCTGAGATACCTTCCAACTGATATTTTGCAGTAATGCCATATCCTCTCCTGTTCTGTCCTTCATCTCTATCAGTTTTATCCCTCCCTAGGACCACTCTTCTATCCACTCCCCTATCCTCTTCAACTATGCCTCTTGAAATTTCTATTATATTTCAAATGAACCTCTGGCCACCTTTTTCATTAACTGAAATCTGACATCCTTTAGGACATCACATCTATTTGAACCCTCTGAAAGGGAGAATAATACTCTTCACATTCCCCCTGGTTTGTGGAACTAGGATCACAGAATGACAGAATTTGATTGTTGAAAGGGACCCCAGTGACTATCCATTCCAATTCATAGACAAAAGGAATGGTCACTGTCCTTGACAAGTGATCTATCAATCTCTTTTTGAAGACTCCCAAGGAGGTAACCCATCACCTCTTAAGCACATCCTGTCATTGACCTTTTGGATAGCTCCAGTTTCTGGGAAGTTTTTCCAGACATCAAGTCTAAAATTATCCCTTTACAACTTCTACCCATTGCGCCTGGTTCTTCTATGTTAGACCAAAAAGGACAAAACTAATCCCTCTTTCACACGCCAGCTCTTCAAATTCTTCTCGTGTGCCCCCAGTGCATCTCCTTCTTTACCCCAAACATGCTCAATCCTCATAGGATATGAATTCAAGGCTTTCAACATCTTGATCACCTTCCTCTGGAGTTTAGGTTCCCTACCCCTGCTCTAGATCCTTTCCAGTTTACCCATGTAAACTGTAGTGACCAGAATTAAATAGACTGTAGTGACCAGAATTAAATGGAATACTTCCAGGTAAGGCTCAATGAGATCAGAGTACACTGGATACATTACCTCCCTAATTCCTAGATATTAGCCCCTCTTCATGTGACCCAAGTCAACATTAGCCTTTTTGAAAGCTGCATAATACTGCTTGAAACATACTAAAATCCCCAAATTCTTTTCAAGAATCATTACCTAATTAGGCCTTTTCTGTCATATTCATGAAGTTAATTATTTCTAATCATGTGCGTTCCCTATAGAATTTCAACTTATCACATTCAGTTCAATGTTGCAGTCTATCCAGACATTTTTGGATCCTGACCCTGTCACCTGGTCGATTAGCTTTCTCTCCCAGTTTTGCTTCTTCTGCAAATTTGATAAGCATCCCATCTATACCTTTATCTTAGTGGTGGATAAAAATGTTAAATAGCACAGAGCCAAAGATAGATCCCTGCAGCACTCACTGGAGATCTTCTGCTATACTAACAATATACCATCAACAGTTACTCATTAAGCCTAGCCATTAGACCAATTCTGTATCCACATAACTGTATGGTTTTATATTCCACATCTTCCCATCTTCTCCATAAGAATAGCATGATATGCTTTCTCAAAAACTTTTCAAATCTAGGCAAACTATGTAGAATTCTTCTCACCTCCTAGTTTAGTTATCCTGTCAAAAAAAAGAAATGAGATTTTAAAAAGTGAGTCACCTTCACATTCAGAAATATTTGGACAAATACAAGTTAGAACCATGCTATTTATCTTTATTTACAAGTTTTGCTGCAGCATATATTAAGGTTCAGGGTGTCAGCTGTGCTTAAAGAAAAGTGACCTCATTTAATATCTTTCCTCCACTCCCTCTCATAACTCTGTCACAAATTTGAATTGTAGCTTGTTTTTTTTAAAATTCCAGCTCTTTTATCCACATGAAAACTTGGTCCTAAATATAAGAACAATGTTCATTTTCTCAGTTTTATTTAATTTGCCTTCAGTTGAGGTTTAGCACCTGGAAACACTATGTCCTATTACACACTGTTGTCTGTCAATTGGACATTTCCAATTAGATGTTCTAAAGGAATATTAAAGTCAACATGTCTAAATGGATCCCCTCAGAACCACATAATAGTAACCCCATCAAGTTGTGTGATTATTTTACATACATCCTGTATATACTTCGTGATGAACATATATCTCAACAGTAGAATACAAGTTTGTTTAGGTAAAAAACTGTCTTGCAGTCTGAGCCAAGAGGGTGGAGTAAAAGCAGGGACTCGCTACATTTCTCTCCCTAAACTTGGCCAAATACCTGTAAAAAGAGACTAAACAAATTCTGGAGCTGCAGAAGCCACAGAATGACAGAGTGAAGCACATAATCAGCCCAAGACAGCCTGGAAGGTTGATGGGAAGCATCAATCATGCCAGGCTAGGAGCAGATCACAGTCCTGTGTGGGCTATGCCAGCACAAAGGCAGAGACAGCACCTGAGCAGGCCTCAAAGAGAATGAATCACTGGCACTTGTGGTGGTTTCCAGACTTCATGACCACAAAACACTGAGGATAAATTGGAAGAAGGTCCATGGAAAAAAAACTGTCAAAAGTGAGAGTAGAGTGTTCCAACTGCAGGCCTAGGGTGGTGGAAGGCATGAGAGAGCCCATGTCAGCCACAGCAGCAGCAGGTGCAGCAGCAGCTGCGGTTTCTGGAGCTCAAGGTCCACATATAGTGGGGGGATCAAACGAGTGACAGTACACTCCCCAACCCCACTGCAAGCAGAGAACTACCTTGACAAAGAGTTCAAAAGTCAAATAAATGATTGGGAAAATGAGCATGAGCCAGAAAAAAAATCATACTATAGAATCTTACTTTGGTGGCAAGGGAGAACAAAATATACAAAGAGAAGACAATAAACTCAAATCTCTTACATCCAAAACCTCCAAAAAATATGAATTGGTCTCAGGCCATGGAAAAGCTCAAAAAGGATTTTGAAAAACAAGTAAGAGAAATAGAGGGAAAATTGGGAAGAGAAATGAGAGCAATGCAAGAAAATCATGAAAAATAAGTGAACTACTTTCTAAAGGAGACTCAAAAAATGCCGATGAAAATAATACCTTAAAAATAGACTAAACAAATGACAAAAGAAATCCAAAAAGCCAATAAGAAGAATGCAGAAGGCAGAATTAGCCAGATGGAAAAGGAGGTCAAAAAGCTCATTTAAGAAAATAATTCCTTAAAGATTAGAAGGGAGCAGGTAGAAGCTAATGACTTTATGAAAAATCAAGAAATTATAAAACAAAACCAAAAAGAATGAGAAAATAGCAGACAATGTGAAATACCTCATTAGAAAAACAACTGACCCGGAAAACAGATCCAGGAGAAATAATTTTAAAATTACTGGACTACCTGAAAGCCACGATCTAAAAAAAAAAGAGCTTATACATCATCTTTCAAGAAATTATCAAGAAAACTGCCCTGATATTCTAGAACCAGAGGGTAAAATTGATATTGAAAGAATATACCAATCACCTTCTGAAAGAGATCCCAAAAGGAAAACTCCTAAGAATATTGTAGCCAAATTCCAGAACTCCCAGGTCAAGAAGAAAATATTGCAAGCAACCAGAAAGAAACAATTTGAGTAGTGTGGAAATATAATCAGAATAACACAAGCTCTATCAGCTTCTACATTAAGGGATGAGAGGGCTTGGAACATGATATTCCAGAGGTCAAAAGAGCTAAGGTTAAAACCAAGAATCACCTACCCAGAAAAACTGAATATAATACTTCAGGGAAAAAAATGGTCATTTAATGAAATAGAGGACTTCCAAGCATTCTTGATGAAAATAAGAGAGCTGAATAGAAAATTTGGCTTTCAAACACAAGAATCAAGAGAAGCATGAAAAGGTAAACAGGAAATAGAAATCATAAGGGACTTACTAAAGTTGTACTGTTTGCATTCCCACATGGAAAGATAATATTTGTAACTCTTGAGACGTTCTCAGTATTAGGATAGTTGGAGGGATTTTATATATATACATATAAACATATATATGTATACATATATACACACACATATACATATAGACTGAGGGCACAGGGTAAGTTGAATAAGAAGGGGTGATATCTAAAAAATAAAATTTAGAGTGAGAGAGGAATATATTGGGAGGGGAAAGGGAGAAATAGAATGGGGTAAATTATCTCTCACATAAAATAGGCAAGAAAAAGCTTTTTCAATGGAGGGGAAGAGGGGGAGGTAAGAGGAAAAGAGTGAACCTTGCTCTCATCATATATGGCTGAAGGAGGGAATAATATGCACATGCAATTTGGTATGAAAATCTATCCTACACTATAGGAAAGTAGTGGGGAAGGGGATAAGTAGAGGGGGTGGAAGTAATAGAAGAGAAGCCAAATGGGAGGAGGGGGTAATTAGAAGTAAACACTTTTGGGGAGGGACAAGGTCAAAAGAGAGAATAGATTAAATGGGGGCAGGATAGGATGGAGGCAAATATAGTTAGTTTTTCACAACATGACTGTCATAGATATGTTTTACATGACTACACATGTGTAACCTGTATCGAATTGCTTGCCTTCTCAGTGGGGATGGGTGGGAAGAGAGGAAAGGTGAGAAGTTGGAATTTAAAGTTTTAAAAATGAGTGTTAAAAATTGTTTTTACATGCAACTGGAAAATAAGACATGCAGGCAATGGGGTATATAAATCTATCTTACCCTACAAGAAAATAGAGGTGAAGGGGAAAAGAGAAGGGAGGGGCATAATAGAAGGGAGGGCAGATTGGGGAAAGGAGTCATAAGAATGCATGCTGTCTTGGGGGCAATCTGAGGGGAGAGATGGAGAGAAAATTTAGAACTCATAATCCTGTGGGAATGAATACTGAAAACTAAAAATTAATTAATTAATTAAAAACTTGCTATTTTTTGGTATGTGTACCCTCAGCACTAGGAGAGTGCCTGTTTGGAGTCAGTTCCAGAAAGCCTACAAATCTGGGCTTGATTTGTTGTTTTGTGGATTGTCTAGACTTAAGAAAATGTTACTAATGCAGATTAAACTTAAGGGTGTATTGTACATACTTGGTTTTTTCTCCCAAGAGCACATCCTTGTCCTAATTGTTAGGTCTTTCTCTCTTCAAATTTTAGCATATCACTTATCTGTGTACATGTTCTATCCATACTGTAGGATGTAGCCTACTTGGGGGCATGGAATTTTTTTTTAAATTTTATCTTTATATCTGTTGTGCATAGAACTTAAAGAATGCTTATTGAACTTAAATAATACTTAAGGGTTCACTTTATCCTATATCCATTTATAGCAATAATATCATCATCAGCATTGCTGTTATTATATCCATTTAAACTTACTGCATTTTAAGCAATTTTCACATTTGAATTACCTTATGGCTTCAATCAGACTGCAACCTTCTTGAAGAAAGGGGTTATATGTTGCCCCCTTTTGGGGGAGTACCTTTCCCTCTGTCAGCTTTCTACTTCCTTTCTCTCTAACACACATTTTGTTTAGTATGCTGCTTTGAAAACAAAACTTTATGACTAATTGATAGTCAATTACTAAACTTTTTCTATGGAAGGCATCTCTCAATGTAACAAATACAGTTTGAAAGAAAGGTTTTAGTGAAGCTATATGTAGAGTGGAATGAAATTCTTTTCTCCATATGAAAGAAAAATGGGCTTGCTACTTCCATGCCCTCAATACGTTACCAAAAAATGTGTTTGCTAGTGTGAAGAAATTGCCTCAGAAAAATATATTCGAGTCATATAGTTAGCAAGGCCAAGCATTTAAAACAAATTTTTCTCTAGTTGATATTCTAATATATCTTGTCATATCTATCATTAAAAAAAAATCACCTACCATTTAAGTGGATTAGAACCACTTTTGAAAAGATACATTTCAAGAAATATTTTGCTGGAGGAGAGGGTAGGGAGGAGAAATGTAAAAGCATCTGAAAAGATCAAAATGAATTAAATGTCTGTTTTAATTGTAATAAGGTGATTTACAAGTACACTAATGCAGTTATCCAAGGAATTGGAGTGAAATGCCTTCAACTGATGGCCTGCCCAGTTACCCTGAGGTGCTGTCTAACTCAATTCATTCAGAATTAAGATACTGAATAAGAAAAAGAAGAAGAAAAATGAGAAGAAAATGAGCACTGTTCCTTAAAAAAATTGTTTTATGATTCTCTCCAAATCCCATTTATAAGAATTTCATTGGACAAGTTTTAAAATATAAGATGTAGAAAATTATTGCAATTAAAGTACCCCCATCTAAGAATTAACTGACCTAAGAAACAAAGTAGCTAAATACAACTATACCCAAAACTTGCTAAACTTATTATTTGTTGTTCCCACTAGATGAAAAACAATAAAGAAAAATAGTCTTTTAAAATAAGAATTATAGTGATTGTGATAAACAATGTAAAAAAAGACAAGCACAAATGCCACAAAGTTTAGATCTCTCATTTTCATGTAAGTGTAAGGTTTCTGATGAGACTACTTCACAGTTAAAGTATGTCTTCCCTTGGCGGTCACACAACTATTTAATTTTTATTCTGACATTGGGCTATTGAATTTCAAAGTTTCTGTGGAGAAACAAAGTTGATAATTTCTTCCATCACCACGAGGGAAAAGTTGAGGGTTACTTTTAAAAATATATTATTTTATAATATAATATATATTATTTAAAAATATATTATTTTATAATATAATATATATTATTTAAAAATATATTATTTTATAATATAATATATATTATTTAAAAATATATTATAGCTTTCAACTGTTTCTTCTAAACAAGGATTTATTATAAAATATCTTTTTATATACCTTATCCATTTTTTATATGCAATTTCTTTCTAATTATTAACTTGAACACCAACATATATGAACTTTTAATACACAAAGAACAGAAATGAGGTTAACACATAAAAATGTTAACCTCTATAGAGTTTGCTTTATAAAAAATATATTTTTAATATTACAATAACAAAACTTGTTTTCTGATTCCCCTTCTGAACTTTCTTCTTTCCTTCTTCTGTTATTGCTTCATGGTATCATTAGTGTTCTGTTCTTTTTCATACTCATTTGTTACTTGAACTTTTGCATTTTTTCTTAGACCTGGTAGCTCTAGATTTTGGCCATGAAGTTCTAGGAATGTTCATTTTGGAGCTTCTTTCAGAAAAAGATTGGTGAATTCTTTCTATTTTCACTTTGCCTTTTGGTTCTAAGAATTCTGACTAGCTTTAATTTGTAATTTCTTGAAATACAGCATCCAGACATTTTTTTTTTTGGCTATGTTCAATAGTTCTTAGATTACCTCTCCTTGAAGAACTTTGTCAGGTGCTCTTGATATAATATTTCTTTCATTTTGTTCTCCCCTCGAATCTTTTGGTTTTGTTTGAATATTTCTTTTGTGTTATTGAGTTGATTTCTGTTTGAATTATTCTAATTTGCAGGACATTTAGTTCTTGATGGAGGTTTTCCTCTGTCTTTTTTAAAGGTATAAATTCTCTTCATCATTCTTCCCTTGCCAGCCATTCCAAATTGGATCGCCTCTTTTGTTTCTTACAGGAACTCCTGCAGTCCCTATAGCCAGGACATAGTTTTCCCCTGAGGCTTTACCTAAACTTTCATGTTCACTGTCTTCTTTGAACTTTATCCCTCTAGGGTCTCTCAGTTCAAAGTATGTTCATGGTATATGCAGTTTTTCTTGGTTTGTTCATTATATCAGCCTTCAAATAGAGGTTGATGGAGGCAGAGGGCAGAAAGATACTTTAATCTAGTCAAGCTTGGCAACTGAATGTCTTGGGCAGGACTTGCTCTTGAGTATAGGTGTCAAAACTAGACCCCTCCTTAAGGCTGATCAGCTTCTGGACTCTGCCATGGGACTCTTCTCCAGTTACTCAGGCATTAGGTTCTCGCCAGGGTCTTTCACCTCTGCTACTCCTTTCCTCAAGCTGGTCTTTACTTAGAACCTTTCTCTTGTCATTGCCTTCAGGGCCACTGGTGCTATTCCAGTCTCTAACTGGAGCCTCTTGTTGATGCCCTTTTTACGACTGTCTACCTACCCCAGCTTGTCTCACCCAGTGTCTCCACAGGTTTCCTGAGAGACCCTGATACACCTAAAGAAGTGAATGTGAGGGAAAAGGAGGACTTTTGGAAGGTATCAGCTCAGATACTTACCCAAGTCTTTGAGGTTTTCTGACACATCTTCATTTATTGCCAGCCTTAAAGTCACCAAGTCTGAGAAAAGTTTTCAATGTAAAGAAAGGATAGGATAGGATAAATACAAAATCATGGAATTTGGGAAATGAAGGAATATATTGTCATCCTAGGATGTAAAGGAAACCAGATCCCTATAAATACCCTAACTGGGCTTAGAATAAAAGATATAAGATGAATCGCTTGGAGACAAAGGAGCCACAGAAGGACCTCAGGAAATACGTGGAGACACTAAAATAGATGAGCTGGGGTAGATGGAAGCAGAAAATGTGGGGATAATAAAGCATAGTTTCTGGTGCCAAGGGGCTTATAGACCAGTTAGGAGGAAAACACACACACACACACACACAACTATTGTATAAAGCCACGGTTCAAAGCTGCTTTCAGACCTTTGTTGACTGTAGTCTTAGTTCAGAGAATCTCTAATAGAATTCACATAGAACCAAACCTCACAATTATGCTTAAGATCTTCAGGAAGGCTATAAAGTTCTACTAGAAAAAAAATCTTGTTGTGAATGTGATATACAAGATAGTGGACAAATTGAAAGATATTCCATACTAAGTAGGAAAGAGAGAGAAAGAGACAGAGGGAGAGAGGGAGAGAGGGAGAGGGAGAGGGAGAGGGAGAGAGGGAGAGAGGGTGAGGGAGGAAAGACAAACACACACAGAAAGCCTTAGAAGATTTTTAAACTTAAGATTGTAAATTAGCTAAAAATGTTCTTTTCTCTGAAAACACTTTGTAGTCACAGAATATTCTTGCCTAAATGCATGATGAGATTTAGTTTTGGGGACAGAAAATCTCTGTAATAGAAAATGAAAGAGAGAGGATGGATGAATAGTTAAATGAGAAAGAAGATAGGTAACAGGGGGGTAAATTGTTAGTAGAAAGCATAAATCATACATTACTGCAGACAGTGTAAATTCCCAATATATCTTTTGGAGAGAAAGATCTGTAATCAGTATAGAAACCAAAGAAATTGTTGCCTTAAGTGAATGATTACTAATGAGAATGTTACTTAGCATTTAAACAATCTATATCTGTTAAATGTTTTAAAATGTATTGTTAATTATTTCTCAAAAGCCTGGGAGGTAGGGTAATAGATGAAATAAAAAGGACCAATAAATATGTCTTTGCAACTCTTAATGATTTTATTTTTTAGCACTATTAAAAAAAGACAAACTATGGTTTATGATTCTAATGAGTGGCAAATTAAGAACTATATTCAGTCTCTGAAGGAAAAAAATGCCAACTATGTCTTTTATTCAAATAGTCTCTTTTAAGTGATTAGGTAGAAAATCCACGTGTACAATCATCCTACAAACCCCTCTCTGTGTTACCTCTACATTGTAATCTCTGGTTGAATCCTTTAGGGGATGACTAATCCTAGTTTATGGTATTCTAAGGCCCCACTCCTGAAACTATAGCACACATAACCCCATCACTTTATTAATTTGTGTTTTCTCCCAAATTTATTAATTTATTTGTTTTGTTTTTCAAAAATCACTTCCATAAGTTCCAAATTTTCTCCTCCTCCCTCCAAGATGACATGCTGTCTTAGAAGTGTTCTACACTTGCATGCCTATTGAATACATTGTTCACATTAGTCATGTTGCATAAAAGAATTAAAACAAATGACAGAACCATGAGAAAAACAAAACATAACAAAAGAGAAAAGAGTCTGTTGCATTCTTCATTCTATCTCCATAGCTCTTTGGATGTGGATGGCATTTTACATCATGAGTCCTTTAGGTCTTTGCACTGTGTGAAGAGTCTATCAAAAACAGTCCTCACACACTGTGGCTGTTACTATGCATAATGTTCTCCTGGTTCTGCTCACTTTGCAGCATCAGTTCATATAAGTCTTTCCAAGTTTTTCTAAAGTCCATCTGTTCATCATTTCATATAGCACAATAGTATTCCATTACACTCATATGCTACAACTTGTTCAGCCATTCCTCAATTGATGAGCATCCCCCAATTTTCCAGTTCTTGGCTACCACAAAAAAGAGCTGCTATAAATATTTTTGTACATGGGGGTCCTATACACATTTTTATGATCTCTTTGGGATACAATCCTGAGGCAGTATTGCTGGGTCAAAGGGTATGCACATGTTTATAGCCCTTTAGGCATAGCTCCAAATGGCTCTCCAGAATGGTTGGATGAGCTCATCCTCCAGCAATGAATTAGTGTTCCAACTCTCCAACATCATCTCCAACATTTATCATTTTCTTGTTTTGTCATGTTAGCCAATCTTATAGGTGTGATGTAGTGGTACTTCAGAGATGTTTTGATTTGCATCTTTCTAATCAATAGTGATTTAGAGCATTTTTTCATATGATTATAGATATCTTTAATTTCTTCTTCTGAAAACTGCCTGTTCATATCCTTTGACCATTTATCAATTAGGGAATGATTTGTATTCTTGTGAATTTGATTCAGTTCTCTATAAATTTTAGAAATGAGGCCTTTATCACAGACACTATTTGTAAAAGTTCTTTTCCACTTTTCTGTTTCCTTCCTAATTTTGCATTGGCTTTGTGCAAAAACTTTTCAATTTGATGTAATCAAAGTTATTCATTTTACATTTCATAATGCTCACAGTTCATTTACTTTCAATCACCATCTAGGAGACACAACTAACTCAAATCAAAGGCATTTTCTGAAAGAGTATGAAGATGTGGGATGCAGTTTTTTACAAATACACACAGTGTTGGAGGGAATAGTAGGTGCATATGTAAAATACACTAGTGGAGAAATGCATAGTTAAGAGCAAATATGAGTAAGGTAGTTTACATCTGGTACTGCAAGGTCCTGGTGTCTTTTTTTAATTCAAATTTATTCTATTTCCAATTTATGGAATAAAACAAACATTTCTATAACATAGTATAATAAAAAAGATGATTGCACACGAAACTGCAAATCTGTTATGTATAATTTGCTATTCCTTTTAAATATATAATAAATTTATGTAAATTTCTTGCCCCCCTTTTGTTTTCACTTCCCTTCCTCCTTCCCTAGAGACACCTTTAGACACAAGTGTGTATGCATATTTATACACACATATACACACAAAATCATTCTATACATACATCTATTTATCAATTCTTAATTGGGATGTAGATAGCATCTTCCTTCATTGGTCCTTTGTAGTTAACTTGGGTATTTATAATAGTTAAAATTACTTAGTCACTCAAAGTTATTCTTAAAACAATATTGATGTTACTGTATACAATATTCTCTCAGTTCTGCTTATTTTGTTTTTTACTATTTCATGCAAATCTATGCAGTGAATTAGTGTCCCAATTTTTCCACATCCCCTTCAACATTTGTTGCTTTCCCCTTCAGTCATTTTTAGCCAATCTGATATGTTTTTTAAATGTGCATTTAAAATGTGCATTTCTTTAATCAGTAATAATTTAGAGTATTTTTATATGACTATAACTTATTTTGATTTTTTCATCAAAAACCTGATTATTTTTATGCTTTGATTATTTATCAATTCAGGAATGACTTGTATTCTTACAGATTTGATAAAGTTTTTTACATATTTGAGATATGAGACCTTTATCTGAGAAATTGCCTCTAAAAATCCGCACATTCCCATTTTTCTGCATTCCTTCTGATCTTGGCTATATTTGTTTAATTTGTCCAAGTACTTTTTAATGTAATGTAATCAAAATTATCCATTTTGTACCTCATGCTGCTCTCATTTGTTCATAAATTGTTCACCTATCCATAGTCTGATAAGTAATATGTTCCATCTTCTTCAAATTTTCTTATAATGTCTCTATATCTAGGCCAAGTATCCATTTTGACTTTATCTTGGTCATTGGTGTAAGATATTGGTTTATGATCAGTTTCTGACAAACTGCTTTCCACTTTTCCCAACAATTTTTTTTTACCAAATAATGAATTCTTATCCCAAAATTTTAAATCTTTATATTTGTCAAATGCAAGGTAACTGTATTTATTTGCTGCTGTAAATTGTTTGTCTACTCTGTTTCCTTGATTTACCTTTCTATTTCTTAGCCAGTACGAGAGAGTTTTAATAATTATTGCTTTATAACATTGTTTCAGATCTGGGACTGCTAAATCCCCTTCCTTGACATGTTTTCCTCATGATTTCTTTTGATAGTCTTGACATGTTATTATTTTTTCTAACTCAGTAAAATAGTTTTTGGTAATTTAATTGAGGTGGAATTGAATATATAATACAATTAAGACAAAATTGTCATTTTTATTATATTGACGCTGCCTACCCATGAACAATTGATATTTCTCCTATTATCTAAATCTGATTTTATTCATGTAAAACGTTTTTATAATTTTATTTATATAGTTTCTTACTTTGTTTTCCAGATGTATTCCTAGATATTTTATACTGTCTAGAGTTATTTTAAATAGGGATATTTCTTACTATCTCTTCTTGCCTAGTGTCTCTTACCTCAGCATGGCATGCTTATTCTGTTCTCCTAGGGTCAGCATCTCTTTTGGGCAAGTTTCTCAGCTATACTCCCTAACCCCATTTATCTTTGTATCTTTATCAATCCTTCTAGGAGTAACCATTCATTTACCGCAGGGCTGTCTAACTTGACTGCTTTTTCTTTCCCTTTAGTCTACCCTAATTTTAGTTTATTTTAAGATGAATTCTTTTCTCAATTAAAAAAATAAAACACCTGATTTTCTTTCCCTCCCACCACCCATCCACCATCTTTGGGGCTCAATTTTGTTTTAAAAAATTAAACAAAAGGCCTTGTAACAAATATGCCTAGACAAGCAATATAAATGGCCAGATTGGGCCATGTTAAAAATATGTACTCTTATTAAACACCATGAGTTCGTCTCTGTCAGTAGGTGGATAAGTACTTTTAGCACTGGTCTTCTAGAACCATGGTTGGTTACCGCATTGATTCTTAAGTCTTTCAGAATTGTTTGTTTTCACATCATTATGATTTTTATAGAAATTGTCCTCTTGATTCTGCTATCTTCGTTCTGCATTAGTTCACACAAGTTTTCCAGGTTTCACTGAAACCATAACTTCTATCATTTCTAATGACCTAATAGTGTTCTATTGCATTCATACATCATAATTTGCTCAGTCACAACGAATACTCCTCCCACCTTAGTTTCCAATCCTTTGTTACTACAAAAACAATTGCATAAATAATTTTGTACATATGGGTCTTTTCCCTCTTTATTTGATCCCCTAGGAGAATATGCTTAGTATTTGTATTGCTGGGTCAGAGTTACCAGTTTAATTACCTTTGAGACAGTTCAAAATTACTTTTCAGAATGTCAGAATCCTTCCACAGTTTCACTAAAAGTACATAAATGTGTATATCTTTCCACAGCCCATCCAATATTTTCATTGTCCTTTAAAAAAAAAAAACTCAGTCTGATAGAATATCAGAGTTGTTTTAGTTTGCATTATTCTAATAGTGATGTAGAGACTTTTTTTCATATGACATTTGATATCTTGGACTCCTTTCTTAGAAAACTGCCTTTTCATATTCTCTGACCATTTGTCGCTTGGGAAAATGGCTTTTATTTTTTAGAAATCTGAATCAGTCCTTATTTGTCTTGGAGATAAGATCTTTGTCAAAGAACCATACTGTACAATTTTTCTCACTCATCTCCCTTCTAATTTCAGCTATATTACTTTCTTTTTTCGCAAAAACTTATTAATCTTATAAATCAAAATTATCTTTTATCTTCTATGATCTTCATCTTTTTGTTGTCAACTCTTCCCCTATTCATAAATTGAAGAACTGATTTCTTTCTTGCTCCTTTAATTTGTTTATGATGTGACTTTTTCTGTCTAAGTTATACGCAAATTCAGAGCTTGTTTAGATTTGTAATGTGAGTTATTGTCTATAACTAATTTCTGGCAGACTGTTTTTGATTTTTTCCAGCAGTTTTTATTGAATAGGGCCTACTTACCCCAATATCTGGGGTCTTTGGGTCAAGCAGTAGGCTACTAATTTCATTTGTTTTCTGTATGTTGAATATATATTCCCATATATTGTAAGCTATTCCTCTGATTAACATATTTCTTTTTCTAATTGAATTAAACTTTGTTTTTGATTAATGCAAATATATTTCTTTCTCTCAAACTTACCCACCTCATTGAAAAAAGAAAATCTTTATAACAAGTATGCCTTCATCTGCACTATGAGTATATTACCACTATAAGGAATTGGGTAACATTTTTCACCACGACACCTCTGGGCTTGTGGTTGGTCATTGCGTTGATCAGCAATCCTAAATTTTTCAAAGTTGTTATGATTACAAAATTGTTTTTATCATTTAATTTGTTCTTTTCATTCTGCTCATTCCACTCTGTATCAGTTCATATAAGTTTTCATAGGTTTTTCTGAAATGATCTCTTTCATCATTTCTTATAGCACAATTGTATTTCGTGACATTCATATATCATAATTTGTTCATAGATTTCTAATTGATGAGCACTCCCTTAGTTTACAAATCTTTGCTATTGCAAAAAAAAGTTGCTGTAAATATGTTTGTATATATGTATTCATTGCTATTTTTCTTTCTTTCATCATTTCTTATAGCACAATTGTATTTCGTGACATTCATATATCATAATTTGTTCATAGATTTCTAATGGATGAGCACTCCCTTAGTTTACAAATCTTTGCTATTGCAAAAAAAGTTGCTGTAAATATGTTTGTATATATGTATTCATTGCTATTTTTCTTTGTTTTCCTTGGAGTATAGACCTGAGACAAAAGGTATGCACACTTCAGTAACTTTTGGGGTATATTCCAAAATGCTTTCCAAAATGAATGACCAAGTTCACAACTCCATCACAGTGCAATAATGTACCCACTTTTCCATGTACCCATGAAAAGCCTTTTTCATTTTCCTTTGGTTAACTTTGCCAATCCAATATATATGAAGTAGAACTTCGAGTCATTTTGATTTGCACCTCTCTCATTATTAGCAAATTAGTGTATTTTTTTCATAAAGTTATTATTACCCAGATTTCTTTCTTAGATCACTGACTGTTCATATCACTTGACCATTTATCACTTGAGTAAATGTCTTTTAATCTTAGAAATTTGAATCTGCTTCTTATATATCCTGGAAATAAGGTCTGAGAAACTTGCTGCAAATCTTTTTACCCCATTCACACGCATCTTTCTATTTTAGTCAATGCCAGATCATTTTGGTGATTGCTCCTTTATAGTGTAGTTTGGAATCTGGTACTCCTGTGCCCTCTTTCCACCTTCCCCCTCCCCATTATTTCCCTTGAAATTCTTGACTTTTCATTTCTCCAGATGATTTTTACTACTTTTTTCTAGCTTCATAAAGTAATCTTTTGGTCATTTAATTAGTATAGAACTCAATTAATTTAGGTAGTATTATAATTTTTATTACATTGGCTCAGCCTATCCATGAGCAATTAATATTTCCCCAATTATTTATGTCTGTCATTTCCATAAAGAATGTTTTGTATTTGTATTCATATAGTTCTTATGTTTCTGGTAGAAGACTCCCAAACATTTTATGCATTATATAATTGTTTTAAATGGAATCTCTCTTTTAATCTCTTCCTGTTGTGTTTTATTAATAATATAAAGAAATAATAAAGACTTATGTGACTTTATTTTATAGCCTATACTTTTGCAAAAGTTATTAGTTCAATTAATTTTAGTTAGCTCCCTATAGCTCTCTACAACATCCTATACCTATAAAAAGCAATAATTTTGATTCCTCTTTGCCTATGCTTATTCCCTTATTTTTTTTGTCTTATTGCTATGACAAGCATTTCTATCCATATATCAAATTGAAGTAATACCAATGGATATCATTGTTATTCCCTGATCTTATTGAAAAGACCTCTAATTTTTTTCCCATTACCTGTGATTCTAGTTCTTGGTTTTAGATACATAACATAACATAACATAACATAACGTAACATAACATAACATAACATAACATAACATAACATAACATAACATAACACAACACACTAATTGTAAAAGATCTAGCCTATCTATTGTTTTAAAAATTCTATTCAGGCCCTTAACTTCTTTCTTGGGTTTCTTTTTTTAGTTAGATTTGTCTAGCTCTGGAAGGGACTATTTGGAGGTCCTTTATTATTATTTTAATAGTATCTATTTTTCCATACAACTCATTTAGCTTTTCCTTCAAGCATTTAGATACTATTCTGTTTGGTGCATATGTGTTAAGCATTGAATTAATGCATTGTCTGTGGTATCCTTTGGCAAGATGTAGTTTTTTTTTCTAGTTTAATTTTAAAGGTAGTTAGGGGTATGACTAAATCTTCAGCCAGACAATGATTAGTTGATTTATAATTGTACCAAGTTTTGTTGAGGAACCCTTTCACATTTCCTAAAGGAAAAGTGAAGCATGCACATTTCTTTATACTTCCTCTATCTACTTCAGACTTGTCACTTAATTTTCCCTGATTATGTTACTGATTGCCAGTCTTAAGATGTAAATGTCTGAAGAATCATGTAAATTTCAAAATATCTGAAGGTCTATGGCTGTTTTTGTCAGCAATGTCTAATAGCATGGTGGCAACAGATTTATCTCTATTAGCATAGTAGCAGTGTTGTGCACTGAAATAGCAATGGCTGATATAAGAAGTTTCTGCCGTATGGCATTTGACCTGACCCTTTTGCAGACAGAGGTATTGGAAGTGATAGGACAATGCTAAGCTAAAGTAAAATGTAAAGTGACTCATGAGCAGTATTGTGCAACAATATTATGTCTTGTTGAATTTTAACTATCAGCCTCCCAATAGATTTTAGTTACAAGTTAACTTACTGAATCTTGTTTAAATTATTCCTGGTACAATTATTGACCCCAGGATATTGAGGTGGAGCTTTATTATTGAACCAGAGAATATAAGAATGGGAAGCCTAATTAAATGTCAGGCACCCCCAAGAGCTGAATCTAGGCAAACTGCAATCTCTGGGTACAGAAAATGGTACAATTCAGCATCCTCTATGAGTCTTGGCTGAACAGTCCCTCTATTCTAGACTCATCTAGACAAAATAAGGAAGTATAGGGATTGGACCTCTGATTAACTAGAACAGATAATTAACTATACCAGTGAAGGCAGGCAAATTCTTACAGACTTGCCTAGAGCATAGAGAGATTCAATTATTTATTAAGGATTATGAGTCAGTATGTGGAAGAGATTAAGTTATTTATTAAGGATCATGAGTCAGTACGTGGGAGAGGCGTGATAGGAACCTGAGTCTTTCAGCTTTGCTCTCTATCCACTATGCTTTGTTGCCTCTCTTGAAAGATACTAAGAATTCTAAGATATGAGGTGAGAAAGGCATGAATTCCAAGTGTGAAGGACGGTCTATGCAAAGACATATTGGTTGGAGATGAAATGTTTCATTTGAAAATGTTTCTAAAACATTGACTTAGAAGACACATGTAAGTCCATTTTGCCATGTGTATATCCACATGTATGGATAGAAAAAACTTGTTTGTATTTCATTTTGTAGCAGCAGAGGCAGCAGCAGCAGTAGTAGTGGTAGAAGTAGTTTGTAGTAGTAGTAGAACTCCAAAGACATTTTTATTAGTTTGATATTTTTAAAGCAATAAAAATATTTCTTCTCTAAACTAACTATGAATTAGGATGCTAAATTAGGAAAGGGAATATCTTCTTTATATTTTCTGTAAATTAGATGGATTCCTACACATCTGAAAATGTGTTCCTGTGTGTTTGTAACTATGCTGTCTACTACACAAAGGGTCAAAAATTCTTTTGACAAGATGGTTCCTCTGAATCAATTTTGTGAATTTATCATCATCTCCACTCAGAGTCCATTATGAAATACTTTTGCCTTCTCCTAATCCTTTCCTCCATGTGTGTTGTTTTTAGAAGTCATGCCATAGCTTGGGCTTTCCCCTGAGCCTTATTTGTTGTAGGGTTCAGTACACTTTTCTACCCCATTGGATGAAGTGTGGATGTTTCTTAATATAGATGTAAATCTCCTGAAATAGACCTGTTCTGGACATCTGACTGTTAACCATTTCTCTCCACATTTCCTGGGAGCAGTATTTTTCCTTAAAAAGAATATTGTGGGGAAATGATAAATCTGTTGGTATTTTGATCAGCCCTTTCTTGATTCTGTCTTTATTAGCATAAAACTAACATTCTGATTGTCTCAAAGTGAAATGGTAACAAGAATAAAGAGAAGAGTCAACTATATTAATATTCACAATAATACAAAAGTGATAAATTTACATGTTACAGCATTCATGTCAATGTTACTAATACAGACAATAGCAAGCAATCTATCAACAAATATTTATTAAGATCATACTAAATACTAGACACTTTTTCTGGGAACTGAGAATGCAGATATAAAATAACTCCTTTCAAAGAATTTATTGGGGTAAAAACACCTGTTCACAGATAAGGAAGTTTAGGATATATAAAATACAAATACAAAGTGATTTTGGAAATGGGGGACACTAGCAACTGGGAGAATCAAGAAAAGCCTCTTAGAAATCATGGCATTATAAAGTTGTAGATTTAGATATTGAAGGGAACTTAAAGGACACAGGATATTTTACAAATGAGGAAACTTGGGTCCAGGAAAATTAGGTAACTTGCCCAGGTTGGACAGCCAGTAAATATATGAGATATGAATCAAAATCAGAAGATTTGAAATGAATCTTGCAGAGAGTGAGGGATCCAAAAGGAGAAGGTAGTGCGAGGGGTGAATTCTAGGAATGGAGGATAGCCTATGCAAAGGTATGGAGAGGGGAGAAGAAATGCCCTGTCCAGGGAATAACAAGTAGGTTAATCTGGCTACTGTGTATAGTGTCTGAGGGAGAGCAATGTGTAATCAACATGGAAAAAGCAGGACTGGTCTATATAAGCTAAGCTACTCACATGGCAAATGTGAATGAAAGATACCCCCACCTCAGATATCTCTCTTTTCTGTTGTTGATTCTAAAGGAATTAATCATTGCCTCCTATTGAGATACAAAAAAGTAGGGGGCGGAGCCAAGATGGCAGAGTAGAAGACTCACATTTGCTAGCTCCAAACCCACAGCCCATGGATTCCCTCTAAAAAGAACTCCTGACAAATTCTGGAACAGTGGAAGCTGCGCAGAAACACAGTGAAGGAGATTTCCATTGCAGAGAGCCCTAAAAAACCCACTGCAAAGGTACCCCAGATGGGAGCGGAGTCCTCCCCTCCCCCGCCCCAGCCACGCAGCACGGAGAGGAGCGAGCAGACCCAAGCAGGCGTCAGGGACCTGAATCTCTGGCAGCTGCGAAGGTCCCTCCACCCACAGACGCACAGGTCGGTGAGAGAGATGGGCTGAGAGGGGAGCGGGGTATCTCCAGGATTCGAACCCCCGGGGGCCGCGGCAGAGGTGAGGCGGAGGCAGCTCCACCTGAGACTCCCGGGGCAGGCGGGGGCTCCGTGGCGGCGTCTCTATTGCAAGAGATCTCTGCATAAACCCCCTGAGGGAACTGAGCCTGAGAGGCGGCCCTGCCCCCACCTGAGAACCAGCAGATAAGCTGCCACTGAAGAGCAGTCAGGCCTGTCCCTGAAAGCCCTGAAGCTGGGGAGCAGCATTTGAATCTCAGACCCCAAGCACTAGTTCGGGCAGACCTAGGCTGGGGTGGAGAGGACTCTCATAAGTCAAGTAACTGGCTGGGAAAATGCCGAGAAAAGGGAAAAAAACTAAGACCATAGAAGGTTATTTTCTTGGTGACCAGAGATTGCGCCATTCCTCTCTGAGGATGAAGAGATATG
>CM053772.1:137585706-137640017 GCA_028658325.1 Potorous gilbertii
ATAGAAGAGAGGGCAGATTGATGATATGGGTAATTAGAATATCCAGTGTATTGGGGAGGAGGGAGGGCACAAATGGGGAGAAAATTTTGGAACCCAAAATCTTGTGAAAATGAATGTAAAAAGTTAAATAAATTTATTGAAAAAGAAAAAAATAATAAAAAATAATAATAATAAAAAAATAAAAATAAAAAAAATTTAAAAAAAGGAAAAAAAAGATACAAAAAAGTAGAAAGGAGTAACAATTGTCATTAACAATAATTAATACTGAAGCATATATTAGTTTACAAAATGAAGCTTTTGCTTGATGGAATATGTCATAACGAGTATTCCCATTGAGGTCTTGGTTGGACTAGAATGGCTGGAGTACTTCTACTCCATGACATGAGTAAAAGGGCCAAGGATATGACTTTTTGTAGAAAAATACAAAGGAAAGTTTAGTGTTTCATGGCCTTGGAGCCAGGAAGACATGAGTTCAAGTTTTATTTCTGACCCAAACTGGCTATGTGATCCTGAGCAAATTGCTTAATCTATCAGTTTTCTAGGACTGTGGTATCAAACTCAAATAGACAGGATTCCTATAGGCTTCATATTGACTTAGAAAACCATACGTTAACACTATTTAAGTTTTATTGCATTTTTATTTATTTTATTAAATATTTCCCAATTACATTTTAACCTGGTTGGGGCACACTTGCCTGTCACATACAGTTCACAGGGCAGGTCTGCTTTAGGCAACTCCCTAAGACTATGAATTGCAGAACAGGTGCTACTAAAGATAAAATCTAGTAGCCAATCAATATATGTGACTTTTTTTATTGGAGAAAAAAAGGACAAATTTCTAACGTACCACTACAAACTAAAAGGAAAATAGCAGGTTGTAGATCAAGCATTCTTCCTCCAAGTGAAAAAAAGCAGGGAACCAAACTCCAGGCTGCTTGAGGTGGTATTTGAGGACATGTCTACCTGTGGTATAGGACCTTCTTGTGGGAAATCCAGTACTCTATGAGGCTCAGAATTTCAACATTACTGTGACTACTGTAGCAATCCAGCAAAAATCTACTTGCTATAAAAAAGCAACAGAAAATTTAAAAAACATTAAAGTCAGTGCAAGAAGCTAACATTTTTAGAGAAAAAATGAATAAAAATGATGAAAAGGAAAATTAGAAACTATATAATGTGAGTGTCCTTTCCCTGGAAGAAGTCCTGGTCCATAAATATGCAATATTAAAGATAGCTGAAGGAACTATTAAGCACCAGGAAGATAATTACAAAAATTTCAAGCAAAAAAAAGCTTTCTTAAAAATAATATCTGTAAATTACAAGATCAAAAGGAAAATTATATGATCTTTGTAAGAAAACAAATACAAAAAGAATAATTTGAGAACTTAGCACGATAGGGCTAACATCCATCCTGTCCTGACAAAAGCCCTATAGTCAAATGTCACCCCCTGAGAAACTTGAAAATGTCAGAAATAACATGTGGATGCCAGCTTAATGATGTCAGTATCTAAAAGTAGAGTAAAATGTCTAAAAATGGAATTATGAAATTCATTTTATAGAATATACTGTGAAACAGATGGCTACTAATTAGGTTCTTTTATCATGTAAAAACTGACTATTTTTGAGTGCTAATAAGGTTCCATGTGTACAGGGTATTCTGGGAGGATCAGCATCTCTAGTGTGAAAGCTTGCTGAGCCCTTTTTAGGGCTCCTCATCCACTTTTGGTACCCACTTGGCACTCAGCTCTCACTTGTGTCTCCAAGAAGCTATAGCATGTGCAGCAGTCACTCTCCAGTAAGAGCATCTCAACAGGCTAAACCAGGCTGAAGGTAGCCAATAGACCTCAAACTCATAGGTAATTTAGGGGGATGTCTACTCCAGTCATATGAAGACATCCCCATGGGGAAATTTGGAGATGAGAACAATTTATTTCAAGGGCCATGAAGTTGGCTAAAACATGCATGCACTGTGAGTCTGTTAGAACTTGGTCAAACATTGAAGACACCAAAGTTATCCACTGCATCTTGGACCATCACCAGTCATCTTGACTTCTGTCTTGCCAGTGGACTGAACTGGTTCTGGAAGGGAGGATGAGGCTGATGGCTTTGTGTAACTCTGTCTTACTTAAATACAATTCACGCAAGAGTCAAGACATCATCCCATGAGGTAAATGGTCTTCTTCAAAAGCAAAGGAAAATAATAAGAAGAAAATTCCATGTTGAAAAGAAAAAATGGTTTTATTTTGAAGGCATTTGTTGTAAATCCTTTGAGTGTGTCATCAAGAAATTCAATTGCCCTGGGATTCTTCAAGGCTATGCCTGTGGAACCCAAGACTGGTCTATATATACTGTGTTAGAAACCATGCTCAAAAAGCTTCAAGTTCAGTCCTAGGATCAGATTGTCTGCTTCTGGAAATCAGCCTAGGTAACCACAAAGATGCTCAGTACCAGTTTGTCTGTCTACTTAGTGACAGATGATTTGGCTTTTAGTAACCCATGAAACAAAGAAAAAACATAATGGACCTCAATCCTATGCAATCCCTATTTTGCTTCTAAAGTGACTAGACTAAGTCAAATATTGCTTGCTCCCTGAAACACAAATGAATCTTTTTTTTAAGCAATATTGTTATTAGTTATGCAATACCACTGCAAGTGATAATGTAACAGTGGTTGTCACTGAATATCCATCAGGATACTCCTTCATTTTGCCTTTTTCCAGGGGCCCCTTGACAAAGCTCATGCTTATCCTGAGACATCTGGCTTTTATGCCTTTCTCCTTCTTTTGTAATATTCCCACATGTGGGAGGTGGGGTGAGATGAATGGGCCATGCCAAAGGGGATTGATTAGCTGCTTAGCAGAAAGAACCTCCCATTCAAAGCACTTTAAAGGGAGAAACAAATTTATTTCCTTCTTTTTCCTTTCTTTCTTCTTAATGCATCTCTTGGGATTCTGACAGCACTTCCCTTGAACTACTCTAGAGATGAAGTGGAGGATATGTTCTCTACTTCCCCAATTCAAGTTGTTTGCACATGGCAGCAAGAACATGTGCTTGTCTAGTTCACCCTAAGACAGTACCTTCAAGACCTAGTAGCCTCTTCTGGTGAGGGCTTACTTCCTTGACTAGGGGCAGCTAGGTGGTGCTGTGGATAGAGCACCACTGCAGGAATCAGGAGGACCTGAGTTCAAATATCACTTCAGACACTTGACACTTACTAGCTGTGTGACCTTGAGCAAGTCACCTCACCCCAATTGCTTCATCCTGGGTCATCTCCAGTCATCCTGAGCACTGGATTCAGATGGCTCTGGAGGAGAAGTGAAGCTGGTATCCTGCGCAGCCCTCCCTTCCTCAAAACAAAGTCAAGTGCAAATCATGTCATTATTTCTCTGATGGCATGGTCTTCTTCGGCAATGAAGGATGAACACACTTCCTTGATTGAATAGTAATCCTAAGAGATATACACATTTTTCAGATCTGTTAGCTACCTTGGGAGAACAGGAGGCTTTAGATTCCACAATCAGTACTAGTTGTCCTAGTTTTCCCTGCAGTTATACTTCTTAAGGAAGATTTCTGTCAATGGGAGGATGAATCATATATTCCAGGCTGACCAGCAGATATGGATGTTGAGTGAATTGCCCAGAAAACTGCTGCAGTTACCTAAAGACCGCCGGGCTTTCTCATCCATCCTGCAACTGAGTTCTCCTACATGTTCTTTCTCATTTGATTGAAACCACACAGAGTAGGGACTTTCTAGCCTTTCCACTTTTATTCTCAAATTTTACAATTATATTTGACACATTGTAAGTGCTTTCAATGTCTTTTTATTCACTAATTAATGCTGCTTTTATATGAAAATCACCATTATTAAATATGCTATAAGCATATATGTATTATGATATATCTCTTTGTGGCCCTTTAAGTAACTCAAATGGTGATATCTTGGACACTGGTTATTTCATGATTTGTGGCCATGTAGCATCACCTATGAGAACATAGCTATTGTAATGGTTGACTTTTTTATTTGAATTATATTACAAAACAATGTGTGTGTTTGTGTGTGTGTGTCTGTGTGTATGTGTATCCTCTTTGACCTTGAGACTTCACTGCTGGACATATACTATAAGGAAGTCAAAGATAAAAATATATATACCAAATATATATACCAAATTATAATAACACTTTTTGTAATAGAAAAGATAAGGATAGAGAGAAGGATTGGACCTATGATTTCATTAGTAGGGAAACCCTGACAATACTGTTTGGTGCTTTCTCTGAAACTGATAGTCTTAGAGAATCATCTAGAACACTGAGAGGTCCAAAGTTACATAGCCAGAGGCAAGATTCCATTAGAATGTAATCCCCCGAGAGAAAGAACTGTCTTTATTTTTGCTTGTATTTGTATCCTTACTGAAATACAGTAAGCCCTTAAAAAAATGTTTGTTGATTTGACTTGAATATGATGTAGTCAGATGAACAGTGAATTATGCTAGGGAGCTAGGTTTGTTTGAGGTAGCATAGCATATCAATAGGATATTAGACATGGGCTCAAGAAGACCCTGATTCAAATCTTGTATCAGGTACTTTATTAGCTGAACAAGTAAATTAACCTCTTCATGTTTCAATTTCCTCATCGGTAAACTGAGGGGATTGGACTCGTAACTTCTTACATTCTTCACAGTTACAAGTCTATGATTCTCAGCTACATCTTGAAAAAAAATCCTAGTTGATAAGATGCTATAACTACTTATGCTCATGTGTCTTTTCAGTGCTCTTTATGCACAATAATAGTGTAAGATCACAGTCATACATAACTAATAGACATAAATTCAAAGGAAGGGAATATATGTGGTAAAAAGATGACCTTTTATGGTAGAAAGCAATGATCATTGAAAGCCCTGAACAATTTTCCAAATGTGATCCAGGCTAATCCCCTTTCCTTCCATTTTTATACAAATATCTAAAATATACACTTTGATGGACTAGCTCAATGGGTTGCCCCTCTAACTACATACTACAATTTGGACAAAAAGTATTTCTTATTCATTTTCTTTCATTTTTAACAGTGAAACTAATGTCTTTCACATTGTTGTGGATTTTACTGAGGAGGTATTACGGCATTCTGAATCTAAAGGAAATGAGTACATATCATCTGAACAAATGCTAGACCTGAGGATGCCTAGGTAGACAATTATCCTAGGGAGGTGGCAGGGGAATGTAGCTGCCCATAGATGCTAGTTCTAACTGCAGGTTCTCTGATCATAATAACTCAAGAAGATCTGAATGCATATGCTCCACATGTAACCTTCTTGTCCCCCCTATTCCTCACCTTGCTCCCACTTACTTCCTGGGCACTCAATTTCTTTCCATTTGAAAATTACTGTGGGATCTATTCCTTCTTCATTGCTACTTGAATAATGTTACTGATTCTTTGAGAGAACTAGGACTGAGAGATGCAGTCTCAGGGATGAAATTACCAGCAGGGTATCTGATCCTAGCCCTCAAAGCTCTATGCTGGTCCACCATCTTCCAGGCCTCCATATCCTTACACACTCACACACTTATTCACAAATTTGCTATGTTCTCTCTCTCTCTCACCACTATTCTCTGAATAAAGTGCAAAGATTTTTAAAACAAACTTTTGTCATTATCAGAAACAGAGGAGTCATCAAACTTGGGCTCTAACACTGTGGTTCTGCATATGGTTAGAAAAGAGGGAAAATAGAGGGGCAGAGCCAAGATGGCAGAGTAGAAAGACTCACATATACTAGCTCCGAACCCACAGCCCATGGATTTCCTCTAAAAAGAACTCCCAACAAATTCTGGAACAGTGGAAGCTGCTCAGCAACACAGTGAAGGAGATTTCTGTTCCAGAGAGCCCTGAAAAACCGACCACAAAGGTCCCTTTCCTATCGGACGGGAGCAGAGCCCTGCCCTGCTCCGGCCACATGGCACCAAGAGGAGAGAACAGATCCGAGCAGGCTTCAGGGACAGAATCTCCAGCGGCTGCGAAGGTCCCTCCACCCACAAACTCACAGATCAGTAAGAGAGATGGGCTTAGAGGGAAGCGGGATGTCTCTGGGACTCAGGCACCCTCGAGAGGCAGTAGCAGAGGCAGCAGGTGGCCAGAGGCTCCCAGAGCAGGCAGGAGCTCGGCAGGAGCTCCATTACAGAAGGTCTCTGCATAAACCCCCTGAGGGAACTGAGCCTGGAAGGCAGTCCTGCCCCCACCTGAGCATGAGAAATTAAGCTCCCATTGAATAGCAGCCAGGCCTGTTGCTGAAAGCCCTGAGGCTGGGGAGCAGCATTTGAATCACAGACTGCACAGAAAATGCATATTGTCCATACTATAATATGCAGCTGGATGGGTAGTTTGTCTAGTTAGTTCATTAATATGTATATCTTGGACAGCAATATTGAAGTTGGCCCAAGTTTGAGTAGGACAAGAAAATCAGGCTGGAATACATTTAGGAAATTATACAGTGCTTTCAATGATCCCAAACTGCTTCACACTGGGAAAGGTCATTTCTTCAACGCCAATATTTTCCCAGTGAGACAACACTCATTTTAAGCCAACAAAAATCTATCAAACATCTCTGCAAGGTACTGTTAGAAGCTGCAGATAAAAAGAGAATAAAGAATGGTTTATTATAGCTCCAAAGGGGCTCACATTGAATTAGGAAACTACAACATATACACAGCTGAACCAATAGAAGACAATTTTAGGAAAGAGAGAATATTGACAGCTTAATAGAATGAGAGAAAACTTCAAGGAGAAGATTGTACTTGATCTCAGCCTTGAAGAAAAGTAAGGATTCTGAAAAGTGGAGATGAGGGAATTCATAGGAGACAGCTTTTGGAAATGCACAGCATGAGAAGATTGAAGATCTGAATATTTGGAACACATAGTAGTCTAGTTTGGCTAGAACAAAATGAGTACAAAAGGGAGTACAGACAGTTCTCACTTTACGTAACTTTTGATAGAAACCTGCATTAAAATAGAAAGAAAACAACCTATCACTTAGGTTAACTTTACAGTATAGTACTGTGCTCTCACTCACCACTCCTGCTCCTTCCCTCATTCCCAATCTTTAAAAAAAACCTAAAAAAAGAAACCCTAAAAAAATCCCCTAAGTGAAAACAGGAGAACCAATATAGAGAGACCTCTACCTCCACCTGACTGGGAGGTAAGAGAGGAGATTAGCTTGAGATCTCTGGGGTCAAGAGAAGAAACCTTTGCCAACTCTTCCTACCCATTCATTCATGTGATTGTACCCCCTTCCTGTCTGTCTTCTGTCCATCCTCTCTTGTCTGTGTCCATATCTGCCCCCATGTGTCTGCCCCCCATATGTTCTTCTCAATTCCAGCCAGGCCCTCATGTGACTGGCCCTGCTTCTGTGTTCCTCCTTCAGCTCCTAATCTTATTTCCCTATTTCCAGCACCCAAGTATCCTTGAACCATGTGCCAGCCTCTTTTCTGCCTCTCTTCTCTCTCCCTAACCCATGCTGGAGGGTAAATTTGCATTACTGGTAAATTGTGTAGAGGTCAGTAGAATGATCCACTTAGTAAAGCAGGAATTGTCTATTTTATAAAATAGAGCTACAAATTAAGTTGAGGTCAGTCTCCTAGAGGGCATTAAGAGATGGGCTGAGGAGTGTGTATTTTATCCCAGAGGTGGTAAGGATCACTAAGTGACCTGTGCCCAGGGAAATTATTTGTAGTACTGAAAAAATAATACACTTACACTTGCACATATATGATAAATCACCTGGTTTGGTTATCTTCATTGATTAAGTCAACTGACTAGGAGCCAATTGAGCGGGAGTTACCGATCTGTAAGTTCCCAATTTTTTTTTTAACAACTTGGCAAGTTCTAAATATACTTTAGAAAGTTAAAAAACAATAAGATCAGTCCCTTTAAGAACATTCCTTCCACAGAATACTGTAACAGCTTGTAAAACTGCTGGCCTAGAATGTGTTAACTGGTAGTAGAATTAGTAGTAGGTGGGTGTTGTGAAATACGAATTTAGCATGCAATGGAATAAGAGGGGAAAGTAAGGAAAAGGCAGATTTCCAGTCACAGGATTGGGAAATCTTTCCAAACATTACTAGTTAGTAGAGCTTTCATTCTACACTCAGAAAGGATAACAAAATCAGAAAAGATGAGAAGTTTGGAGTTTTTAAAAATGCCTTCAGAAGGAAATCTCAGGAGAAATCCAACTCTTCTAACATAGCACCTTGCTAAAGAAGTAATTTAAGCCAGGGATGGGGAAGTTATTGTCTTCCAGATCCTTGGGTGTGGCCTTTTGACTGAGTCCAAGTTTTACAAAACAAATCCTTTTATTAAGCAGATTTGTTCTGTGAAGTTTGGAGTCAGTCAAAGGGATGCATTTGAGGACCTAGAGGGCTATGAGTGACCTTGAGGCTGCAGTTTTCCCTGGAGAGAGAAAGAAGTGTCCTGGAGAATTTCTGATGCAAGGGAGAGGAGGATATTATTCCAAGCAGTAGTAACTTAGCAGAATTAAACAAAAAGGCCTTTCAGGGATACAGGCAAGTTGAGATCCATAATTACTTTTCAATGATAGGAACCTACTGAGGACTCACTGAACAAACAGTGCTGGAAAGATGCCAAAAATGCAAAACTTAAGAACAGTTTAACATCTATTAGGAAGGTATGTGATTTGTGCCTAATTAATTCTGATTCTTTAATCCTTGTACTCAAGAGTATTTCCCTTGTTGTAGAGACCAACTCTAATCATATTTTTTATTTTTAATAAAAGCCTTTGTGTTTAGAAAGGACCTATAGTGCCAACGCAATATTCACAGCACCTACAATGGTCATGAATTCTGAATTGCAAAATACCAGTCTCTCCATATGGAAAGCAGAAGCAGAACATTTATTCAGACGCCAGAAAGCCAAATCCATCATTGTCACAACAATATATACATAATAACAATGCAGAAAACAGCACCATCCCCAAGCCTTCCCCCTTCTAGGCTTCCCACAAACCAGCTCCCTTAAACAAAATCACAAACAAACTCATTCACACTAGTCAGCAGCTTGCATTCTTTCCAGCTCCGACCAGACTCTGACCAATTTCCTCTCAGCTTTGCTCTAGCTCTGCCTCTTCCTGCTCTACGCTTCCAGTTCCATCCCTTCAGCAAATTCCTCCCACCACAGGCTCTACGTGACTCAGACTCATGTGACTCAGGTCACATGGGCTTATTAATGAATGGGAAAGATCTTCTCACTTATATTACCATTACACCTGGATCATGTGATCTAAATCCAGACCTATTTCAGTCACCCTCACTGCAAAGCAGAGGCTAACTGCTTGGCCATTCATTCATTAATTCAATAACAATATGTAAGATAGATAAACACACAGTGGGACTGCTAGCACAGGTTCACTCTTGATCTGGTCAGATAGAAAAAAATACTAAGAAAGGGGTTAACAATCTTACTTTGTTCTAATCTAGTTTTCTCAGAACAGAATTGCTGATAGTGATACCACAAACTCTTACAGCATTCCCTAATCACCCTTCTCGCAGAAGCTGGTGAGAAGGGGGACAACTACTTCTATGTCTTGATGGAGTCAGTGGAGACAGGCACAACTTGTGCATCCCCCTAAATCCCACCAAGCCTCAATGGGGCCAGTTGAGGCACACATAGCATTCCAGCTTGTGAATTCCATCACATTCACTGACCAAGGACCTTTATAGAGCAATAGACAAAGAAGGCATATTGCCAGCAATAACCTCACAAGTACACATCACCTATCCCTGTAACTCACTGCACAGTCACAGTGGATATTTATATTATTTATCATTATATAACACTGTACAAGCATAGTGGAGATGTTTTGAACCATAACTGTGGGAACTCATATCTAATACCTGGGAAAGAGATTGTTATGGCTATGGATCCTGAAAAACTGAACTCTGAGAAATAATAATGAAAATTCACTTTACACACACTAAAATCCACCTTACTTACACAATAATAATTCATGAATATTAAAAGTACTCTAAGGTTTCTCCCAATGTGCAGATGGTAAGTTAAGGCAAAGGACTGCAGTAGGCAGTAGGAAGACAGAATAATAATAACTATGGTAAATTATAGAACAGAATACCAAAGCGGAAGTGCAAAAAGTGTTTTGTGAAGTCTAAGGATCATTTCTGACTGGAGCAAGAGAGTCATGGGTGAGTGATGGCTTCACGGAGAAGTGATGTTTAAAGTTGGGCTTAGAAAGACAGAGATTTCAACAGACGGAGATGAGGACGTAGGCTCAGTACTGCATCCATTGTACCATGTAGCTGTTTCTTGAGATCTGTGTTCAGTCACCTTCACTTGAATATGTGCTACGTTCCAGGCATTGTGCTAAATGTTATTACAAACATTATTTCATTTGATCCTTACAAAAACCCTACAAGGTAGGTGCTATTATTATTCTATCCTATAATTGAGGAAACTGAGGCAAACAGAGGTTAAGTTGCTTATCCAGGGTCACACAGTTAAGAAGTGCCAGATATGAACTTGGGTCTTCCTGACTCCAAGCAAACTACTTTCCCCACTAGGCAACCAACTGTCTCTTAGCAAAGACCATTGTTTCATCTCTAAGATTCAATCTCAGGCTTGCTAGGTATATATGCTTTAGCTACCAGGCATTCATGGCTGAATGGTGACTGGATGGGGGTATAGGTGCTTCCTTCCCTCCACTCCTTTTAGGAAAAGGTTTATAGTTTCCTTTTACCTGCAACCCAGGGCTTTCTGTTAAAGCCCTGTCAAGTTATTGCCTCTTTCTGGTCACTGACTAATAAAGGTTTTGCTTTGTCATTCCTAAAGCAGTCATCCCCAAAGTACACTTCAGTTCTGAGCCACACATGACTAGGCAGAAGCAGCTTAGGGGCTTCATCATTTCCAAAGTGCTCAAGCACAGATGGTGGGCTATCAGGCAAGGAAATTCTATGAACCACCTGGTTACACAAAGAAGAAACTTTTAAAATTTACTTCTTTAAAAAACTAAGGAAGAAAGTAGGGAAACCCAGTATGAGGCAATGTTTAATGATGCTGATTTATAAGAATTTATGTTGTTTTTTAATATTTAATGATAAGGTAATAATTCTCTTCAAAAGGAGGAGGCACTTCTGGAAGCCAAAGTGGCAGAGGAAGCAGTAAATCACTGTAACTCTCCTATATTCACTTCCAAAACAACTATAAAATAGGGTCCCAAAACAAATCCTGGAAGAGAAGAACCAGCAAAAAGATGGCGTAAAATAATCTTTTAGCCCAACAAATTTGGAAGATTAGCAAGAAAGGTCCATCTCCCTTGGAGAAAAGGGGAAGCATCCCACAAAAAACAGCAGCAAGCCCCACTTTAGCAAACCAGATGGAGATTCTGAGCCCCAGTGTGGTGGAACTCCCCCACATGTATTAACATAGCCAGGAGAATGTCAGGCTCCAGTTCCAAGAACTACCATGAGCCTCAGTGTAGCCCCAGGTAAAGAGGTATCCTAATATAACATAAGCAGCCCTGGGGAAAGGAAGAAACACTACATTGGGCCTCAGCACATGCCAGACATCATCACTAAGACCCCAGCACCACATAAGCCATCAGACCCCTAAGATCAGCACCACATAAGCCATCAGACCCCTAAGGTCTTCATCAGCGCCAGACAACTCTCTCACCCCCTCAACACAGCACCAGACACAAGGGTCCCTTGGGGTCCTCAGGGCAAGATCAGTACAACACCAGGTAAACAGCCAGGATCTGAAGCCCTTGGCATAAGAAACCTGAGAGACCCTACGTGCAGAGCTCAAATTTAAAAGAAAGGAAAAAAAGATGAGCAAAAAAAAAATAATAAAAAAAATCTGACTGTAGAATGTTATTATGGAAACAGGGAAGATCAAGGCATTAACTTAGAAGAGGACAACAGTGTCAAAATACCTATGGGCAAAACCCCAAAGAAAAATGAAAAGTGATTTCAAGTCCAGAAAAAACTCATGGAAGAGCTCACAAAGGAGTAAAAATCATATAAAAGAGGTAGAAGAAAAAGTGGGGAAAGAAATATGAGTAAGGCAAGATAATTATGAAAAAAGAGTCAGTACCTTGGAAAAAGAAAACAACTGCTTAAAATGTAGAACTGGCCAAAAGGAAAAGGAGATAAAAAAATCCATCAGAGAAAACAACTCCATAAAGAGTACAATTGGCCAAATAGAGGAGAAATTGCAAAAGCTAACTGAGGGGGAAAAGAAATCTTAAAATTTAGAATTGGACAAATGGAAGCTAATGACTCTATGAGACATGAATCAACCAAACAAATTCAAAACAATGAAAAATGGAAGAAAATGTAAAATATCTCATGGAATAAACAACTGACCTGGAAAACAGATCCAGGAGAGACAATATCAGAATAATTGAGCTACAATAGGAGGGCCTGAACAGAATCTTTCAAGAAATTACCAAGGAACACAGCCCTGATATCTTGAAACCAGAGGGCAAAACAGGCATTGAAAGCATCCACCAATCTTATCAGGAAAGAGATCCCATAATAAAAACTCCAGGGAACATTATAGCCAAATTTCAGAACTATTAGGTCAATGAAAAAATACTACACATTGCCAGAAAGAAACAATTCAAATATCAGGGAACCACAATCAGGATTGCGCAGGACTTGGAAGCTGCAATATTAAAGGACTGGAGGTCATGGAACATGATATTCTGGAAAGCAAAGGAGCTAGGACTACACCCAAGAATTACTTATCTTGTAAAGTTAAGCATAATACTTCAAGGGAAAAAGTGATTATTCTATTTCTCCTATGAAGGAGAAAATCAGGACTAAGCCAAAAATCTGTTCTCCAATATCAAGACCCAAGAGAAGCATAAATAGGTTAAATAAGCACCCCAAAATAAAGGATTCAATAGAGTTAAACCATTTATATCCCTACATGGGAAGATGATACTTGTAATTCTTAAAAACTGTATCACTAATAGTACAGCTAGAAGGAATAAACATAAACAGAGGGCATAGGTATAAGGTGTATTTGAGGGAATGACATAAAAAAATTAAAGGGATGAGAAAGAGGAGTACAATGGGTGCAAGAGGTAAGGGAGAGGTAGAATGAGGGTAAATTATGTTACATGAAGAGACATGAAAGACCTACTAGAGTGGAGGGGAAGATAGGAGGGTGGGTGACAAGCATCACTTAAACCTTACTTTCATCAATATTGACTCAAAGAGGAAATCATACCTACAATTACTTGAATATAGAAATCTATTTTACTCGACAGGGAAGAAGGAGGGGAGAAAATCAAGCAAAGTTGGGGTAAGAACTGACAGAAGGGAGAACTGATCAGGGGAGGTGGTAGGCAGAAGAAAAACACTGGTGAGGAAGGAAAGGGTGAGAGGAGAGATAAGATGGACAGATGGAAATACAAAGGTAGTGATCATAACTGTAATGTGAGTGAGATGAACTCTCAAAATAATAGAAGCAGATAACAGAGTAGATCAAAAACCAGAATTCTATAATACACGGTATACGTTGTATACACTTGAAGCAGAAAGACACAGAGTAAATATAAGATGCTGTACCAGAATCTATTTTGCTTTAGCCGAAGTAAAAAAAAAAAAGTGGGGTAGCAATCCTGATCTTAGACAAAGTAAAAGCAAAACCAGACCCATTTAAAAGAGATAGGGAAGGGAACTACATCTTGCTAAAAGGTAACATAGACAATGAAGCAATATCAATATTAAATATATATGCACCAAGTGGTATAGCATCCAAATTCTTAAAGAATAAGTTAAATGAATTACAGGAAGAAACAGAAAAACTATACTAGTGGGGCACTTCAACTGTCCTCTCTCAGAACTCAATAAATCCAGTCGAAAAATAAACAAGAAAGAAACTAAGGAGGCCAACAGAAAGTTAGAAAATTTACATATGACAGACCTTTGGCATGATTTAGACATAAAAGGTGACACCATAAGCAAATTAGAAAAGCAAGCAATAGTCTACCTGTCAGATCTATGGGGAGGGGAAAAAATTTATCACCAAACAAGATAGAGAGCATTAAGAAATATAAAATAGATAATTTTGATTATATTAAATTAACAAGCTTGTGTACAAACAAAACCAACACAACCAAGATTAAAAGGAAAGCAAAAAGATGGGAAACAATCTTTACAGTAAGTGTTTATATTAAAGGTCTAATTTCTCAAATACATAGAAAATCTAGTCAAATTTACAAGAATATAAGCCATTCCCCAGTTGATAAATGGTCAAAGGATACGAACAGGCCATTTTCAGATGAAGAAATCAGTTATCTATAGGTATATAAAAAGACCTCTTAGTCACTTTTGATTAGAGAAATGCAAATTAAAACATCTCTGAGGTACTACCTTATATCAATCAGATTGGCTAATATGACAAAAACGGAAAATGATAAATGCTAGAGAAGATGTAGGAAAATTGGGACACGAATTCACTGTTGGTGGAGTTGTGAACTGATCCAACCCATTCTGGAGAGTAATGTGGAGTTATGTCACCAAACTGCATACCCTTTCTTGCAGCAATACCACTACTATATCTGAATCCCAAAGAGATCATAAAAAGGGAAAAGGACCTACATATGCAAAAATATTTAGAGTAGCCCTTTTTGTGGTGACAGCAAAGTGGAAATAGTAGGGATGCCCATTAATTGGGGAATGACTGAATAAGCTGTGGTATATGAATGTAATGGAATATTATTGTGCAATAAGAAATGATGAACAGACAGATTTCAGGAAAACCTGGGAAGATTGGTATGGATTGATGCAAAATGAAACAAGCAGAACCAGGAAAATATTTTTCACAGTATCAGCAACATCATGTGATGATCAGCTTTCAGCTCTTCTCAGCAACACAATGAGCCAAGATAAGTACAAAGGACTCATGAAAGAAAATGCTGCCCATATCCAGAAAAAAAAAAAAACCACACCAAAAACGCATGGACTCTGAATGCAGATCAAAGCATAGTTTTTTCACTTTATTCTTTCTTGTGGTTTTTTCCTTTTGATCTGTTTCTTCTTTCACAACTGTGATAAATATGGAAATATTTGTACAGGATAGCACATGTATAAATTATATCAAACTGCTTACCATTTTCAGAAGAGGGGAGGGAGGGAGAAAAATTTGGAAAGAAACTCTTGTAAAAATGAATGCTAAAAATGTTCTTGACATGTAACTGGGGGAAATATTAAAAAAGTAATACAAGAGAATGTTATATACAGCAAACAGCAATATTGTTTTAAGAACAACTTTGAGTGACTAAGTCACTTTGACTATTGTAAGTACCCAAAGGACCTTTGAAGGAAGATGCTTTTGGACAGAGAGAACTAACAGAAGTATGTATAGAATGACTGATTTTGTGTGTGTGTGTGTCTAATGGTAGTTATCTTGGAGTAGGGAGGAAGGAAAAAAAAAAGGAGAAAATACAACTTTATTATATATTTAAAAGGAACAACAAGTTGTACATAATAGACTTGCAATTTCATGTGCAATCTTCTTTTCTTCCCCTTCTTATTCTCCAATGTCATAGAAATGTGTCAGAATAAAATTTTAAAAAGTAATAATCATTAAATTATTATAACTTCAAAATCGTTGATTACATAAACAACAAAAGGAGCATGCGAGTATGTATTTATTTATAGACATTTCATGTGCCTGTTTGAATTATGGCCTAAGATATAAATTTCAACATTTTTCTTTATTTTCATACTTTCAGTATTTAAAAGGCGGAATAATTGGATAACCTGGTTAAAGTTCATGTGTCTGCCATGAATGATCATATAATTAGCCAAAGTAGGAAGATGCTAAATATTTTGAAATTCTCAAGCTCTTTTTTGTATCTGTTTTTTTCATTTATATATAGCATTTATCTCAAGCAACAAATAAATGAGTGTAATTCATTTTTGTTTTTTTAATTTTTCATTTTTAACAATTTAGACAAGTAGTTCGGCTGTAGAGATATAATATAGCATCTGTTTTAAGAAAAGTTCCACCCACAAATGTATTAGCACTTTTCCATGAAAGATTTATTAAAGGCAGTAGATGCTCCCCTTACTAAAGATATATGTATCCCTTGAAGTGGTCCACATTTCTTTCAATGCTGATTCAGTCATCCAAGTATCTAGTTACTTTCCCCAAAAGTTGAAGCTAGCATTAGATACTTTTTTCTGAGCAAAAAAAAATCTAGGCTCAGGACAGATTACATAAAGTAATGAAAACGCAGGAAGTAATGTTTCATGTGAAACAGTATATGGAGAAAAATGCTTTTTCTTCAGCTCTTACTGTTTAAGTTCTTTTCCTCTGTTATAGTTAGGTAATATCCAGTCTTTAACATTTTGAGAAAAAAGTGGGTGTCTATGTGTTAGATTTCTTTGGTGACTACTGAATACCTTTATTCGACGATCCAGAATTCTATAGATTAAAATCTAGACCTGATCACAAAATTTGGAAGAATGAATTAGACAACTTTTTTTGTATATTATCGTCAAACCATGCAATCTTCCTAACTGAGGAATTTTTTTTTCAGTAACATAAGCATACATGAGATAAAATTCTTAGCTAGCTCCATTCCTATCAGAGTCTTTCCTTTTCTTAAAATCTAAATGATTATCAATCTAATAAGTTTAATATGTCCTTTCTATTGCCTGTACTGTCCAGAAACACACTTAAAGATTGTGTAATAAAAATCCACCACTGGAGGGAGTCTGGGCGCTTTCAAACAGCTCAGAGACTCAGAAATCCTGAGTGAGGTCGAGGGAAATAGAAAGAAAGGATGCGAGAGAAAAAGCTAATGTGTTCTATTGGAGTAGTATGTACAAGGTAGAAGTGGCAGGCTTTAGGGGCAAAATCTAATTTGCTCTTTTTTCTTCGATCCAGCACTTCCACTCTTGTGAGAATAAGAAAAAATACAAAGAGAGGTTTGAGACTGCAACACCGAGAGAGAGAGAGAGAGAGAGAGAGAGAGAGAGAGAGAGAGAGAGAGAGAGAGAGAGAGAGAGAGTCTCTAGTGGCCCCAGCATGGCACTAGGGAACAAACTGCAAAATTGCAGCAGTCTCTGTGCTGTAGATTCTCCCTCTGGACACAAGAAGCACAAGTCCCTTGACGTCCTCAGGTGAAAACCCAGAGGCACTTTAGGTGATTTGCGCAAACTTTGCTGCCAGGTTACTATGTTTCAGTAGCCAGACAAATGCAAATATCTAAGTATGTCTATAAAGTCGAAGACGAGGGGGCTATATTCTTAAGAAAAAAAGAAACCTTTTCTCCCTCACTCATCCCTCCTTCTTTTCTGCACCCCGCAACCACCCTGCAAGTGTTAATGATATTTTTCGCCTTCAGGGAAGTGGGACTGAAGACAGCCGAGCGGTTGCCGAGAGGGGTACGAATACATTCTCTTAGCTGAAATGTACAGGGTGTAAAGTATTTCTAATCGGATCACTTGCCGCATTAATGTCCTCTCGGCTGAGAGTTTGCACTGAATTGTAATAATTTTCAACTGTGATTTCTCAGAATTTTTTAAAAATACGTGTTTTCAGAGCACCATTTAAAACCAATTTAAAGAAATGTCTCCCTTCCCGTTTATCAACCTTTAAATCACTGATAAGAAGTAAAGGGACACCAGTCTTGTACTTCTTACCAGAGGATATCTGGTTTTTCAGAGAAACAAACACCAAGAGATATATAAAATCTTAAGATGAAGGGACTGTATTTTATAATAAAAGTACAGCTGTTACTGCTACGCCCCAATCAGCAGAGATTGTGTCACCGATGGTGAGCTGGAAACACACTTTGTCCTCTGATGAAGGGATGGGAATCCACTCTTGGAATGACACCCCCTCCTATAATTACAACCCACTCCTCCAACTCCCTACCCCTTCCCCAGCCCCAGTTGCTCTGATGTAAAAGGTGTCGAATCCTTCGAACATTCTAACCGGAATGCAGCATCCAAAGGGTTACTCTCAGCAGCCAGGCTCCCGTAGTGGATCCAGGCCACTCGGATCTCCCAGTAATTCAATTAGTCAGGTTGCAGGAAGGTGGGGCCGGTGTTTTTGGAGGGGGGAGGGGAAGAGATTAGGAAAACGCCTCTTTTTCATGTTGCAAACCAATCGGGTTGGAGAAAAGAGAGGGAAAAAATGCAATCTGTAAGCAAACAGCAGGCTGCTCCCTGACTGGCTGCTCCTGAAAATCCCCCTTTCCCAAGTAAACTGCATGAAAAAAAAAATAACCACATGATCAACCAGCAGCGCCTGAGCTCTGAGCTTGCTGGCTGCACCTCCGCTGTGCACATATTCCGAAAACATCCACGCATACACGCCAAGCAGCTTCCAGATCGCTCACACATGCAGACATATGCATGGATATAAAATATATATGCTGCATACGTACTCGCATATTTTCATTGCACAGGGGGCGCCCAGCTTTTGGATGGTCCTAGGTTGCTGTTGAAGTCGGATTTATACGCAGGTCATTGCGAAGGGGGCGTGACTGTTTAAGATTTTTTTTCTCCTATAAAGTACCCCCCCTTTTTTTTTCCATACTGACTTTTGCCCCCCTCTCCAGTCGTTGAAATCCTTCACTGATTGCCGCTGCGTTGAAGTTTATATTCATTTTCTTGCAGGGTACGTTTCTTTTTTATTAGGAGGGGGGTTGAGTAGCAGTGTGGTTCCCCCCCTCTTCTAGCTGCTTCTTTTTTTCCTCCGGAAAAGAAAAGGGAGCAGCTGACGAAGAACAAGATTTCCTGATGTAGTCATCGGCGAGGTTTCTCTCTCTCTTTTTGCTCTTTTTCTGATTTGAAACTGATTTATGCATTTTTCCAAGTTAATGTTCCTGGGATTGGACTCGTTTTAGCCAGAGATACTTTGACAGCTTGCTCCGGAGATGTTTGGATCTCGGTTTATGCCTCTATTTCCATCTCAGTCCTTGAGCGGACAAGGCAACTGACACCAGCTTTCCCCAGAGTTTGTCGGATTCATTTAAAATTATTTTTTTTCATCCTTCAAGCAAAACAGTTTTATTTGTGTCGACTTGATTTGGCATCATAGCACTGCTCGGATTGGTTGATTTTTACATCTGCTGTTTCTTACACTCTTGAATGCACCCACAGCCCAGCAAAGAAAAGATTACGAAAAAAAAATCTCTATCAAGTCTCCTCCAACACACCGGGTGTCTCCTCTTCCTCTTCCTCCTCGACTCCTGCTGCTGCTGCTGCTGCAGAAACCACCGTTTCATCTCACTCACCGCAGCCAACTCTACGGAGGATTTTTGTTGGATCAAGGAAAGGACGAAACTTTCTTAAAGGTTTGGGTGGCACTGCCATTCCTCTTCGACCCAACTACTTTTTAACCATTTCCAGGACCTTGGCAGAGTGAGATTGAATTCAGCAGTTTTGCTTCCCCACCCATATTTGCTCCTCGTAGCCTCCCCGAACCCGCAGCATCTACTTCCTCCAAGACTTCCACGGGTTTGGTAAAGCAAAGGCGAAAGGGTGGTGGTGAGGGCAGCCACGCACATACCCCAAACCAACCACTTTCCTTGGGCAGTTTCTTTTTTCTTTATTTTATCTACTACCCAAATAACTTTGAACGGAACAAGGCAGAGCGAGGGAGAAGAGCCAGCCCCCGTCAGCTTCCACTGCCACCCTCAGCTGGAGGTGCGCGGTCCGAGCCGGGGTGGGTGGCTTGGTGTATGTCTCGCTGTGGCTGCTGCACTGAACTCCCGGTGAATGTGCGCGGAGCGCCGCCGCCCCCTCCTCGTTGTGCCGCCGCCACAGCCCGGTTCGGCTCCCACCTCCCCCTCCCGGGGTGACCAGCCTCCTCCCACTTCTTAAGAAACAGATTTGGCATCCTCCGGCGCTCCCCCTCCCAACCCCGAAACACACGCGTGTCTTCTCCCTCTTATTTTCTTTATTTCTTTCTCAAACTCCCCGCTCCCTCCCCCCCTCCGGGGGGTGGGAGAGCTCTCTTGATTTCAAACCAAATCTGTGCTTTCCGCTTTACTCCGTCTACTTTTCGTTCCCTAGTCCCCTCTGTCGTGTTCAGAAGACCCCTTTCTTGCTCCTGCCCCCTTTTTTCTTCCTCCCCCCTCCCCCCTCCCCGCTCCCTCCGGTTTGTGTTTTTCCCTGTTGGAGGGCAGTGATGCTGCACGTGGAGATGTTGACGCTGGTGTTTGCGGTGCTGTGGATGTCTGTGTTCAGCCAAGATCCCGGCTCCAAAGCTGTCGCCGACCGCTACGCGGTCTACTGGAACAGCAGTAACCCCAGGTAAGAGGGCGCTGGCCTCCCCAGGCCCGCGGGGTGGGCGAGAGGACGGGCATCGCTCTGTGGAGGAGGAGGAGGAGGAGGAGAGGCTGGGGGAGAGTGAAGGAACGCCCGGGGCGCCGACATCTCAGGAAGCCCAAGGACTCGTAACTGGGGATGGGAATCCTGGCCGAAGCAGCGGGAAGGAGGCTGCGACTTCCTTCTTTGTTAAATGCTCCTGGAGAAGCCCGGTGGAGATTGGGCTCACCTGGCATTAGGGAGCCTTAGGGAGGACGCGCCGGGGAGCTCTGAGCAGGAGTGACAGGCAGGGGGGTGGGCTTCTCCTTCCTCCCTCCCTCCGTCCCTCAGTTCTGTTCGGGACAAGCCGTGCTCTCCTTTCCCCCAGCCCCAATTTCCTTTCTTTTCCTTTAGCGGCGCACTTGGAGTCCGCGGAGCCCCAAACTTTTTGGGTGCGCGGAGCGCATGGGCAGGGAAAGCAGGGAGTAGGGGAAGGGAAGCTTTCCCTTTTCCTTTAACCCAGTAACTGAGAGCAAACACAATAGCGCATCCATCAGTCTGCTTCCTCTGACTTGGCATTCTCTCTGCCCTTGCCCTGCCCCCCTGCCTCGGGCCTTTTTTATGATGGCAAAAAGTTTGTTCTGATACAAAGGTTACGTCACGTATGCCAAGCATGTTCCTTCTCTTGGTAACCCCCTTTGCCAATTCGCCGAGATAGGGATCGCTAACCATTTGGTCGCACCATCCCCGGCCCCTCCCCAGAAAGAGAAGGGAGGCATCTGAAAGGGGAGGCCGGAATGTCTGTTCCGTCCACCGCGGGTGTGGAGCGGCTTGAGTCTGCTGAGCCAGGGCGATCTCGAGGCACTTTAGGCCTTCCCCACTCAGAGCGGACCCACATGGACCCGATCCGCCTCCATGCTGTTAGCCACCAGCTTCGGCTCGATCCCCGGGGCCAGGGGAAACTCATCAGGGCACTGACTGCCGTACAATGGAGATAAAAGTTGGACCGACCGGGTGGGAAACGGAGTCCGCAAGGAGAGCGCGGCTTCCCGGGCCAGCCGCGCCAAGTGCCCGGCTCCGGGAGAACCATGTGGCCGCCGCGAGCTCTAGGCGCCCGCTCCGGGAGAGGGAGGTCCAAGTCCCGATCCCCGCCTCTTCTCCGCCCGCTCCATTGTCCCGGGATGAGAGGGAATCCCTGCTGGAGCTAGGGCTGCCCAGGAGGGAAGGGTGAAGATAGGAGAACTTGTCCTCTGGTGGAGGAAGATTATATCCTTTCAGCCGCCAAGCATCCAGCCCAAATAGAATTGTTAGTGATAAATGCACAACAAACATTCCTAAAGCATTACGTGTGAGTGTATACACAAACCTCTCTCTCTATCTGTCTGGTGGGACAGGGCAACCTATTTCATTTCTGACATGGCACTTAGCACTATTAGAAAAAAAGAAAGAGAAACCAGAGGTGCCTTTTATTAAACCTGACAAGACAAATGGGACAAACGCTCCTGTTGTGATGGTGTGAAAAGCAAGGCTCATTATGTAGGGTCGTTTATTCCCTTTGGACTTTGTTAAACAGTGTTTATGAAACGGAGGAATTTATACTTTAAAAACTTAAAGTGATCACATTAGGTGAAACAGCAGAAAAATAAGGTGGTTTAACTTGGGTGCTCTTTACCCTTCTTTTCACATCATCGTAAACACTGTGAACCTTTTCTCCCTTAGTATTTACTTGTTTTGATATCTGACTTATCTTTTTTCCTCGTTAAAACTGATGGAACTCCCCCCCCCCCCCTTTTTTTAACCTGTCAAGCTGGTCTGAGTGAGTTTGAGGACATTTTATCTTAGGTTATCTCTGTTTTATGTTCCTGATACTGCTGTTTGGTTTGAGATTAGCACATTGATTTTTGTCACAGGTCATGTTTTTTAATAGATCTGCCTTGCCTGCAGAAAACTATCCTGCTCAGTATTCCATGGTGGGTTTGAAATGGCTGAGACAAAGTTAATCTGTAGAATTTTAAAGTGCCCAGAGTTTTCTTGTCAATTGAGTATTCTAATGTGAGGCTTTTCAGCGCCTCCTTTTAGTTTACCGGACCAATTTAATACTGACAAAAAAGGCTGATGTTTTTATAAAAGAGATGCATATTTTACATTTCATGAAGTACTGTATCCTTAGCCATTTATCAACGTGATTTTTTTCTTTCTTTTCCCCCCCCCATTCTATTGAAATGGGATGGAAAATATGTCACAGAAATGTAAATACTGAATAAAAAGACATTCTATGTCTTATCACTTGTTATCAAAGAAAAAAGTTAAAGAACCAAACCCAGTAAAATAGCTTTTAAATAAAATCCAGTAGTAAAGGGTAAAAGATTATGTGAAGAAATATATTTCTGCTAAATGTTTTGTACATCATTTGCTACAGTATTTTAAAAGTCCAGTGCTTTAAACTTTTCTTTCTTCAGTAATATGCATTCTGCAAAGGAAGATACCCATGTTTTTAACATTATTTTATGTAATCAAATTGGCTTGTTTAAGATTTTACCAAGCCAGTAATTCAATTGCTAAGTAATCATTTGAAATAAAATGGATAGCTCTAATTGCTTCTATAGTAGCTTTTCATTTAGCTCCAAGAGGAAAAAAAGTTGACTAAATACAAGAGTGGCAACCATGGGTATTGTATAAAATATAAGTAAATATTTTGTATCAATATGATGTTACTTAAGAAAAAAATGTTTAGATAAGTTCAGAATTTAATTTGCTATCTTGATTGAAGGGTTTGGCTATTCTATTGTGTAGTTTGATGAGTAGTCAGTTGGCCTTATAGTGATACATTGTAACTATAAACAGCTACAGAGAGGAGAAAAATGCTAACTTAACTGTTAGAAAAAAAGTACTTAGAATCTATGTTTATTTATCCATTCATTATTGAGAAAATTAGCTATTTTCTAAGACTGATAACTTTTAAGAGTTGCCAGTATTTGTAGGATAGAATTGATTTTATGTAATGAATAGGATAGAAATCTCTAAGATAACAGTTGGGCAATAGCAGCTCAAATAGATAGTTGTGACAAAGGCATCTTCTATGAGTTTATTTTTATTTTTTACAATATTTTGTTAATCCTACCTAAATACTGAAGGCTGTAAAAATGATGTTCAGTGATGTACTGTAAATTCTGCTCTATCATCTAAATAACATTTAAAAAATGTAACCTCCAAACAAAAAGATTAAACCTTTTTGTATCTTATTTCCTAAAGAACTCTAAAAGCTTCCCAGTAACTTTGTGTAGATAACTAGGCATGTGAGTTAATTTACATCCATTCCTTAGTTACTTTAAAAGTTATATGATATAATTATGACTTTTGGAAACTCTTAAAAATTATGATGAGTTATAAATACATTAGTGCTATCAGTAGGAGGAAATGTCCTTAAGTTAAATAAAATGAGTATATGGGATTTTTCAAAGTATGTGCTGAAAGCATACTTAAAGTTGTCCTCTGCTCGTTGACATTAATGTATGGAGTAGTGAAATAATGGGAAATAAGAAATCACTGTTGCTAAATGTGCCTAGTGTACTTTTAGAAAAATCAATTTCAGGTATAATTTTTGCTCATAGTTTACCTTATTAATAAGGTGTGCGGGAGCTTTCCTAAACAGGAAAAACCACTTTTGTCCACCACCACTTAAGGAATGATTACTACATCATTCTGAAATAATCAAGTTTTTTCTTTACCTTATTTTCAATCTAAGACTTGTGAATTAATTATTTCATACTATGAGAGTGAAAACTTGACACAATTTTGCTTTGTTAATATGACATCGTGGTGCTGTGAAAATGGTGTGAATTCTACCCTTTATTCAAAACCAACACTATTCTACTACTCCAGGTTAAATGGAGAAAAGTGTAATATTTCCCTCTCAATCATACTCCGATACTTTTTCTCTTGAAAGTCATATATATGTCATATATTTTGTCCACAAATTCCTAATTGAATAAAGAAAAGCAAGCCAAATTGTTACACTTAGATTCCATGAGTTTATTTTGAGAAGAGAGTGGAATATTGTTATTAATTTTTAAAGAGTTGAATTGTGGAACTTTAAATAGGTTAATTTCTCTTAGTTTTGGGATTTTAAAACATTTTAATGATGTTTACACATGTTACAAACATTCATAGAGTTAGAGTAAATTGTTAGATGTATATCATCATGCAATACATTTTTAACATTTATGGAGATCTTTTTATATATATGGGGCAGATTTGACAAATAAAGCATGTACTTACTTGGAGTATCTTCTTGTTCCCTGAATTTATCTGAACACTTCCAATTATTTTCTTTATGAGTAAGACTAAGATACATATATTTGTCGTAGAACTTACACATTCCATCATACTATTATGATTTTAAAAATATATCAAAATCAGCCAACTTCCTGGTATTTTGAAAGTAGGAGAGAACGTTAATAATACCTGCCTCTTGAAAGGATATTCTACTTTGGCATTTTCAAATTGAGATCAAAGATCTCAAGCTGCACAACTTCCACTTAACTGAAAGACTCTTCACCATTCAGTAGTAGTTCCCACCCCCACTTAGTTGATTTTAATGGTGACAGGATGACTGGAAGAATACCTTGTTGCCTTATATCTTTCCACCAATGAGCAGTGTTTTTATAGGCCTCAACTTTTGAAGGCTGCTACGGGGTAAGAGAAAGCACATAGTTAAAGGGCAAATTGCCTTCCTTAAATTCTTGCCATTTTATCTTGTGCAAATGCCCTCAGAAAAGGCATTTCATTGCTTTCCACTCACTGGCTTGGTTTCCTGTTGGATGGGGACAGATAAAGATGAGTGTTTCTTTCTCTCCCCTGTTGCTATGAACCAAGCAATCTACCAGCTACATGCTGGGCTGAGAAAATGAATGAATACAATTAGTCCTTTAGGAGTTCTGCGCTTTCTTGGCTTGGGAAATATATACATACATATGTATGTCCACACATACATATAAACATAGATGTAATCATGTCAAATATATCTTTTGAAAAGGAAGTTAAAGCTTTAATTTTAACAGGAAAATGTATATAGGTAAGGATAGCACTTTTTGTCATGCAAGAATTTTTGTTAATGAAGAAAATTCATCCATAAAGTATTAAATAAATCTCCACTTAGTTTTAACTCCTGATTTGCTTTCTTTAAAAAAAACAGAGCTTGCTGATATTTTTTGTTTGACAGCTTCTCATCCTTTCCATTTTTATATGTTAGCAATCTCTAGATATTGGTACAAACATTATGTAACTATAATGTTTTGTTCAAAATAAGCACTTAGCAATGACTGTCAGACATTATTGTGTATTTGTGAAGCTTTCCCAAAGTGAATCTGTTAAAATACTGGTCTTTATTGGGAAGTATACAATTTTGGGGAAACAGCTTCCTTGAATAAAGTGATGGACCACTTCTCTGTCCCAACTTCCCTCCCCCAAGTCAACATTTCTTGCAATGCAGAAAAATTTAGTGAATATCATTCTTTTAAGTTGGAAAATTTTTCTTTTTCCTTCTGTGATAAAGGTCGAACATTTTGAGAAACAGTTGTTAAAAAAAATCATCTCAAACTTAGTTAGTTTTAAAAAATTTCAATGTACTTTTTCTAATTGCTTTTTATGGTAGTAATTTCATATAGGCAAATGTCAACAAATTACTATAAGTACTTTTATTTTGATTTATATTTTAGTCATCTTCTTAACCTTAATCTTGAGCTGTTTTATGGAAAAGTTTAAATAAGATGATTGGTTTTTCTGATGTTCAGGTGTTTCTGAATGATTTATTTTTACTACTAAGAATTTAAAGGTCTGGTTCAAGTTTTTTTATACTTGTGTTTTAAAGTCAGAAACACAGCAACATAATGAAATGAAAAACATTTTGAATTTATTATGACAAATTTTCTTTGAGTAGTACAGTTACACTGGGTAGAAACTATTCAGTAGAGCTGCTTGTACCTCAGTATTTCTTCTGGTAACCTTAACCACCTCCTACTGTGTTTCAAAAAAAGAATATATAATAAAATAATTGAGGCTATACTACCAATCTTTAAACTAAAAGTTTTCTGTGATTCTAAACACTGACTTTTAAGGTTATAAAATATAGTTGTTAAATAGTGAAATATTATCATATACATATATGTATTGTGTACAGACATATGCATATACAGAGAGAGAGAAAATATGAATTTGTTGTGCAATTCTTGCTGTTAGATCAGCTTTCACTCAGGTGCTAGCCTATCATTTTTAATAACAAAATAAACCTTTGTCATCTTCAGAAACACTCTTCAAGAGCTTGACAGTGGTGAGGTAGAAGAAAATACTCTCAGATCTTATTTTTCATTCAAGTGAGAAATAAAAATTAGTTTGATTTCTTTATTTTCAAAATTACATTAAAAGAGAAGAAAATGTATATAATTGATACATTTATGCTCTGCTATGGCATCCTAGAGTTTTTCTGTAATTTGTTTCAGTTGTGAGGTAGAACAATAAAATTACCCTGAAAGGACGGATTGCCTAACATCTAAATTTTCAAAATTTTTATTAAGTGACTTGGTACAGTTGAATCGTTAAAAGCAGCATTTTCCTCACTAAGACTGTTTCCCTTTCTTTTTCTCATTTAAATTAGTAGCTCTGTATACATGTTTATATATACACAATATATGTGGTGTACATATATATTGATATCTGTCCATCTGTCTGTGTATATCGATCAGACAGTCAGTCCATCTATCTGTCTGCCGCCTTTATCAATGGCCAAATAGCACATTTCCATTACAGAAAATATGCAATTGGAATTTTTGGGTCAGGTGACATCACTGCCTATTTGCATTGGACAACCATATTTTTAGCAAGCTGCGATTAGGTGGGATTTATTTTCCGCTCCACTTTCGATAAATAAAATCTATTTTTTTGTAGACATGTTTGTTGGCATGGGCACATATACCCATAAATGCTGAGATGCCTTACTTACCAAAAGGTAACTAAGTCGTTTTTTTCCAGGTTGAAAAAAGAAATTTTCATTTTCAGTTATATCATCCTCTTTAGTAGCAGCCATCTTGTTTTAAGGCTGAATGTATTTCATTCATGGAAATATCTCAATATGAGTGTGAATAATGATAGAAAAGGACTAAGTCATTGGACCGTTATTTGGGCAAGGAATCTTCAAATCAGAGACATCAGTTCATGAAAATATTAGCTCCCTTTTTTGCCTCATGTTGTAGAAGCATTTTTTGAGAAAAGAATGTTTTAATTAGCAACACTAAATTAAAATGCATGCATCTTTCAATGTTAAGTGATAGCTTGTATTACCATTCATTTTATATTTTTAACCACTAACATTTGTTCTTAATTTCAACAGAAGTGTATATTTTAATTGGTTATCCTGGTTCTTTTTGTCAACTTCACTCAACCTCAAGTAGTTTATTTAATTTGCTCTTTGGTAGTATATATTTGCTAACTGGCATGTTTCCTAACCATACATCGGTAAAAAGCATTCTCTTCTAAAGAGAGATGCTGATGGCTATTAAAATTTAAGCATTTGAAGATTTTAAAGTTGCATTATACAGTAAGAGTTTCATTACAAAAACCTCTTCTGCATTATTTCCTTCTACATCTTTATTGTTCTTTACTAGAAACACTTATGTAATTGAATTCTTTAGTGATAGATGAAATTATCAGAATATTGTATGCTAACGGTACAGAGTTCCACAAAGTATTATTTTTCTTTCTGTATTTAACAGATTCTAGAATAACTCTTTTGGAGTTTCATGAAGAATCAGAAAAACTTAGAGTGTACTTTGTTTCATGAACATCTCTGATTCTTCCAACATTGCTCTATTATAGAAGTATAGCTGCTGTGTCATAAGATTAATTTCAAATGTAGTCCAAGTCAGACAAAGTGAATTAGCAAGTCATACCCTGAACATCTGTGCTGTCGACTGACATGAGTGAATTAACAGTTGCATTTCTAATGATTTAATAACATCTACTAATATCATTTCCAGAATTTCCAAAATGACTAGAAAGAAGTGCATAAGTAAAATTCATATTAGTTTTTTTCTTTCTTTCTTGGGGGGATGGATTGAAGGGAGAGGATAACAGATGCATGTCTCATGATAACAAATGGGCTCCTTGTTTCAGTCCAGGTGTAAGTGTCAACAGCTTTAACACAGAAGAACTTCTGTTATGTGGATAACCATTACTTTGTAAAAAAAAAATTAACCACCCAGCAGAGGAGTCCAAACATCCAAATGTTGAAAATGACCTTTCTATTTTGAATGAACTCAAAAAACATCATCTGTTTTGTTTTCCTGCTGTTCCAAGCTGCCAAGGTGTTAGTATTCAGATGTCCTGTCAATTATTAGTGTATGTAAAATCTGTAATTTGCTACTAGTATCTATTGCCTTTTTTCATCAAAATGCGTATTATGGTGGTAAAGGAAGTGGCAATATCTCCTCTTTATAAAAAAACAAATTTGAATGAAACCACTTCAGGTTTTACTTTCGTTGCATGGCTTCTGTATGTATTATTAACATCCTTGTAGTAGTGGTAAATTGCTTTTTAATTTTTACAGAATCATAAGGAGCAAGGGGAGACTTGAGTATGAAGTGGGTTTGACCTAGATTGATTTTTGTCCTTATCCAAATCAGATACGTGTGGTGGTGGGTTTTGTAGTTGAGATTTCTCTTTATTTATTTATATTTTATAAAAACAATAAGATTTGGAGAAAGATAGAGGGGGAAAAACTGCATAGTTGGGAACATTTATCCCATGTGTTTAACAATTAGGTTAAACAAAGTGAGAACAAATGAGTCTAGTTCCCCCTCTATTGTTTCAGGGCAAGAAAAAAAGAAAGATTCTGGAATTTGGAAGCAGTGACCTTCTGACACACACACAGCATGGCTATTACACTGTCACATCAAGTGTCTTGAGCCACCATAATGTCAGCCTGCATTTTTGAAGTTACTGACATGAGAGGTAGCTGCTTGTAGAACTGGAGCGCCTCATATTGACTTTGCAGTTATATTCAACTTTCCAGTATCATACTTGACAGTTTCATTTTAAAATTCTTAAGGTTATCATTTGAAAAAACATGTTTCTTTGTTCAGTTTAGTCACAGATTTTGTAACCACTATATAGATTCACTAACTCTGTAGTTCTCCTATACATATTTGCCTCTCAGAATACTTTCATTCATCTGATTTGGGGGAAGGTATGTGACAGAGGGAGGCTCAGATGTAGCATTCTTCCACTAGCAAAGTGCTTGTCTGCTTTATTTAGTTAAAACCTTTCCCCCCCAAATAGATGAAAGCAGTGGTTTGGTTAATGGCCATTTCCTTCAGAATGTGCAATCTTACCAGCAACCCCTGGATTCAGACAGAGGAGGAAAAGAGTGGTGTTTAGAATACTATGACATTCAATTTTTTCTTCACATATTTGTTTACTATTATTGCTTCAATAAACTTTTGTACTTTTTTTGTTGTAGTTCTCTGGGGGCTCCATTTATAAAAAGTTAGTGATCCAGCACTAAGAGGATGCTGATTCAAATAGTGTCACTCCTGACAGGGTTTTGAGCCAAACCAGAGGAAATAATAGGGAAATGAAAGCTGCCAAAATGTGTCTTCCAATTACTAATTAATCAAGCGATAAAGGACCTTTGTGAAAGATCCAGTGTCAGCTATGACAGCATCTCCGGGGCCCTTGATTTTAAGTACTGTATAAAACAAATTAGCACAATCCACAGGGAATATGGTACCCAGTTGTTTCATATCGCCACTGAATTTTTTAAACAAATTTGAATGTTGTTAAGAAGCAAAACAATCCTTCCGCCAAAAACAAACTTTTCAACTGTGTCTCTTAGACTTCCCTGTTTAAAAATGGTATCAGGAGATGGAGCTGTTCTAAATTATCTTTTCCACTTGTTAATATGCAATACCTTTCTTCATACTATGAATAATCAATCATATAAATTTAGATCATCCAGTCTCACTCCCTTAATTGAAGATTTTTGTGTTATCTTTTGGTTCTAGGTCTTGATTTTGGGGCTACACTTAATTCAACTTACAAAAGTCCTAACTTCAATATAATAATTGTTTTATCATCAGGAATGCCATACACCAATATTTTGAGCATCAAAATACTTGAGGAATGAGATTCTTTCTGCAAACATGGATAGAACCCAGAGCTACCAATCTCTTCTGGCCCTACTCCTACTATGGCTGCTGGACCCATCATTAAATGCCTGTTATTAGTGTATTTTCCATAGCATTTACAACATACCTTACAACATAAAAATAAAGGGGTCCTGTGTGGAGCTCTGGCTGTCAGGGGAAAAATGAAAACTAATTACACACTCGGCTGTCACCACTGTCAACTGTGCTCCTGGGAAAACAGCAATGTGACAAAATGCATGGATACGTATGCTACTTCATATATGTACATCCGTTTAACAATATCTAATGATGTAAGTTTAGATGATAGATCTCCAAAGGAAATATTTTAGGTTGGACCTCATCTATTTTGGTTTTGTAATTAACAGAGAGAAGCAGAAGGAGTACCACAATAGAGAGGGATCTTTTCATGTACTCTTTTTCATTACCTCTGAATTATATGAAGACTGACTGGATATATAAAAACAATAACTAAACTTAATTGCAAAGTACTTTACAGATATTATCTCATTTATATTAACACACTCATGTTATGTTAATAGGTATATCTCATTGTTTTGGGGATGCAACCAGCATAATTTTTGATGCTGAATTATCTATTCTTAATCCTATACCATCCTTTAAATAATTCTCTTTGTAGACTTTAAAATGATGGTGTTTTTAGCTATGCTTATATTTTGTGACTACTTCTTTATTATGTAGTTACTACTCTTTCAATTTGTTAATTTCTTTGCTCTCCTCCCATCCCATCCCCGCCTTCCATGACTTTTAGTTATTCTGCTACCATCAAGGCTGGCCACCAGTGGATTACTATGGAAAAGAAAAGAAAATTTTAAATTAAAAATACTTTTGTAAATGCCTTTAATCAGTTTTGGTGTAAATATGGTTTGGTAGGAGAAGACAATATCGGTCCTAACAAAAGTCCTGTGCTCTCTTTGTTGTCACATAAACCAAGATTTGGTGGTGGGCAAGATTTTCTTCCCTCCAATATTTTTACTCTTTTAGTTTTATATTTTCTTTCTCGAAAACTTAAACAAAGTGGGTGTAATTTCAGGAAGTGTATATTGAATTAACTCATTATGTAAACTTTTCTAGAATTTTTGTGATAAAATAGTGCATCAGGCAATAATTTCTCACTCCTAAGTTTTCCACATGTAACATTAATCCTAAGAGACTACTTCCTTTGAAAGAATCCTATGTGATAGGGTCACGAATTTCCCAATATTTCATGAAGCACAGTATTTAAATATGTGGAATTCATTTGTCTTTCTGAAAGCCTGAAAGTATGAGAAATATGTTTGATCTGCGTTTAGTGCAGTAACATATAGATTGTCAGTGTATAAAAAATAAAAGCTGATAGGCCAGAAATTTTGCTATGGATCATGGCTTGTGGATAAAGCTATAGTAATGGGTCATAATCATGGCCTTGTTTAATTGTTACATTAATTAACCTTATAACTATAAAAAATCTTTTTTGGATAACATCATAAATTTCTAAAGAAATGTTTACAAAATTCTCCCCAATACAATTTTTTTTTAGCATTTTTCTGATTTGAATCCATGTGCTTAAATGAACCCTAAATATTCATTTTACATTCAGTATAAAAGATGACTAACTTGTTTCTCTGCTTCTACTGGTAGTGATTCTCCAGAGTGGTTAATATTAGTATACATTTTCTCAGGAACCATAAAATCTTTTATGAAATGCTCTGGTAGCTTCTTGAATTAGTGAGAGAAGTTTGTATGGTTGTATTGGGTAGATTATATGGAGTGTATAAATAAAAACTCCAGGACTGTTTTTTCATGGAAAATGTTATGTTCTATTAGAGATTATCAATCATAAGGAAAATAGTTAAACATTGTGAATTGCAGGTTTATTCCCTTCTATTCGTTATTCTTAATGAAAAGTATACTTTCCACCAACCCTTATAAACAGAGTAATGCAAATTATCTCATCTAAAACACTTTTGTCTTTTAAAAGAGACACAGATGAGATCATGGGCAGGTATCTTCCAAAGTTTCCATTTTCTTTGATTTCTCCCCTCCACCACACCCAACTCTGTTTCGGCAATTTGACAATACACTGTCATTTAAAGAGCTATGTTATAGTTTACTGTAAAATAGAATCATAATCTTTCAGTTTCAAGTAATTACAGCTTACATTTCTCTCTTAATTAGCCATTTTGATTTTGTATTGAGAAAGTGGATTTCTTTAGAACAAAATGTTTAGTAGAGCTTTATGAGCACTTTTTTTTAGATGAAGGGGAAATAATACAAGTTATTGATCAAATTATTTTTGTTCACACAGTTGATTATAAATATATAGATGAACCAAAACAGTGAATTCTGTAAATATTTCCTGATTCTCAGAGAGTAAAAGTATTAAGGAGCTTCTTCCACTGACAGTAATCAATTTGGATGTGATTGGCTCCCAAAGGAAGTGTAAGCTAGGTAAGAGTTGTTCCTCAGTTGAATATTTTTACAGATTAAAAAGAAAATTTTTTTTGTATATCTGCAGGCAAAAATATAATACAGAAAAGTTTATACAAGTACAATTTATGATCTTTCCGTGATTATGGAGTTGATTATGTTAATAAACTCAGATATTGTCCCCTTTTCTAATAAAAATTCTCGTTAAATTTATACTGTTATACTTTCTTTTTCATTTATAAGAGTGAAGTATCATGGAATTGACATTTTCGAATAATGTGATATTTACTGAAAAGTATCCCTCATGGAGATCCATTTTTATAAGTATGCATAGGCTTTTATAGTGGACTTCTTCACTGAAGCTACCTGACTGTAAAAATTAATGTGATTACATTTTTTAGAAAGTTGAATTCAATCTGGCAGCTTTCTCCCCACTCTCATCTATTACATGAATTAACTGCATTTCTAGAACATTTTCACTTTTTAAAACGTTTGAATGTTCAGGGTTTGGAAACCCTGGTTTGGAAACCTAAAGAAGTTTTGTCAGAAATATATTAATTATATTGTCAGAATATTAATTATATTTTGTCAGAAATATATTAAACAGTTCACTCTTAGCTTCTCCACTTCACCTGTACTTCATTGTATATAATAAATGCATTATTGAGGAGCTGAAATAAAAACACATTTTTATAAATAATATATCTCAGATGCATCAGGGAACTAACTAAAGGAAACCTGTAAAATGAAGAATCTTTTCACGATGAAAGGAATAGTTTTAAAATCTTTTTATGTGGATTTTGTAGATTATATTTTATTTTGAAATGGAGTACATTTTATTTTTGCATTGTTATCTCTCTAAGAGGACTATAGCAGATAGATTAAAGAGGTCATTATATCCAAAGAAAGGAAAGTAACCATTAAGGATCAGATCTATCCTGATAGGTGACGTTAAGGGTATTCTGTACATCAAACACCATAGGTGTAGCATGAGATGATTTTCATCAGTAACTGACTCTGGACAAAGTGATAAAGTAATTAAATTTGGGGAATGAAACCTTTCCCATTTCTTTATGGCACTATGGTCATGCCATACCTCTGATACCCAGACCCAGGCACCCAGTGTTCTTTCTTACCTTCCTCTTTGGCTCTCTGGAGATAGGTTTTTCCACATTGCTTCAAAATAATCCTTCCCACATTCACACATATATCTGTTTAATGTACTTTACACTAATGTGTAAAAGACAGTCTTCATTTCCTTGGAGGATATTGTACATTTGAAATGAGGAGCTTATTGGCCTAAATAAATCTCTAATTGCAGAAATATATGGGGAGGCTTTTTAAAATTTTTTTTTTATTTTTTATTTTAGCAAGCAGACCTTTTCTGATACCCTTTGACTGTTTCTAGTGGCCTCCCTTTTCTTCTAAGGCCAGAAGAAGGGAGGCCTGAAATTTGGCACCCTCACTTATTCAAAGATCTTTGCTATCTATTAATTTACATATACATACATACATACACACACATATACACATAGAAATGTGTGTGTATATACACACAAACATCCCCATATATATACATATGTATATATGTATGTATGTACATGTACATATGTGTAATATAGTAGATAAATAGAAATAGATCATAGTAGCATCCATCTAAGAAAATGGTAGGTCTTTTCTAACTAACACATATTGCTTGCAATATGTTATTAAATACCTAACAGATCACCTGTATTTCGAACACCTGCCAAACACGGTGGCGTGGTTTTGTAATCACTCTAACACTGAGATATTTAGGTGATTATTGAAGTATTTATTTATAGATGCCTTTTAAAATTTTATTTGCATATGTAGTAAATTGTTCTATAAGTTTTTTTAAAGCTATCCTTTGCCCTTGAAGGATTAAATGTCTTATTTCTTGGAAAGTGTTCATAAGTGGGAATTAGCTAAGATCCATAAATTACATATTCTATGTTCAACAAATTAGTGAGTACTGACAGTAGAATTTGGCCTACAGAATTTAAATGCTGCAATTAATTTTTTGTGTTAGAATGTTTAGGAAGCACATATCTTATCTCTATGAACATATGTCTCTTGAATAATAAAATGTATTTGTCTGTTCTAATTTTTATGTTTACTTGTAGGTACCTGAACACCCCAATGTCTACTTTGTTTCTCCCTAATTAATTGGTTATTTTAGTTGGTATTTCTTCATCTTATATTGGGAGCCAAGGGTCCACAAAGTAAATTTGCCGTGACTTAACCTCCGATATCTTTATAAATGAATTTCTTATTTTAAAACATTAATAGTTTTATTTCATTTAGTTTCTATCTTTGAGGAATGGTTATTGAAATCCAGCCCCTTTCTCAGGCTTCTTTTCTTTAGTTGATAAAATTTTCACATCAATACAAATTAAGTTTATGCAGAACACCATGCCAGGCATCGAGAGACAAACTATCCTTGCCTTCATAAGTCATATAGTCCAGGAAGGAGATTTAGCATATACAGATAATTTGGCTGTAGAATTGTTGTAATAAAACCAATTTTGAGTGTGGTTATTCTTCTTCTAGTATTATAGATTCGGAATTTGAAGAGACCTTGGAGGTCATTGAGTACAACCCCTTCATTTTATGGACAAGGACACTGAGGTCCAAGGTGGTTAAGTGACTTGCCCAGGGTCATATAGTTAAATGTCTGGGAATTTAAACTGAGGTCTTCTAGTCTCTGACTCTATTGCTTTACTAGATCCTAGGTTTGTCAGAAAAATACTTATAATCTGTGAGTTTTTTTTTTAATAGTCATTCATTGACTTTAGAGAATGTCAACTGCTCAAAATCAAGTTAGATTCAGTCTATTTTCCTATGTTAGGTATTATTATTCATAATAAGCTGATTGATGAAATTGAATGGATAGTTGCATGGCCACTCTTTAAAATTGCTTAAATGATTAGATTAACCTGTAGTCCATTTCCTAGAATCTGGGAGTTTTAAAGGATCTCAAAGGTCATCTTGTCCAAATGATATCTGAGCAAGAAGTCCTAAGGAATTCACTACCTTCCAAGGCAGTCTATTCCACTTTTGTATTACTTTAATTGTTTATTTTTTCTATACGACACTAAAACCTTCATCTCTGTCACTGCTATCCATTGCTGCAAGTTCTTGACTTGGGAGTTAAGGGTTTTTTTCTACATCAAAGCCCTTTAAATACTTTGAGACTATTATCAGCCCTAACTAATTCTTTTATCCTTAAAGATAGAAATCCACATTTCCTCCAACCAATCCTGGCATGACATATTATTTGGTGGTGATAAGCTGTGAAGTATAATTGAGGATAATATTTGAGTGAACTTTATTAACATAGACATTCAATAATTCTCCCACCCCCAACTTTGCCTTATTAAGAGAACTTTTTGTCTACATTTTCTGGATGATTTCCTCAGCCTTCCATTTGCTTTTGCTTGGTAAGCAAAGCTAAGTTACTTCTAGGTATTCTACTTAATTGGTTTTTTCTTTTGATTGTTAAAGAAAAGAGTTGATGAACTGCCCTTTAACCCCAAAACTATCATAAATGATAATTTTCAAACTTTGATACACAAGAGATTTGCACTTTCATCTTTTCTAATTTTTTAAACCGCAGTTTATTAGATCACTTGACACTTTGTAGAAAGATTAGAAAATATAAAAGGAGTTTCTGAACAAATCTTTTAACATTTAAAAAACAAACTCTGGAATGGACAGTAGTAATCACAATAGCATATGTACAGTGCTTTGCAATCTTTGAAGTGCTACATAAATTCTAGCTATGATGGGAGATGATTAGTAGAATGAAGTTTCAGTCATTTTAGCGACGTTTTATGACTGATTTCAGGTGATTAAAAAAAAAAGACAAGAAGAATGCAGTTTGTTTTTGTTTTTGCTGTGGTGGCATGGTGTAATGGAGGGAACCCAGGACTCTGAGTTTGGAGAGACTTAGGTTGTGTGACTCTGGGCAAGTCATTTTATTTTCCTTTCTCTTTATCTGTCAAATGAGGATAATAGCACATTTTCATGGGATGTGCTGGGAGAATTAAATGAGAAAATCTATTTAAAATTCTTTGAAAACTTTGAACTACTATTTAAATGCTAGTTATTAAGTTCATTTTTTGGGGGGAAATTCTGTTGTCCTAATTTTTAGTATGTGCGATTAGTTAGTTTTTCAGTAAATTATGTGTACTGATACTTATGTCAGCTAATGCAGAGTTCTGTGGACTGAAGAAATGTTTAATGCAAAGAGAGATGGACTGGCAGGTTCTTCCTCTTCCCCTTGGTATCTATGTTTCCTCTGGTCAAATTACTTAACATCTCTTTTCTTGAGTTTCTTCATATTTAAAATGTTAATTGTTCATCACTCAATAAGGTAATTTTTGTAAAAAAAAACTTTATAAATAACGAAGTGCTGGATAAATGTGAGATGTTATTGCTAAAATATTGGGGTCCCTTCGTTCACTTTCAAGATATTTACCTTATAAATGCTGTGTATCACATAATGATCTGATAGCAGGTGCCTGATATTAGCTGATGAGCAGCTAGGTGGTGAGGTGGATAGAAGCGCCAGGCCTGCAGTCAGGAAGATCTAAGTTCAAATTTTATCTCAGCCATTTCCTGGGCAAGTCACTTAACCCTGTTTGCCTCAGTTTTCCTCATCTGGGAAAGGAAATGGCAAGCCATTCCAGTATCTTTTCCAAGAAAGCCCCAAATGGGATCATGAAGAGTTGGACACAACTGACTGGTTTTAAGACATTTGAATTATTGTATAAAATCAGATGGAAAATATGTGAAAATAACGCTGTCATCTTGTAGGGACACCAAATTGCCCTTGTTGGAAATAGTAAGCTTTAGTTAGTTGACAAGAAGCTCAGTGCTCTGCTGGACAAGATGTAGAAGGATCACTTTAAATGGATTTGTATGTTGTTCCTGCCTGATATGGAATTTTTAGAGTGTTCTAATCACTTTTAGAGGACGATCAATTTTCCCAATTACAAACTGCTAATTAGTACTGAAAAATCTAAACTGCTTTGTTGATCAAGTCTCCTTTATTATTTCTACAAAAAAGTGACATGGTCAGTTATTTATCTATTATTTCTTTATCTGCCTCCCCCTCCTCTTAATTCCCTTTCCCCATTTAAAAATCCAGCAACCTCTGGGGGCTCCCCACTGTTGAGTTCTGCCTGGAAGGAGCTGTAAAACAGTAGCTCCAAACTGAAGTAAATATTGACTAGGTCTCTGAGCTGAGCCCTTCTCAAAGGATCTTATTGTCCTCCTTAGTCAGCACTCCATAGCCAAGGCTCAAGTATGCATGTGTTAGAAATGGATAAAGGCAGCAGAGGGAAATTAAACAGGGCACACAGCTGAACTTGTAAATGCTCCATATAGAGAAAAGGGAAACCTACAACAAAGAGAGCAGGAGCTTATACTGGGTTACTGAAAACTTCGGAGACATTGGCTTTCTTGTCTCTGAGGTTAGAGAAGTTTTCGATACATGTAACTTTTTGCCTTGCTTTGAGTGGGACCATCATCCTACTCATGAGCCTGTTCTGTCATCCCAGGTGGAAATTAAAGCTCATGTGTTAAGAGGTTTTTAAGGAAAGTATTGTGCAAATCTGGGCTCTAAAACTATAATTTGCTCTAATTGATATGTGTTCTGATGCTAATGTCAGCAGCAGAAATCTTGTCAATTTCTTAAAACTAGTGTCTGATTGTAGAGTCCTTGTGGGTTTCTCTTAACTGTTTTGAGATCTAATGGACATCACATAAGTCAAACCATTTATCATCTGAAGTCTAAGTTCTCAAGTTCTAAAGAATAATTTTCTCTTTTTCTTAAAAAAACTACATAAAAGATATATGTTTTTCTTTCAATTAAGTCATGTAAATATAATATTTTATCCTTTCCTTAAAAATAGAATACACTGAATAACAACTGCTCGTATTTTTACTGCTTAAGGGCCCAAACAGCTGGCTGATTTATGTTGTAACAAAAAAGTCACCTTAATGTGCTTATTGACTGGAACATCTGTAAAAATACCTATGTGTCCGGATTGTAAAGTAAATTTCAATTTAATAGAACAAGGAAATAAAATTACTGTTTTTTATTGTTCCTGATTTCCTATTAGTATATGAAGGTTCCTGTAGTCTTAAATTCCTAAGTTTATTGGATATATTTTTAATATATATTAACAGATATATTCATATTAAGAGTAAAAAACCAAAGTGTGGGCAAATTTAGTACCATGATTTTTGCTATAAAATCAACCACTTATTTCTTTATTGTATTTCTTTATTTTTTAACCATTTATTTAAGTAAGATAGTCTGTCTTCATACAAATCTTTAATATATTTGGGTAAATAATAATGAATATGAATCTTACTAATTTGTTGGTTTTTCACCAAGTTTGAATTTTATAAAAAGGACAGAGGTTTTCATAAATGTCTCTGGAGTTCAGGGATAGGGAGAGATAATTAGTATTCCAACAGAAACTTAAGCAGGACTTTAATGTATTTTCAAATGGTTTTGTTCTGCTCTGTATATTATTCTTTTTTCAGTTGTCTCATGAATGACATGGGTGTCTGTACCTTCCTAAGGATCTTTGATTTTGACTGGAATTGTAAATGGTTGTGTTAATGGGGTAGTAAAATTTATTCTAAGGTTAAATTCTCCCCATGTTTTTAGTAAAATCATAGATACACCTAAGTATGAAGATTTCCTGAGGTGTTGTGTTAATTGCATAATTTATATTTCCTTTGATTCCACAGCTTTTGAACAGCAGTCATGTTTTTGAGTTTATGTATTAGGAGGAAAGAGAGAGATTTTGTTATTATTGCCATTACCGTTAAAACTACTAGTATTTCCATGGTTTAGAGAAGTGGGTCTTTTGAATCTCTGAGAATTATTAAGTGAAGCAATGATGGCACCTTGTTCCACCCACCATTATTTACCGGCATATTGCTTATTGGCACTCAGTCAGAATTCAATGGGCATTATTCATTACACATCACCTCACATGAGGCATGAGGAAGGCCTGTGTAACTGGGGGAAAATCAGGCTCACTTATTTCCTAAATGTCTTTTGAAAGGAGTGTGAATGAAAGAGTGGAAGTTCACTGGGGCAGATGCCAGAAGGCTCCAAGGCTTGAAACCCTTTCTACTGCCTTGTATGTTCCTGATCTTGGCCAAGTCACACATCCTCTAAACCTCAGTTTCTTCAACTGTAAAATGAAGTAATTGGACTAAATGAAAGGTTCTTAAACTTTTCATTGTCATGTAAATTGTCATCCCTTCTCAGAATAATTTTTAAGTGCATAAAATAAAATACATAGTGTAATAATAGAAACAAATTATATGGAAATAAATATGTAATTTTCCCCATCCAAGTTCATGGATCCCTCCAATATATTCACAGACCCTTGAGTGTCTATGAACTCCAAGTTAAGAACCTAATATCCCTTCCAGCTCTAAACTTACAATCCTCTGATCCTATTATAAAATATATTATTTAGTATCATTTATAGTTATCCTCACTGAGGAGTACAGGAGTGCGTTGATTACAAATTTATTTTGGAGAGCAGTGCATCCAAAATGTTTTTTTCTTTCTTTAGAGTTATTGAACAATTGGTACAAACTAAGTGGTATGGTGCATAGAGTGCTGGGCGTGGAGTCAGGAAGACTGGCCTCAGACATTAGCTGTGTGATTCTGGGCAAGTCACTTAACCCTATTTGCCTCAGTTTCCTCATTTGTAAAATGAGCTGGAGAAGGGAATGCCAAACCAGTACAATATTTTTGCCTGGAAAGCCCGAATGGGGTCTCAAAGAGTTGGACATGACTGAAAGTGACTGAACAACAACATTGGACAATTATATTATATGCACCCACACATTATATAGAGCATGCGTTTTGTGTAGATCTCTGCAATTCCATTGGCATAGCAAAAAAAATCTCTACAGCTGTAGCTCAACAGCTCTTCGTCAACTTGTACCCTTAGAAGAACCCACCACCTTTGTTATTTTGAGGTCTGTTCCTCTATCCACTAGTCACAGGACCTCATTTTGTGTGAATTCACTTAGTGTTTACAATTTTTTTCTGTCATCTTGGGTTACCTTTACTTTTATCTTTATTTCTGACCTTTTCCAGGGTTGTATTTTCAAATGATAAGCTACTCAGTTTCAGCTTATCTGTCTCCAGATAGACAAGGGAAAGTGGTGATGGACAGAGTTGTAAATACTTGCCTTACATAGACTAAGTCTTGTTATGGTGTTACATTTGGAACGAAATCATGTAAAAGTGAAAAAATTCATCACTGAACCCCTTTAGTAGTTTGTAATAGATTTGTTGTGTCACATTTCTGGTCCTCATTTTTTATTACATTTATCTATGAAGAGGTCATTCAGCCTTTGCTTGTAGATCTTTAGTAACTTTTTTGGAAGTAATTCATTTCGTTTCTGGACATAAAACTGGGGGGACCAGATGACAGTCAAGACACACCGAGTTAATTACAAATTAAAGCACTGGGTTGAAACTAATAAGATGGGAATATGGGGGTAATATCAAGCCTTGCATTTGGGTTCAGAAAGTCAGCTTCCCAAGTTCAAGATGGTGGGGGTCATTGTTAATAATAATTGTAGCTAGCACTTTAAGGTTTACAGTATTTTACAAATATTAACTCATAATCCTCATAGCAACCCTGGGTATTGGTGCAATTGTTATCCTTCTTTTACAGATGAGGAAACTGAGTCAGACAGGTTAAGTGACCTGCCCAGGGTCACAAATCCAGTCTGATGCTGAATTTGAACTCATTCTTTCTGACTACAGGTTCAGTATTTTATCCACTGCCAGACAGCAGTTTTAGAAAAATCTTGGGATTTTAATGGACTGCAAACTCAATATTATTCAGCAGTATGATATAAAAATAAAAAATGCTAATGTAGTCTCAGACTGCATTAAGAGAACTCTAGTCTCTAGGAAAAAGAGGTGATAATCGTGACTCTGTACTATGTTCTGCTTTGACAACATCTGGAATATTGTGCTCAGTTCTAGGCACCACAGTTCAGGGAAGATAGGGTAAGCTTCGGGACTTCCAAAGGTTGGCAACAGAATAGTAAAGGGTGCCATGTGAGAATCAGTTAAAAAAACTGGGGATGGCTTGTCTGAAAAAAAGACCCAGGACTTTAGGTATTTAAGGACTGTCATGTAAAAGAAATAATGTTATCTTCCCCTTCCTCCCCCAACAAACCGTTCCCTCTTCCAAACTTCCCTAGTCATCCTGCTCACAACCTAGATGTCATGCTCAACTTTTAATTCTCACCCCCTGTTTGCAGTCGTTGATTTTACTTTTGTTTTATCTTCTGCATATGCCCGGCGTTCTCCTCTGACACTGCTGCCATCATGGTGCAGCCCCTCAGAACATCATGCCTCAGCTGTTCCAGTAAGCCTAATGGTTGCTCTTCCTCCTGCAGGTCTTTTCCCACTTTAGTTCATCCTCTACTCAATTTTCAGAGGGGTTTTCCCAAAATGTAGATCAGACTATGTCACCCCTGCCCCCCATAAACTCTAGTGTTATCACCTCAGACATCAAGTACAAAATCTTTTGGGATTCAAAGCCTTTCATAACCTGCCTTCCTTTACCTTTCCAGCCTTCCTATACCTTGTACTTCCCCTCCTACTTAGACTCTTCTGTCCAGTGACATTGGCTTTCTAGCTCTTCTCCATCTCCTAGCTCCAGACATCTTCACTGGCTATCTGTTTCTTCATTCGTGGAATTCTCTCATTCCTCTTCTCTGCTTCTTGCCTTCCCTGGCTTCCTTCAAGTCGTGGCTAAAATCCTACTTCTACAAGAAGCCTTTCCCAATCCCTCTCAATTCTCTTGCCTTCCCCTCTGTTGCTTGTTTCTATTTTCTCCTTTATAGAACTGGTTTCTACATAGTTATTTGCATGTTGTCTCTCCCATTGGATTGTGAGCTCTTCAAGAGCAGACAGCCTCTTACCTTTATTTGTATTCCTAGTACTTAGTGCAGTGTTAGGCATGTGGTAGACACTTAATAAATGTTTGTTGACTGACTTTTTCTTTGGTCCTAGGGGTCATAATTAGGAGTAATAAATTGAAGTAATAAAGAAACAAATTAAGACTTCATGTCAGAAAAACAAACAAACTTCTGGCAATCAGAATTATCCCAAACTTGAATCAGATGCCTTGTGAGGCAATAGACTTCCTTTCATTAAGTATGTCCTTCCTTCCTTCCTTCCTTCCTTCCTTCTCTTTCTTTCTTTTTCACTTTCTTTTTTATTTCTCTTTTCTCTTTCTTTTTTCTTTCATTCATTCTTTCTTTCTCCCTTCCTTCCTTCTTTCTTTTTCTTTCTTTCTTTCTTTCTTTCTCTTTCTTGTTGGATTCAGTGGCAATCGAGATCCCTTCCAAATCTATAATTCTGTGGTTCTTTGGCTCCCTTTAACTTCTCCCCATTGTTCTTAGGACTCCCCTGTGGAGTCAAGCAGAGCAAATATGATCTTTTTTTTTTTTGCTTGACAGCCCTTCAGATACCAAAATACAAAAATCACATCCCTCTTAAAGTCTTTTATAGGCTAAATATTTCTTGTTTCTTTCACTAATTATTGAATAACATGTTCTAAATTGCTTGACTTTTCTGGCCATCCTCTGCATGTGCTACAGTTTGTGACTATCCCTTCTGAAGTGTAACACATTAAACTGGAAATAGTACTTGAGACACAGTGTAACCGAGGTAAGATGAAAAAGTATTTTTCAGAGACTGAACTTGCTTTATCGGATCTTTTTAGAGCTTTTGTATTATAGATTGGAATTGGAAGGGACTTCAGAAATCAACTTGTCCAACCACTATTCAAATCATAGAAGCTGTCTATACTGTAATGTTCCCAGAAAGTGCTCACCGAGCCTTCAAATTGTCTTTTAACATGACAGATTTACATACCTATAATTTATCTGTCCTGTTCTAAAATAGTGCTAACCCTGAAATTTCAATGTAGAGTCACTGAGATATATGTTTAAATCCCAGTGCTATCACTTTTAATTTGTGTGACATTGGTCAAGTCATCTAACAGCTATGTGATTCAGTTTCCCCCTCTACAAAATGAATGACCAGATTCAATAACCTCTAAGGTTCCTTTTGGCAGCCTAGCTCTTAGGATCTTAAGATTCTTCACACTTTAGTTTTTAACTTTACACTTCTGATTAAAAAGTTGTGCTGGAGGGGATACAAGATGAGAAAGGTATTATTTATTGATGGAGGTGAAGGACAGGGTCTTGGAATTTCTGAGCTGTGGTCCTTGATGGAGAAATCCCACCTTAAAGTGGCCGCAGGAAGTTTACTTAAATGGACACCTCCTTCTACTCTTTTCTGAGTCTCCCTAAGACTTATTTCCTCCTCCTTCTTAAAACTTGCCTGTGACTCAATTTCTTTACTACATGTTTTCTGTAACTGAGAAAGTGGTACCAATGAATTAATGTGATTAATGTAATTAAAATTCAGCATTTACAAGTTAAAAGTAATCATAGAACTTATTCATTTCACTTGGGGGTATAATTTTTTGGCAATATCTTATTCAAAATATGCCCATTGATACATATTTGAGTTTTGCTATCAGGATAACTGGATAAGAAGAAATTAGTAGCACCAGATAATGTCACTTAAAAAACACTCATGTAGTTTTTATAAAGGTAAGGGTCATCCTCAGAGTCTGGAAAACTTGGGTTCAAGTTGTGTTTCTAATACATACTAGCAGTAGGATTCCCAAAAATATCCCTTAGAAACTAAGATTTAGTTAGAGAAAATCTGCAGATCTGCATTAAAGGAAGTACTTTCTACACTGGGAAATTCTACTACCGATGATCTCCCATGTTCAGATACTCCATTCATACCCCAAAAGACAAGCATCTATAAATGTATCTATAATAGTTTATGGCCCTCAGTAAAACTATGCATTTGGACCTGGAAAAGTACACTTACTTAGCAAGAAAAGTGATTTATAGCATTCATTGTCTTTCACTTACATAGTTTCATAAAAAAATTATTAAATGAAGTTAAAGTTTAAAAACTTCAAGTTCTTAAATATAGTAATGTTTACAGTTTTATTAAATCTGAAATTCCTTCATGTCTGCCCATGAAATGATTTTAGTTCCAAAATAACTTAGGAATATTTCTTTAAAATAAAGTATTCTAACAGGATTTGAGAAGGAATAAAAAATTCTCAGCATTATTATCATTGTATGAATATTACATAAAGCATATTTTGATTCATTTTAATGTTTCCATTTATTTACCTTCTTTTATCCTTGTGCAAAAAAGAAAAAAGTATGATCAATTTAGAAAATGGGGAAAACCTATAAGTATTGGAATATAATATACAGATAAAAATTTATAACCTAAAAAAAAATCACAGAAATAATATTCTTTATTGAGTTTCATAGTCTGTTTTATTCTATTTTTCTCATGGAACTAACAAAAACACTGAATATGAAAACTATTACTAAAGTGCAACAGTAGACTCATACATTTAAAATGTATCATTTAAAATTATAATTATCAAAAAACAAACTGAGGAGCAAAGAAACTTGCTTGTTATATATTAAAGGGATTCAACAAAGAGAGTAAATTAAATAATTAAAGAATATATGCAATTGCATAAAGATTGTGGTAATATACTCAAAGGCTGTTTTCAGCCATTTTAGCTATACATCCTAATTCACCTGCTATTTGCATACGCCACACATTAGGTAGACTTGTTAAAAAGGAAAGAAAAGTTTTCTTTACTTATAGACCTCCAAACCTATTTAATTATCCATTCTCAAAATGGTTTCTGATTCAAATTATCTTAATTATGTTTCCTGGTTTGATTGGAACAGATTCAACACATTTCCTGTGGCAACGTGATTTCAACGAATTTGTGAAGACTAGACATCAGGTATCATTCTCACTTGAGCTCATTGCTCTAAGTGGATTGATCAGAAAATAGAAATCATTACAAAATTAAATATGTTTATTAATATTTTTATATTTAATACATTTTTGAGTAAACACAACTTTTTCATGTTATCTGATAGACATTTAATTGTATTTAGCGTCCTAAACTTTGCTTTTAGACAGCCCTGTTTCATTAGACTAGTGTTATCCTAGACTTTCAGCTGTTGAAAACAAATATTTAAAAGTACATTCCTATTAAAATTTGTATCCTTTTAGTATAGGATAAACTTTTACATTCTTTGAATTATAGTTTTTTTCTGTATATATAATATATATGAAGAAATATAATGAAGATAGGATTTTAATGTATATTTTTCCTGATAAGTATGGAACTACCATTAATAAATAACAAATAGCTCTAATATTTTAGAAAGCAGCAGTTAAATATTTGCATTGTGGAAAGTTTTGAGTATCTGAATTTCATGTTTCCCTGAATTCTAGATGATGGACATATTTAGCCACTTTATTATGATTACATTTCATATTTGTCTATAAATTTTAATACACACATACATTTAGTAACATCTTGAAAGCTTTGTATTTCAATATGTAATATTTCATATGATTCCTATCTTTTGTGCTCTGAGAGCAGCATCTGAAAGGTTGGAATTCTTGAAATATATTTTTTCAGTGCATTATGGGAGTGGACCATATTATATGTCTCTTTACTTGATAATCAGTTTTATATGGACATTTTTGGATGCTACTATATGTCTATAAGTTACTATAACTTTAAATCCAAAATTCAGTGGAGAATTAATATTAAGGGTCATATTGTCTCTGACTGGAGCTATTATAGCTAAATAAAGATTACTTTATGAAACATTTTAATTAAAATTAAATTTATTTGAAATTTATAACACTACATATATAAAATATTTTGTACTAGAATATCTGCTAGGCACTAAACAGCATCTGAAGTTATTTTTTGCATTAGCCAATAAGTTATCTGAAAAGTTATTGCATACCCGCAAGCAGTGTTAATATATTGCTCTACTGTAGGCTAATACTCCAAACCAAAAAGAACATTTAGCAACATCATTACTTAAGGGATCTGCTTGTAATTCTCCATTCCAGGATGGCGTTTAATTTCAAGTAAATATTCTGTCTTTAGAAAAACCAAAAACACCATGTATCAATGAAAATGCATTTGAATTAAATTTCACACATTTTTTTTTCATTTCAAATAAAGGGATTCAGCTTCAGTCAGTACTGGTTGACACTTGGTGAAGAGACAGAATCTTACCTACGTTAACAAATAATCGTTCATAGTGTAAATTTAAACAGGATTTATTGCTTTTCTCTACTCTACTGTTTGGCTGACCATTCACAGAATCATAGCATATTAGTGCTATATGTAACCTTCTTGTTCATCACTCTCATTTTACAGATCTCAGTCCCAGAATGTATATTAAAGACTTCAAGTTCACGCCACCAATTAATGGTAAAACTGGGGGTAGTACCTAGGCATCCTGTGCCATCGACATGAAAATAAACCACTATTTAGATAGCAAGACCATGGCAAAATGATAATTTTTTCTCTTTTATAAGTGTGCATAAGTACTTTGGTTTTAGGTTGCAAATTACAGAGGGTTTAATTAATTAGGTCAAAAATAAACATTCTGTGTAACACAATTTTACCCTTTTTTAAAAGTTAACAACAAATAAAGCCTTAATCTTTTTAGACTATTTCATAGACCAGTAATAAGAATTTATGTCATATATAAAAAGTTTTTTTGAAATGTTTGTTTAAGAGACTTTCGAAATTAACATAGATAAGGCTTTATGATCAAACATTTCATGAACAAAAAGATTAAATTGAAAATCAAGAGTTGGAACGGAGTCTTGTGGTGTTATAAGAATGAAAAAGGAAATTTAATTTATATAAGGAAATTTTTTAAATAGTGGCAGAGTTGTATGTCTTTTTAAGTATGATCTATTCAGAATTACTAAAAGTTTCTGGATAGTTAAAAGTAGGTTTTTCAGAAAAAACTCTAAATAATTTTCAATAAGAAAATAATACGTTTCGGTTCATGTTCTTTTAATTTATAAGTTGTTAAGTTATGTATTTACATGTGAAATTTCTTTAGGTGAATTTCTTTTTTGCTTTTTCAAGTCTTTTACCCTTGACTGTTCAAGTTTCTTTTCATCACATTGGTTATGTAGTAAAATGAAGTACAATCTTCTCTCTCTTATTAAAAATAAATTTAAAACAGTACAAATAAAACGAAAAATTTATAAGAGCTAAAACTTTCTGAATGTTAATGTATATTAAGGCAAAGTAGCAATGCAATGTTTCTCTGAGAAATTTGAGCGAAGGTGTCTATTTATCTCTAATAGAGGATGGCAACTATGGATTTAAAAAGTCATCCCCCTTATTCTTTTCAACACAAAAACCTTCCGCCTGCATCTTTCAACTTTGCATCACCACTTCTAAAGGATCCAGAGGCAAACTGCTGAATTTTTATTAATCAGCTTAACCTAATGAGATGAAAAGACCTTTTGAAAAGAATAAGGAAGAAGGGAGTGACAGAGCAAACCATTTTCATATTCTTTTCCACTAACATTTTCCACACAGAATTTTCAGAGCTACTAGTTTAGTTCCGGTTCTAGCTAATTCATTGGGTCAGTCTTCCTCATTTTCATCCAATTGTGGACTTTCTGTAGTCATGTGCTGCTGATTTTTTTCTTTTTTAAAAGCAGACAGCTAAAGAGAAGAATTAATGAGAGTTGAGGGGGGAAATACCTTTGGGAAAGGAGGCAGGAAAGCTTAAGCTGATAAAACATGACTCTTTTTTGATGGGGCTCTGTTTGGATAACTTGCCCTTTTCTAAATTCTTCTCTCTTCCCGCCCTCTTTCCCCCTCTTTTTTCTCTCTTGTCAAACCCACTTCATAAACGGTAGCAGCTGGAGATCTTTTAGTGGCATTCAGGGATTACTGCCCTTCAGGATTTTAATAATCTCTGATGCTTGAAATGCCTGTAAGGGTGCTCTCTGAGACAATTACCATTCAGGGCTGGGGATTGAGGACCCTTCAGTGGCCCAGATGGTTAGGGTTCTGTGCACGGGGAGATAGTGTTCCAAGAACAACAGATCACTGAAGCAGAGCATTTATGGGGCCAAGGGGGACTGGAAAGGGACATGGCAGAGGAGAGGGGGAAGGCAGAAGAGGGAGGTGTGTGTTTCCATCCCTTCACAGCTAATCAAAGCTGCGTTTACCCATCCTCCCATAGATAACTGGATTTCAATCTATGACCCTTGGAATTGCTACTCATAAGGTCAAACAGCCTTGTGGTTAACATAAGCGGAGCAGAGTGTAAGATGCTACGTAATTTAAAGGTCACTACTTTCATTCATAAGGAGATCTCTGGAAGCGGTGTTTTTTGAGGACCCTGTGCTGCTTGTGTTATGGACACATGTGGAACACTATTACATATGCTGAACTTCTTTTGAAGTCTAAGGATATGGGTATTTCATTGAAGTATTAAAATTGTATTTTAAGGTTCTTAGTCATTATCATAAAGTAGAAATCTCTTTTAACTTTCTTCAATTACTTAGAGCCAATCTCAGATTTAGAAAGGAAAGGGTCCAGGACCTGCCTCTGATAAATGCTGGCTCTGTGACTCTGGGCAAGTCACTTAACCTCTGAGTGCCCCTGCTCTAATCCACTAAATTGTTGAAGAGTTGGAGTTTTGCATCGGTACAGATTCTTTACTCCCTGGGAGTTTGCTATACTAATAAGATCACAGGTCTGCCAACCCACTCCATTCCATCCTATCCAACAAAAACCAAATCAAAACTAATTTATCCTAATAAGTAGTTCTTTTAAATTCATCTCTAAGAATGGGTGGAGAAAAAACAGTTATGAAATAGTCATTGAATTTATTTGTTAAGAAGGAGTAAAAAGGACATTTATTTAAATGTAGATGATCCAGAATATGATTATTTGTTAGTTTCCAGAGATTCAGTAAATAATTCATAGTACCAAGCAGATTGTTAGACATACACTGATTTGTGTACTTAGTTCTTGAGAGATTAGATAATTTACCTGAACCCACTCAGATAGCTCTGTGCTGTCTTTGTGATCCCGTTTGGGATTTTCTTGACTGAAATACTGGAATAGTTTGCCATTTCCTTCTTCAGCTCATTTTACAGATGAGGAAACTGAAGCAAATAGGGTTAAATGACTTGCCCAGGGTCACACAGCTAGTAAGTCTCTGAGACCAAATATGAACTCAGGAAGATGAGTTTTTTTGACTCCAGATCCATCACTCTGTTCACAGCCCCACCTAGCTGCCCCTGGAAGAGACCTTAGAAATAATTGAATCCAGTACCCCAGGTTCAACAACTGGGACTCAGAGAAATTAAATGACTTTCCCTTGGTCATGAAGCTAAGAAGTTGGCAGAGACAATATTTGAACCAAGTCTTATTGACTCTAAGGCGAGCACTGTAATTATATATTGATATAGCTACACCATAAATCTATATTGTTCTACTTTATTAGACACCTTTTCCTATTACTTCACTTTAGATACCTGAAATGTATTAATTTTCCTCCCTTTCATGTCATTCCAGAAGATAAAAACATGTTTCTTTATCCTCTTTCTTCCCCCCCCCCCCCACTTCTTTCTGCTAAATTAGGTTGATGGGGTTTTTTAGGCTTCTGATTTTTTTGAGCTATCATTTGAAAGTTATTTGAGTCCCTGAGAGAATAACACAAAGAAAACCATTTTTTCCCTTTGAGAATATCTCCTATATTTTTAGACATTCATCTAGTGCTTAGCACTGACTGTTTTCTAAGACATGTCTTATTTTGTCTTTGATATAATCCAGAAAGACAGAATTAGTTTATATTGTTAATTAAGGAGTCTTCTGCTGCATCCTGAAGTAAGGGAAGCAGTGTTGGCTTTATTTCAGCCCAATCAAGTTTTTAGTTGTCCAGTTGTTGCATATCAGGTAGAAATATTAAGAAACAGTTATTCTTTGTCTGGATGACAATCATTAGTTTTTTACTCCTTGGACCATCACATGACAGGAAAATCCATTTGTGCCTTTATATTATGGTTAGTATTTGTAATTCTAATTAAAAATACAACAGATGCTTGATCAGGTGCTTTCCCAACTATGTAGTTTTTATCTTTTAAAGTCAAAATGACTAAAAAATTAAATATATCATAAAAAACAGAATAGAATTGTTTCAAATATAATGTAAGACCTCAGAAAAACCCTGGTAACTTATAAGTGAATGCTATTAACAGGTAAATTAACCCAACTCTTGATTATTTAGATTTTTCATTACCTACATCAATCTGCTTTGGTGAGATAAGTTTAAGAACTCTTACAAGCTATCCAACAAGAAAAAAAAAGCAAATCTTATACTTCTATCCATAGAATTATAGTATAATATAATAATAGAATAGAATAGAATTATAATAAAAATATAATAAACAATGTTTTTAAAACATCTACAAACAAAGATTGTGTGCAACATATATAAATAGGTGTATGTTCCAGGTTGCTAAATTAAAACCTCATAAAATGTTTATAATACTATTTTACCTTGCCCCCTTTACACGTCATGAGGCTCTCTCTATGTTCTGTTTAAGAAGAAGTTAAAGGTTAATCACTAGGGCTCATTTTGAATAACTTTGAATTCAAAAACATATTAATTTGACTTGCAAAATGTGCCTACTTGCTTCTATCCATATATAATAATTTATAACTTAGAAGTGGAAATACTATGAGACCATTTGCTTACTTGCAGAAAATATTTTATTACTCACTTTCAGACTGAGAAGGCTGGCTGTTTTCTTATGTTTCTCCTTGAAACTGAATTATCAGATTTATTGACTATTATTTGTTAATCATTGTCAATGCAAGTCACTTTCTCTTCCTAAGAATTTCCCCTTAGGTTTTAATAAAGTAACAAGATCTGGAAGAATGAAAAAAGATTCTGACATAATTAGAAGTTTGATGATTCTTTGACCCTGGCACAGTTTGCCTTGAAAGCAGGTATTTTTCACATTCCTGAACTTACTAAACAAATGCTGTTAGCCCTCATCAGAAGAGGGGAACATTTTCCCCTTTTATTCAAAGTATCAGTATTTTAGAAAGGATGAATTGGTAAAAGCATCTTTATGGTTCTATTATATAAAATGGGTGAGGGAATGGGGTGAACCAAAAGGTAAAATAATATAAAATTCTCAGAATTACATACTGTGCAGTTAATAATTCATTTAGGAATAAAAATTGAATTCTTAATCACCAGTGCAGAACTCTGTGCAAACTATGTATATGGAGCTTCTTGGATCTTTGATGGAATCTACCCTGAAAAATAAGTCCTAAAAAGTGGTTTTTTGATGAAGTGTTATTAAAAAAAAGAAAGATGACCTATAATCGAAGTTCTTGGCACATTAGCTTGTACTTTTGTTTCCATACTGGTAACTCAGTTTTATGAGAGATACTTGTATACTGAGACAGGAAGTGAATGTGCCTCTGAGGTAGGACTTTATAATTTCCTCCTATCATGAATCTTTTCAATATGAAGTTAATTTTTTCTTCATCTGCATTTGTTGTACTCAATACCCCAAAGTTAAAAAATGATAACTTGTTACATTTTGAGCTATTTGTATATATTTGACTCCAAACTGTAATAATATGTTCCTCCCTTCCACAAGATTTATTCATCTCATGTTAGCATTCTCCCATGAATTGAAAGTTAGGTTTGTGATTTTCTTGACAGATGCTGGAAGCAGCATGGAGTCACAGGACTTCTCTTGTCATTCTGAATATCATAGATTGAAAGGACTACTTTAACCAAAAATTTCATTTGGAGAGGTGGAGGGGGTGGTGAGTCGATAGCCATAATTTCAGTTTAGAGGGACTTTTGGCATTTTAAAAAATTTTACTTTAAAAAAATGTTACTTTGGTTATGGGTTAACAGAAAGAAGGCAGCCAATAATGAACTCATTTACTATAGTTGGCATTATAAAAGATATTTAAGCTGCCCACACGCAATTTAGGGATAAAAATCTTTGCCTAGTTCAGCATTTAAATATTTGTAGTGGTCATTGTTGGCTTGGTTAAAATAAAATAAACAAAAGAAAAGCAAGCTTTAGAAAGATTTGTAGTAGCATATTCTTCTAAAGCCAGAAGGTTTTAAATCTAGCTTTTCCTTCACTTTCAAATACTTATAAAATGCTGAATAATGTCATACTTTTCTCTTATGGCTTTTAGATTATTGCTTTGTGTGATTAAAAAAAATCTTATAAGATACATAATTGATCATTGTGCGACTGTCTTTGCTGCTGATTCCTGATTTTCTAATTCAAGAAATTTTCATGAGATTTACCCTTCAAATTTTTTTTGGTAGGAAAACTTTTGTTTCATAGACCCAGAGTTTGAGCCAAAATGATTAGTATATAGAATGGTGAAGTCCTTAAAGAAAAACTGGATAAAGAGATATTTAAAGCTTCAGGAGACAATAAATGGCATGATATGATTCTTAAAATAATCATAGGGTTCAGGAATCATAAAGTAGATCAAAAATAACAGTTTCAAAGTGACTTTTTTATATGTCAAAGATTATTTAATAAATGACCTAGAAACATCCAAAAGAACCCATGTCATTTTCTCAAAACTTGCCAATGTTCTCTGGTGTTTTTAGTTGTGTCATTTTATTTATCCGTGAAGGATGAGATAAAGCATTTTCTTGTATTGAATTTGAACGTACTATGTGCTTTGGGCCCAATAAAATATTAACTATGGCTTGCAATCTTACAGACTGACAAATTCACATGCACACACCATGGGGTAAAAATTGAGGTCAAGGCGCATGGCATTTATTTGTGATGAGATTTTTTGGGTACTTAATGGTAATATTATTATTAGTTTTAGTTAGAACTGCTTCATAATTTCTCAGTATTAGAAAAAATATTAGAAATTTAATGAAGTATATAACCAGTATTGTCGTTTAAGGGGGATACATTTAAGAATAAATCAGAATATTCTTTATCCCATGAAAATGAATGGGAATTAATGGATGGAAGTATTTTAAAGTTTTTGACTGATTCTTTAATAGTGTGATCAAATATTACAGGGAATATTTTCTTATAATACGAGTTTTAAGACTCTTGCCTCACTAAGAAGACTCTTTAGCTAGTAGTAACCAATTTTTACTTGTGGAGCTTACCTATTAGTTTATGTGGTACTGATTATAATTAGAGATTTTACTTGATACTACACATTTTACAGTTGAGTTTGGCCTTAAGTGATGTGAACTCTCTCATAATAAGGTTGTCTGTTACCTAAAGCCCAATACGTCTTGTAATTACCACTTCTCTTAAATATCCATCAATACAGGGAGGCAC
>CM053772.1:137640117-137656718 GCA_028658325.1 Potorous gilbertii
GAGAGAGAGAGAGAGAGAGAGAGAGAGAGAGAGAGAGAGAGAGAGAGAGAGAGAGAGAGAGAAGGGGAGATGGGAAGACAGAGATAAGAGAGACAGAGACAGAGAACAAATTATTTATACACTGAAAAGTGGTAAGGTTGGGGTGGATGGAAATTAATAGGCTGTATATCAGTGGAGTCACATATACAGATATTAATGTGCTCTGTTGAACTATTTGAAAAGATAAACTCCCCTCACAGTAAATAGATTGACATCGAAAAAGCAAGAACCTACCTATTACATGACAGAACTTGTTTGAAATATTCACATAGTAGCCGAGGCACAAAATGTATTTTCCCAGTCAAGAATGATACATCTAATGTGAAAAAAATCCTCAATTATAAATGGTTGCCTCAAAGTAAATAATGAAATCATATCAGAAAATAGCTATGATTATTTATTGGCTTTGGCCATATCAGTTTGTTAAGTCATATGGATGCGATTAAGTAAAATTGTTATTTTAAGAAGCTTTTCTCCCCTTTAATTTTACATGACTAAATTGGAAACCTTTTTTGGAAACCACAGAATTTTTTCCCTGCTCCTTGAGTTTCATAGACTTACATTTAGTGATATAATATTAGTTCTTATGTAGACCAGAGATTAAATTTGGAATACTTTAAGATAAAGGGAGTCTGTTATCAGGAGTTGAATGCTTCAATTTCATGCTACTCCATTAGAATCCATTTATATATGTATGTATGTATGTTTTGAAGGACAGGTTTTGATTATTGCTATTCAATTCTGTACAAATCACAAGGATTAACCCCATACTATTGCTGTGTTAGGCATGCTAAGTCTAAGTCATACTTTAGGGAACTATGGAATTGAGACAATTTTTTGGGTTCAAATATCTCTTAACCTCAATTATCTGGGTATTTCAAGAAAAAATATAAAAACTCAGTTTTGTAGTTCAGGAATGCTGACTCAGCCATTATATGTGCATAACATTGTAAGATCCATAATCATTTTTGAAAGTTTTGTGATTTACTGTCATTATAATAGGACAGAAGATTCAATTTGAGTCACATTTAACAGTTTTTGATGGATGCTAGTTTTGACTGAGATAGTTGAATTACAAGTGGAAATATGAAAATCCACAATGTCCAAAAATGTTTTTGAGGCCAAAGCAATGAAAATTTTGTTACTACTTGAGATGTCAGTCTTTGTCGGAAGGCCGTTTGGGATGAAATATTGTTAAATTTTAAGAAAAAATACTTTGATATAAAATTTGACTTTTGTCTGCTATCTTTATAAGGTAATCTTCCACTTTCATCTAAAATTATATAATAACCTTCATGTTTTACAGAGCTAATTCACTTTAAGTAGATAGAAATATGTGAAGTTATCATCATCTTAATAATTTCAGAACTTTTAAAAAATTAAACATATGATTGTCTTTTAAAGTATTAAATTTATTTTATTCATTACATCTTGAAGACAAATAGTAAACAGGAAGGTTCACCAATGAATATTTATTTTTATTTCCCCAAATTAACAGTCTATGTGAGCCTTCAAAAATAGTGAATTGACATTGCACAAGCCTCATATCATTAGTAAAAGGAACATGAATGCAGGTGTTTAAATTATTTATACTCATAATCGGCCTTTATATTCCATAGTCTTGCCAGGTCTCTGTTATTTTAGTGCATAATTGATGGTGCTCAGAAGTGGAAAAGTTAGAAAAGCGGAAATAATGTGACGCCAAAGTGCAGTGAGGCAGCTTGGGTTGTCAGAGACCACGGGGGCTGAGGAATCCACGGCCACAGAAGAAGGAGCATTGGCTTGATAATTCAGGTTACATTCCAGAATGAACAGGTTTTCTTTTGGCTTCTCAGCAAGGATTTTTCCCCCTTCCTTTTCTTACTTTTCAAGGTAGCAGTTATGAAAGGTAGGAGGAGTCAACATCTCAGATATTTGAAGCCAGATATCATGACTAGAATTGAACTGGACCACTTACAATGATTTTCACAAAACATGTTTGTGAAGCTTGAGAAGCAGTTTAATGTAATTGAAGGAGTGCTTAATTTGGTGTCAGAGGACCTGAGTTCAAATCCCAGCCTCTCAATTTGTTACTAATAGGACTTTGGACAATCTAATCCAGTCTAACAAGCATTTGTAAAGTGCTTACTTACCATTTGCAAAGCACAGTAGTAGGTGCTGGGGAAACAAAGACAAAAATAAATAGCCCTTGCTCTCCAAGGAGGTTATATTTGCTTCTGAGTGGTGATGGTGTGGGATGAAGGGGAGATAGAACTTGCAAATAGAATTGGGCAGATAGGATACTTCTTTAGGTCTCATTTTACTATCTATAAAACTAGGGAGTTGAACTAGATGGCTTCTAAGGTCCCTTTCCCCACTAAACCAAGGATCTGAAGTTGTTGGATCTACCTAATATAGGGCTCAATGTCCTTATCATGATTTTGATTGAGATCAGTTAGTGGGTTATAAATATTAAAGTCATATTTCACCTTCATGGAACTTAATAGAAAATATGCAGATTTTAAAAAAGCATTGTATACCCCAGTACTCAGAATTGTACAGAAAACATGGAATGTTTGAGTCAGAATAGAGCCTAGAGACCAAGCCTCTAGTTCAACTGATGAGAAAAACTGGAGCCCAGAGAGATAAAACAACTTCCCAAGATCATATGGCTTTTAAGTGGCAGAACCAAGGCAGACCTGGGTCTTTTAAATCCTATTCCAGCATGATTTCCATCAAACTGCGTGAGCAAATACTGTGTGCTTAATTTCTATAGGGATGACAAGCAGATGAGGAATAAAGTAGGGAATGGAGAACAGAAAGGAAGGAAAGGAGACACAAAAAACATTGAGGTCAGTGATGAAAAGACAGATGAAAGGAAATTTAAAGGTGAAAAGAGGAAGATAGAAGGAGAAACAGAAGAAAATGAACAGTTTAAAAAAGAGGAGAGAAAGAGGGGAAATTGTAAATTCTTTGGAAGCAGAATTTTACCTTTTTCAGTGTTAAATTGAGAATACAAGAGAAAAGAGGAAATTGGGGGAGAGAGGATCATGAAAAACAGGAGAAAAGAATTAATGAGAAAAAAAGGAGAAGTGAGATAAGAGAGAACAAGAAATAATGGAGAGAAGAGAAAAATGACAGAAAGAAGGACAAAAAAAAAAAGAAAAGGGTTAGCTTTGGAGAACTGTTGGATTTCCTGCTGTAGTACCACCACCTGGAGCTGTCCTTTCCCTCCTGCTGGTTCATGACCTTTTCCCTTGCTCCAGTTCCCCAGGTCTCAGGGCTGCATTAGTGGCAGCTGTACTTCTATATAACTCACTGTAATAACAGCGTAGGGACTCCTTTATGGAATGGGGGAAACACCTGCTTTGTTTAGAAACAGGCAAAGTTGGAGGAAGCATCAATTGTGGTTTGAGTCATCATGATAATTCAGTGGAGTAAGCCTAAAACATCTTTGAGATGTACCAGTTGGAAAACAGTTTTAGGAGAAAAATAAAAGAAAATTTGAGAAACTCATTACATCTACTCAAAATAATTGAAGATTATTCAACTATAGATACTACCTATTATGTGAAGTGTGAGAAATGAAGGTGGGTAGATTTTTTTTAAATAAAAACTTTTTTCAACAAAAGCTTTTATGTACTTTTAGAAGAAGCATTGTATCAGAGTGGTCAAGTTTGTATCTTAGACACGGTATAAGTAGTTATAGGTACAGTACCTTAAATAGTATACTTTAGTTTCAGGAAAATATAAATAATTTTCATGTCTTCACTATGAAAATGACTATAGTATATTTCTCATGTGTGATTAATCCTCAATATTTCATCAACCTTTTGCTCTAAAGAATGCAATCAGTTGTTCTAAATGCTATGACATAGTAGGCATGTAATAATACTTGTTATTGTTTAATTATTTTACATTTCTTTTGAAATAATTGATAATATTATAAGATTGCTTAGTGTGGTACAGTTTTAGTATTGGATCATAGCAACATTCATTGACCTTTGAAAAATATAGATTATGCTAAGTGAAAACAACTGCTTGTAGCATGAGAAAAAATATTTCAAATTGCAAATATATCTTTAAATATTCTTTCACTTTTTTTCCTTCTTGGCACATTGTTATGTAATATAGTTCATAACAATGAAAATTATTAGTTATTTGAATGCAAAATGATTTTAGCTAAGTATTTTATTATTTAGCTTGAGTAAAACATTTTGATTTTAGAAAAAAACATACAATGAAGAGACTGAAAACAGATTTTTCTATTGGGATATGAGATTAACTTTTCCCCCATTTTTACTTTGCTGAAAAGAATATCAAGATTATGTGTACATAGTGGTAGGTACTTGTATGTGTGCAGACATTTTAAACATTAGTCACTTAAACAGTTGCAACATATAAAACATTTGCAAAGCTCTCATCCCCGCAGAAAAGAGCCTACATTTTTATTGGAGGATCTCATACTTTAATGGGTACCTAAATACCGAAGACATGCTTGGGTAGGAGTTACTTTAACCTTAATTATGCTTTCCCTACAGCCTTGATACATAAAGTTTTAGGAAGAAATTTGGAGATAGATCATTTAGCAACCAGGGAGCTATTGGCACAGTGGATAGAATGCTGAACCTGGCTTCAGGAAGACCCATCTTCTTGAGTTCAAATCTGGCCTCAGATACTTACTAGCTGTGTGATCTTGGGCAAGTCACTTAACCTTGTTTGGCTCAGTTTCCTCATCTGTGAAATGAGCTGGAGCAAACCGCTCCAGTAACTTTGTAAGAAAACTCCAAATTGGGATCACAAAAAGTCAGACATGATTGAAACAACCAAACAACAGCAGCATAACCTTATTTTAAAGATAAAGAAACTGAGGTCCAGAGAGGTAAAGTGACTCACCTACATTTATACAGATTGTAGAGCTGGGACTTGAATGCAGGTAATCTGATCCCTTCCACTGTGTTACATTGTCTCTCATTGTACACTTGCATCTCAATTCCAGTGGGTGAAAGATAATGTTGGAATGTGAGATGTTCTCCTTGCCCATAAGTACATAGTTTAAGATTTAAGTAGACAACAGGGAGAACAGAAATCTATCTAGTACTGCAGCACATATAGACATCAGGATATTTGTAGAAAAGTGAGGCAAGGAAGAAAGAGGATATAGGAAATCTGATCATGAAAAGTTTGTTTTAGATGAAATGGCAATTTGTATTATTTTTATGTATTTGGATTGTTTTTTAAGGACTGTGTCTACTAACCATTTTCAAAAGTACATTATTGTGGGTAGTGTTCTCCCTGTTTTTCACTGGCAAAGTAAATAAAATTAGAGTTCTACTAAATGCTTTCTAAAGAAAGCATTTCATCTGCAAATGTCTTCTGCTACTGTAGATATAGCGAAATTAGTCATGGTACATTGTTTCCCTTTATTTTCCTTGAGTACTGATAATTGTTTTAAGACAAAGTATTGCTTAGCTAAGATGCCAAAAATAAATCTATTTCATAAATAGTGTTAATGAATAGGAGTCTTTCTCCTCTAGTGAGAACAAGTATTATAGTTTGTGTAAACACCAGTGTAGTAATTAAAATGAAAATGTGTTATAATATAAAATACACGACTTAAATTATGAAACATTGCTATATATGCACATATACACACACATGCATATATGCTTATCTAAGAGTTGGTTCCTTATGACAGAAAAAAATGGTTAAATATTCTTTAATTGCTATTGCATTCTAATTCTAAAAGATACAGCATCTGTGTGTGTGTGTGTTTGTATGTGTGTGTGTGTTCTAAATGACCACTCACTATTTAGCTAAACCTCTGCTTACATTACCTCTGAGGAGGAAAGTAGAGTGAAAGTAGTCATTTACATTCTAAATGGTCCCTCAGTGGCAATTCTTTAGGTGATAAAGTAGCTAATAACTTTTATTATTATTTCTATGCAGAGAAAATGAATGCTTCATCCCCACTCGGTGGGAAGAAGAGGGTTGAGAACTCAAATGAATTCATCTGGGTACTTTAATAACCCTGCATCGTTAACATTTCTAATATTAATTCCACCAAAGAAAACAAACTGATAGAAGAAAAATAAAAGAAATCACACAAAGCTTATGATGACAATAAAAAAGATAGAGAAGGGGGACACAAGTATATTTCTTATAGAAAAAAACTTCATAATATTTAATGAAGTAATACGAATCTTTATACTTTCATTGATGACGGTGCTATACAATATAAACCAGAAAGAAAGGAATCTCAGGTCTATTTTAAAATAAGAAGGTATCAGTCATGTGTCAAAAACATTGATATGCTGGAATCTAAGATACAGGTGTAATTAGATTCTGAGGAGGGAACCCAAACCTAACTGTACAGTCTTTCGTGAACTACACTTAACACCAAAGTGAGAAGAACCATGTTTTGCTAAAGTCAAAAGTGAAAATCCCAAACAGCTAGAAGAACAATATAGAAACATTACATTTAAATACTTTATTTTAGATTTCTCTTGCTTTCTCTGTGCCAAAGTTAGCTGCACTTCAGGGCTAACGACCAGATGGTAGATCTAGAACCAAAAAAGTGAATGTCCATAGCACAGAGCTCCTGTGTGCTAGTGAAAATACATTTGAATTTCCTAAGTCTTGTGCTTTCTCTAAGTGCAGACAATACTTCATGTAATAACGTTGGTAGTTAAGACATAAGGTTTCACTTAGGCAAACAAATAATCATCCTTCACTGATACAGGATATTGGTTTGTAAATTTGTTAATTATTTTTCCCTTTTACAAACATTGGCCTGCATTTGGTCTTTAGCCACAGCAGTAAGGTTGAATGAGGGCTTAAGTTTGATCAAAATATATACATATAACTACCATGTATTTCAATAAAATAAAAAGTTATGCTTAAAGTAAAGTGATTAACTTTTCAAATAGTGATCAATAACATCGCTTTAATTTACATTTGCAGAAGAGAATGAAGATTTCAAGTACTATAGTATAAATAACAAAGTGAAATTTTCAATTTTACAATTGGTTTAAAGTGTTGTAAGATATTTAGAATGATTTGATATTGTAATATTAGCTATTTGCTTTTACATCAAATGAATTAAATACTGGTAGGAGATGAATCTGTTGCTTCTTCTTGCTGACATAGACCATGGATTATGAAGCAAAAGGGAAATTCATATTTAACATGAATAGGAACTGAGGCAGCATGGTATAATAGATGGAGAAACTGATGTCATAGTCACAAAAGCCTGAGTTTAAATTCTGCTTACACATACTGGCAGTGTTATTCTGGGTAAGTCACTTGACTTTCTTAGTCAGAAAACTCTCTAACACTACATAACCTTCCAGGGAAATTCTCTATGCCAGTGTCTAAACAACAAAGGGGTAGAGGTGGGATGAAATACCTGTAGTGATTAGATTTTAAGTGAAAAATTCTGTTGCTCTAGATATTTATCATTACAATTTCTCCAGAAAATTGGACAAAATGTTTTTGGTCACCAGTCTCTCAGTGTGATCTGTTGTATTTTCACAAGATTTGCAGAGTACCAAGGGTGAACCCTTTGTAGAACATGTATTTAAAAAATAGGAAATAACAAGTAATTACATAGTGAATCTGCATTGTAATGCTGTCATACATTTCAAGACAGCATTATTCTATCAACTAAAGTACTGTAACATGTTTAATACTTGGAATTAACCTTATAATTTACTTTTAAGCACCTGCGTATTAAATTTCAAGTACTTATTATATATCACTGTTGAAAATGTCATCTGCCCTCTGTTCCAGTTTCAAAAATTTTTAATTTTATAAGAGAAAATGAGAGTGGGGTATTTTTGATGCACAAGGGAATATGAACATTTTCCCTTTGTTTTAAAGAAATCTTCTATAATTATTGGTCATTATTTACCTTGCACTTGCATTCTAGTATTCTATTTCATTGAAATACTGATTATCGACATAATCTTGTTCATTCAAGTGGTGATGAATGCAGGATAAGATTGTGACTGTTCCAAAGCATAGGCTAGTTGCTATGGCAATGCCATTAGTTATTTCAAGAAGGCAGATTGCAAAATCCATTTAGTGTGGGGAAAGTGATTTCCTTTAGTCTGTTCGTAGGTCATTTTGGAAATTTCACATTTTTTTTTCTGAGAAAAATTTGGAATTATTTTTTTATTTCATTTCACTGATATTCTTTAGGAATTCAAATTAGAAAACACTGATTAAGCACCTGCTACATTTAGAGTGCTACTGTTCCAGAAGAGATTACAAATTTAGACAAAATGAGGCTCTTGCCATCATGGAGTTTACATAAATTTGGTAGGTGCAGCAGATATAAACAACAACAAAAAAAAACCTTAGTGAATTATCACAAAATAACTTCTTCATTACCTTTGAGAGAAAAGAAGGGATTAACAAATTCTCAGGAAAATAAGAAAAAAGACTCAATGTTCTACAATAGATAGAAAACTGCACTTGAAAACTGAGTTCAAGTTATGTGTCTGTTACACACTGACTGTGTGACAATTGGTAAGTCAATTAATCTCTCAGTGCTCTATCAACTCACTAAGATAGGAGTTCTTAACTCTGTGTGTGTATGTGTGTGTTAGGGACTCATTTGGCAGTTGGACAAAGCTTATGGATTCCTCAGAATGTTTTTTTAAATGTATAATTGAAGGAAATGCTAAATTTTTATAGGAGGATAACAAAAATAAAAATGTAAATTTTTCCCATACAAGTTCATGGATCTCTCAAAATCTGTCTGTAGAGCTTGTTAAGAACCCCTGCTCTATAACTGTAAACTTCAGGAAAAGTGCTATCTGCTTTGGTAAACAGTTTCCTAATCTGAAAGTTTCCTATGACTTTGAAGTCACAGTTAGTCTCTATATCCTTGGAAAATAATTTTTTCCTGCCAAAATAATTTATAGCATTGACTAAAGTTTGTTTTTAGTAGCTGCCAAGCATTCTTTTTTTATGTTCATGAAAGTGGTAAGGCTGAATTATGAATTATAAATTATCGTAGAGGTGGTCCTTCCCAAGATACCTGCCCAACCATTCTTGCAATACAACACTTTATGAAAAGTTATGACTGTCATTACTTAATGAGCACTTAGGCTTGGTGTTTTCTCAAGATGCTTTGATAAACTGTTAAATTTACAAATGCCCTTTAGCTGTAAATAATCATTAAAGATTAGGGAAGGAGAGAGAAAAAAAAATAAATAAAAAGAGACTGAGACAAAGGTAGAGAGGAGGAGGGAGAGAAAAAGAGTGCGTAGGCACATTTTTTTTATAATTGATTTAGCCTTCCTCCTAAATCGGCAGTTGGGTCAGTAGAAGAGAGATTTTGCTTTGGATATTTGGTAGCTGGTGAACATGGTGCAGAATTTTGCCTTCATGGAGGGAATTCTGGCTTTAATCTGAGGGAAGTTTTAATGAAATTGAAAAAATTTAGTTTCATTAGTATCTACTTTAATAATGAAATGAAAATTATTTTAGTTCAATCCATTGTAGTGTCCTAAGATCAACAAAATTGTTAACTCTTGATTTTTCAGTCTGATTATTTATATATATGTATATATATACATATATATATATATTTCATATTCTTTCTTTTTCTTCATTCCTCTTTTCCCCTTCACTGGTCATTGGCATCTTCATTGAAGGGTGGCCAGGTGAAAGGAAATAAAATTAATTTCTCATCTGCTATTGTGTCTCTTTGATATTCTGGTAAAAGGTTTGGTGAGAGAAGAGGTATTTAGTGCATTTTACAAAGTATTTTGTGTCTGTATGTTTTAATTACAATTATAATTTTAATTATGCTTATATTTCTTCTTATTTTCGATATTAGATTGTAAACGCCATGAAAATAGAAGCATTAAATAATATATCCTTTACAGTGTCTAACATGGTGCCTTGTACATACTAGGTGCTTAATAGATATTTTTGAATTGTTGGATTTTTAAACTTTCATTACAGATAGTTCTCATTTTATCTAAATAACAATATTTGTTCACATATACTGAACTTCAAACTTACAAAATAAGGGAGTAAATAGTTTAAAATATCATAAGCACTTAAAATCATAAACTTAAAAGAATTCTTAGAATTTGAAGTCTTGAAGAATTTGAAACTTGACACTATAAAACATAAATTCCAAGATAAAGGAGTATGAAATTCAGAGAATTAAGTATAGAGTTAAAGAATGTTTCATTCAAGGACAAGAATATCCTATTCATGTTTCTTCATATTCCCCAACGTATTTAGCATCATGCTTTCTTGCCTAATTAACTTTGAAAAGAAATATTGCATGCAAGAAAGGATACCACATTACTTCTATAATTGCAGACCATTGCTTCCAACCAAAGTTAGTGTACTGAAAGTTGAGTTTTGTGCATGTTTGTATTTTGGAAATACTATTTTAATTTTATAATGTAAGACTAGAAAATGATTGATTTTACAAGTATCTACTTTGTAGACTTAAAGCATTTAATTCATAAAGAAAGAATTGCCCATATTTTATAGTTTTAACACTTATTAACACACATTTCCTTTTTATGTATGCAACTCCTTTTATGTATGTTTTTACAGTCTTTAAGTCAATACTGGCTAGAGAAATTTGATCATATTTATTGGACTAATCCAACTTTAGTGTCCAAAGCCAGAGTCAAATGCAGTACATTTTTTCATATTTTTTCCATTGAATTCAACTATCCCTTGATATACCAGAACTGTACATATAGGCGGAGCATGACTTTGCCTGAACAGAGGGGAGAGTTTCATGAACTTTGGCAGATTTAGTCTAATCCTCCAATATTCACTCTTCATTACCTTCCATAACCAGTCAGTTGTCAAATTCCGTCAGTACTACCTCCACAGCATTGTTTGTATCCATCCCTTTCTTTTCACTTACATGACCACCACCCTAGGTCAGGTCTCCACTAGTTCTTGCCTGGACTATATCTTCCTAATTGGATTTCCTGCCTTCTTGCTCTTACTTGGTCTTCTTTCCTCAGTTCCTAATTGGAGGGAAAACAATCAGGGAAATGGTATTTTGCTATCAATGGACTTACTGATTTCTTGGGGTAGGATCTCTTTCTGGCTCTCCAATGGAGCCTGGAGGCTTCCACTTACCCTATACTTTTTATGTCTTCAACATGCCAGATCACAGTACAGCCCAATGGGATCTTCTCCCTTTTCTCATCCATCCTACAGGCAGCTCTAATAATGACATTCCTAAAACACAGGTGTGAGCTGTCTCAGATAAAATACAAACTTGTCTGTGGCATATTAAGGACCTTCATAATCTCTCTCTACCTGATTTTTCCAGATTTATTTCACAATCCTCTCCTTAATATATGCTCCATTTTAGCTAAACTAACCTACTCTCTTTCCCCATTATGCAACAATACCTTTCTCTGGACTTTTACACAGGCTTGTCTCATGCCAGGAATGTTTTCTCTACTCACCTCTGACTGTGAGATTCCTTCTTCCTTCTAAAAGAATATTTTCCTGACTCCACCAGTAGTTGGTGTTGTGTCCTCTCAATTGCTTTGCATTTATTTTTTAATATTTACCCAAATACATATTGTTTGCCCTAGTAGTATGTAAATACTTTAGGGATAGAAGGTTATGTTTGTTTTTTTTTGTAACCCTAGTGCCTGGCATATATTAGGCTCTTATTAAATATCTATTGAGTTGAATTGATATAAGGAAAAAGAAAAATTTCCCAACAATTAGAAATACCCAGGAGTGGAATTGGCTGCCTCTCCTAAGAATAAGAATATATTCTTGTCAGGTATATTGTAGTAGGAATTCCTTTTCAAGAATGGGTTGGACTAGATCACCTGTGAAGGTTCTTCCTCTTCTAAATTCTTACCAACCTTTTACACATCTTACAAGGTAAGGTGTGACAAGGAATTGGCTGAGTTGGAATCTGAATTACATACATGTCTGTTTACACATGGCAATCCACATTCTAACTCATTTAATTATTATGAGTGACCATTGAGGGATTCATTTTTCTAGTTGGTTTTTGTTATTGGTATTTCTATTTTTCCCATATAATTTTTGTTACATATACATAAATAGAGAACATTCACATATTAGGATTTTAATTTTACTCATTAGATTAATAGTTGGTTATGTGAGGTGCCGTATAATAAGTGAAGCCAGAGGGAGAAATAAGAAAATAAATTAGTTGCTGCTTTCCAAATCAAGTGTTTGTGCTTATTTGGATCAATACCTTTCTTCCAACACCTGCCTTTTCTTATCCTCCCGCCCCCCCACCCCCCATTTTCAAGGCAAATCAATGATTGGGTAGTCAACGCTTTTATGTGCTGAACATGGTTCATTCCATGGGCCTTTTCTGGCCTCTCAGAAAATTATGAGCCCAAGAAAATTCAGTTTTCTATGTTGTTGTAGAACATATCTGATTACATAAATGTGTTTGGATACAAATTGCTTTTTGCAAAGAATTGTATGACTTTTGTATTTTCATGTCACAGCAAATCAGTGAGATCTAAACCACTAGCTAAACAAACAGCTTACAATGCTAGTCCACAGACTAGTAACCCAGGCAAATTAGTTTTTTGCATTTAGCTAAATTTTTTTTTCCAAGAAGAGTCTATAGAGTTAAGGAAAAAACTAAAAATTTTTAAATACTTTAATGTCCATCTGGTCATCGATTCTATCTCTTCCTTTTAAATCACTTGGAGACTGTCAGATATTTACAAATATATTTGGATGCTCTGTATTTTAGCTCATAGAAATCATCAGTACTATTCAAGGGTTTCCTTGCTTCCTTTATATGAAAAACAAAAGTACTTAGGAAAGGATGAGATGCTATACAGAAAACTTAGGGAAAAGATAAATTACATAGCAAAGAACTATAATTTACAGACAAATGCGTTTTTCTTTTTCTTTTTTTTAATGGATTGTATGCTTGTTTATATAGGTGTAGTGATTAACATTGTAGAAATAATTCCTAATTTTCTGTGATATCACAGTCATAGCTATGTGAATGTGAAACAGGCTTAACAAAAAGTACAGTTTAGGTCATTGGTTATTTGTGGAATAAATGTTGACAGACTGCTCTGGTTAGTGGTGAAAGTAAATGACGTTTTTACAGGATGAGTAAGATGGTAAAAATGCTACCTATATTTATTGAGGGGGAGAGGGGAAGAAGCGGAAAAATGCCAAAATAGTTGTAAAACTAAATATTAATATTCTTCATAATTGCACCTCCATTTGTAAGGAATATTAAATGCAATAACTTTGAATTTTGCAGACAATTCAGGAAAAAAATGGTATCAGTAAAGCAACTTTTATCTTATATTTAAGAAGCAATTTGAGGTGCAACAAAGCATGCATCTGCAAGAAACTTATGGGCCTTTGCATAGAATTCTTTTGGATTTCTTCTAATTGGAAAATTTGTATGGAGATATGAAATTTTATTCTATGTTGATAATATTTTACTTTCCAATTTTAACTTTGTAGTCAATTGCAAAGTTTATGTCCAAAAGAATTATACCATCCCCTCAAACCATTATCTCTGAATACAGTCCTGCCTCTTTTCCACAGCTGCCCTCCCAGTGGCTATGTAAGGTCCAAACTTTACCTCTTCTAAACCAGATATCAAGTCATCAGTGTAGACTACTGCCATTGAGAAAAGCTAACTCCTTCTCTCCACGCAGCATATCTCTTCAGATCACCTTTTACTTGTGACATGAACAGACTCTGTTTTTCCCCTTTCCTCTTTTGTGGGAACAGTGTGAGCCACACATGATAAACAGATATATGGGTGAGTTGCAGTGTGAACTGAAGGTTTCATTACATTCTTTTCCCTAAAACCCACTCTTTCTTGTAAATTTTCCCCTATCCATTGAGAGTACCAGGGTTCCTACAGCCTCCCAGATTCTCCACCTGCCCAGTATCCTTGACTCCTTACTCAACTAAAACCACTCTCTTCAAAGATTCCAACGATCTCTTGATTGCCAATCCATCAATCACCCTCTTCTCTTGGACATTTACTTTTTCCTTCTATGTTGCTGAAACAAATGTAAGAATTTCAGCTCTAGAACTCTTTTATCTGCACACTTTAAAAATTTGAAAATGGAATTTCTCTTTAAATCTCAATAAAGTTTCAGTGGATTTAGAACGTATTTGTTAAAAATATAAAAATGTAGAACCTTCTGATTAGTTTGCAAGAACAAATGATTAACGTAAGGGAAGGTAGAAATCTACTAGTATTATTTCCCTAAATTTTTTGCATAATTGGTGAATGAGATTGAAAAATCAGCATCATGAGTTCGTAAGCACGGTCTATGTGGATCTACATGTCATTTTGAGTTAGCTTTTTCAGCCATGACAACCAAGTATTAAAAGAAACTTCACTTAGAACATGACATTTGAACTATTGTATCACCAAATTAAACCAAGATTTTTTAAAAAGGAAGCATATTTAATAACATTGCTGTTATCCTATCGATAAAAGGTTTTTATTATGAATAAAGCAAATATTATTTCATCTTTGTGTCTAAAATTTCTATTTTGTTTAAATTGTATAATGTACATAATGATTTGTGCAGTAGTTTATAAGTAAATAAATAAAGATTGAGAGGGCGCGCTCTAAATTACTTTTACTGATAGGGATTTGTAATAAAAAAAGTACGAAGCCTACTTGTCTTGGCTATAGATTAAATTTTGCTTGTTCCTGCTGTCAACTGATTTATTCAAGGCAATTTTACATAATATTCTGATACAGAAATGATACCACAATAATATTACTGTTGTTATTTCTATGGTGCTTTAAGGTTTACAACATGCTTTACAATGTTATCTCATTTCCTCATGGCAACCCTGGGAGATAGGTGCTATTCTTATTTCTCTTTCACAGATGAGGAAATCGAGGAAGAACTAAGCTAAGTCACACAGCTAGCAAGTGTCTGAGGCTGGATTTGAACTCAGGTCTTTTTTGACTCTAGGTCCAATGATCTATACCATCTAATTATCTCAGTGTGAATAGCCAATTACAATCCCACAACATTTTATCTCTGGTATATATTTCTGTACTCTTTTGGGCAAGCAGGTTTTCTTAGATAGAAATATCATAAAGCTCACCTTAATCTAGTGACTCAGTAATTGTTTTCTCAGTTATTTTTCTATTAATTTGATAGGTAAACAATTCATAATACCTCTTGTCAGAGACTGGAGTGGTATTTAATTAATTTCTTCTAGCTGAATATCACAATCCCTTTTAAAATAATGGGCAACCTCTCTCCCACCCCCTTCTACCTTGGACACTTAAACTTTGGTATACTAAAACTGTCAGAAAGACTGTACTCATGTTGTCATCCCCAAATCTGACATTTCTAAAGATTACACAAAATGTATTTTCTGACATCTTTCAGTTGATTCACGCTGAGAAGTATGTCTTATCTTTTGATTTGTCAGTCTTCTGGCCTGAAGAATATAGTTACAGTGATTTATGAGTCATATGATGTATAGAAACGAAATCACTGTGTTCAAGTGCTGCCAATTAGTGTTTGGAAATGAAGGGAAGGCCATTTCATAAGACTGGTACAAGTTCATAGAATGAATGTGTTTAAAATGATTTTTACACTCAAAGTAACATGTTACTACCAACATAAGACTGCAGTAACTCAAGACTTTGTTATCAAATTGGCACAGGAAGACAATTTTTTTTTGTTATTAAAAGGTACCCTATACAACCTAAGTCATTCTTTCTTGGGTTACTTCATTTGTATTTAGGAATGACGTTAGATTTTCTTGCAATGCTGAACACTGACTTGATTGAATTTTAAATCTTTAAATTATATTTCATTTTATAAATAATAAGGTTGTTTTCCCAGATATTAATTTTTAAAAATTAAATATCATCTTGATTCTTCCATCTCCCCCCTACCTTCTAAGTAAAAGTTCTGGTTGGCAGATTTCTTGGAACTGTTCTTGAGGTGGGAGGGAGAGAATACAATGGCAGGGGATTCATTTAGTGGCTTTACTTCTGCTTTGGAGCAAATGTGAACCACTCTGGCTCATCTCTCTAATTTTATTTTTCTTTGGCTTTCTTTCTTTTTCTACTCCCACCTCACTGAAAATCAGATCTATAATCTGGTTCTCGAACTGGGATCTAGAGAGAGTTGTCAGGGTCAAGTGGGGAATTGGGGATAGTTGTGGTTGCATAAAGAGATACCTTTTCCTTTTAGTTTTCTTCCTGACAAGTCTGTGTTGTCAGCAGTTACCTCTGGATTGAACTCTGTTTATGAGTCAAAATACTGTGCTCTTTATTGAATTGCTTGCCTTCCCAAAGGGAATGGGTGGGGAGGGAGGGATGGGGAGAAGTTGGAACTCAAAGTTTTAGGACCAACTGTTGAGTATTGTTCTTGCTACTAGGAAATAAGAAATACAGGTAATGGGGAATAGAAAGTTATCTGGCCCTACAGGACAAAAGAGAAGATGGGGTAAGGGAAGGGAGGGATGAAAGAAGAGAGGGCAGATTGGTGATATGGGTAATTAGAATGCTCAGTGTATTGGGGAGGGGGGAGGGGACAAATGGGGAGAAA
>CM053772.1:137657218-137690534 GCA_028658325.1 Potorous gilbertii
AACAGGGAAGTGTGAAGGGCAGGTTCTACAGTCATGCAGAAAATGGATCTTTTTATTCTTATGAGACAGTCTCAAAGCTCAGGCGTCTAGCTACCTCCAAGCTATGGAATCCCTATGTCATTCTAGCAGCTGAATTAGTATTGCATAGTAGCCAGGAGATTTTAGTTCTAAGTTACAGACTATACTAAAATCACAGACACCAGCTGAGTTGAGCCTTTGATAGACAGGAACAGAATGGAATGAGTGATAGAAAGAACCCTAAATTACATCTTAGCAAAGTTTTTTTTTTAGAAGTATTCAATCCTGCATTCATCTTGGGAGAGGTTACCTCAGGAATATGCAATCAATGTGCCAAAAGGAATGATCAATACACAAGAACGGGACATTGAATGAGAAACAAAAACTTCCAAGCTAAGAGGCTGATTTGAGGTTCAGAGGCAGTTTGCATAACAGTTAATTGAGAAAGAGGAAGACTTACCTTCTCACACTTACAAGCTACATGACCTGGGGGAAGACATTTCACCTCTTTGAGACCCTTTTCTCTCCTCATTTGCAATAGGAGGAATTCCGACTAGATGGCTTTTAAGGACCCTACCTACCCTAAAGCTATGATCTTATGAGTAAAGAAATGGAAAGTAACCCAAAGTATAAATACTTTCTAACAAATATGATCTTTAACATTAGGTAATGTATTTTTTTTTCTATAAACACACTTTGACCCAACACTACCACAGGTTCCATGTTAGAGTGGAATTACACATCTGGAAATTAGAAAATATCTTTTCTCATTCAGGTAGCTGGGAGGAAGGAGGAGAGGGGGGAAAGGGAAGGAAGGAGGAGGGGGGGAGAGAGAGAAAGGGAGGGGGGAGGGAGCCAGGGAGAGATTAGTTTCAATTCAACAAATAAAAAAAAAATTCATAGAAATCATATCCCTACTTCGAGACAGTGGTATTTAAATAAAATGTTTATATTCTGTACAACTTAATTTTAAAGACTGGAGTATAATTTGTAACTGATTTTTTAAAATCTGATATCCAACCTAAAATTATGAAAGAAAACAATACCAAGTAAGGTCTATGACAAGCTTGTGAAATATCTTATAAAATGTGAACAGAAATTCTTCTCTTTTCCTCCATTTCCAAGTCTGCTTTGTATATAAAAAAATCCACATTCCATATAGAACTAAAGAAGAATAGAAGTTTGACTTTTCAAGGAAACAGCTATTTAAAAAACATTATAATCTGGTTATCTGGATTCCTTTTGGTTTTAAGGGACATCAGGAGCCCTAAATCTCCTGAGGCAAAACTTTATATCCCTCCTATGGGGAAACAATAGGATATTTACTAAAGATCAAAAATAAAGAGTTCTTAGTTTAAGAAAGAAACACAGCAATTATTAGTCTCAGGACAAAGGAATTTTAATCCTTCCAAAGCAGAGATTCAAGTATCTAGTAAGCAAATATGTCATGAAAATATTAGCCTGGTGTAAGGAGAGAGTATAGGACTTGAGAACAATAGATGTAGTAAGTCTGAATTGTGACTGAGTATGAATAATATGTCAGTTTCACAGTATTTTGAGAAAAGCTTGAAGATCCATGTGAATGAGTTATTGAAGAAAAATCTAATTGGATTACAACCTCTCACACTGTCTTAGTGCAAATGTAGCAATCTGAGTTAATGATTCAGAAATGAAAAGTATGATAAAATTAAGTAAACTCAAAACCATATTAAAAAAAAAAACTATTTTGTTACCATTCCCCTAATAAATGGTTCAGTTCCTATGGAGAGACTAGTGGAAAAAGGGAAAGTGGAACCATGATTTAATTTTCAGGGACTAAACCTTTGATTTATTTGATATAAATAGCTCTGATTTGGAACTTCTTTTACTAATGGAGATCACCACCTCTTCTGCAACTGAAGAGTCTTCTGCTCAGAAAACTGCTTAGTTTAAAATGACTTAACCAGGGTCATTGTAGTCAATGCGTCAGAGGCCAAAGTTGAGCACAGTTCTTCCTGTCTCCAAGGCCAGCTCTCTATGTACTCTACAACCTTGCCTCTCATATTTTGAGATATTTAAATACATAACTTCCTTTGAGAAAAGAAGGAATATCTAAAGCCTGTTCCTTTTCTTAACTGGTAGCATTTGACTGGAGTTATTTGCGGTGAAGCATGTGGTTCAGTTTTTCACATGTGCTTCTTTTGTTATAAAATTACTTTGCAGTTTTCTATAGCATAAAGCACAAAAAATATACAGATTAGCATTTAGCCCCAGTCTCATCCCAGTTGCATGAAGTTCAGTTTTTGAAAGGTCAAGTTGCAGATTTCAGTTACAGATTGTCAACCAAAAAAGGGAAACATTCCCTATATCATCATGCCTACGGATGGTAAAGTTATTCTGGTTCTTGCCAATTAAAAATTATAATTCAAGCAAGCAGATGACCCACAGTTTACCTTGGGTATACAAGTACTCTTTTCCAAATCTGTGTTTTAAGTCAAGATTGTGTATTTTGGGAGCTTGAGATGATAATGAAGTCTCCCTTTGGAGTATATTTCTTCCATTGTACTAACAAATATATCACAAATAGGTAGATTTAGGTAAGACTTTCTCAAGTTAATAAAGCTTTACCCATTTACCATTAAGATGGAGGCTATGGAATTCCAAGCTAGCTACTGAAGAACCCAAGCAAAGCATACTTGTACAAAAAATGTAAGTATTTCATTGGTTTCTGCCCTCTTAAAGAAAAAGCAACAAGAAGTTAACTTCCTCTCTCTGTAAGTTCAGAACTATATTCTGTGCCTACAGCAGCAGCAAATTGGACTCAAGCATGAGGTGTGGGAATGGCAGAACCCTACCACTGTTTTACCTAACACTCCAATAGAGAAAACGGTTGCAGTGTTCAACTTAAGGTGTCCATGGTGACTATATCTCCTAAATGCTTCAACCTCTACAATGCAATGTCTCACCTTATAAATGGAATTTTAGGAGCATAGACATTTTAACTTCTCTTAAAGGAAAGAGAAAAAAAAGTGTCACCTTCTGCTATCCAGGATAAATCTAGTAGCTCAGCACAGTGCCTGGCACACAGTAAGCACTTAATAAATATTTATTAACCGACTGGGTTGCATGATATTGATCTTTAGGAAATTCCAAATCTTGAATCAGTTGTAAGGACAAGTAAAAGTAAATGGAAAATTATTATTCAGTAAATCAATTTGCTCTTTAAAGGAAGTCATTCTAGGTAATTTTTCCATTTTGAAGCTAGACTTGTATAGAAGAATTTAATCCTATGTGGTTAGAAGTTGTCATATAAGAACATCTGGATGGTGATGATTATATTTAGGTTTATATTATTCCACAGTGTATATAATGCTTTAGATAATACAGTGGGTAAATCTACCAAAACGAGTACTTAAAAAATCATTCAAACAGAAAAATTAGACATCAAAACCCCTCCTTACCAACCCAATATGCTACATATCATGTGCACTGCTTTGAAAATCTATATTCAACAGAAACTTTGCCATGTTTCCTTTTCCTAAGTCCATTATTTCATTTATATGATTGTCCTTTTTTTAATATCATATTTTGGCAGTTCTTTTTAACAAAACCATCCTTGGGTGATAGCAAATACACATTGCTTAAATGAAATTTACTACACAGAAATCTGCAATTATGGCAATAATTAGTCTCAGAAAAGATCTTTGGAAGGGTAACATTTTGGTGTTGTTCTAACCTGTTAGTTATTTCACTGATTTGGGGAAACCTATGTGGAAATGCTTCCCTTCTTTCTATAGACTGCAACACAACTATCACTCAGTACATAAGGTACTGAGATTAAATGACTTTCTCCTCAGGGTATCTAATAATCAGAAATTCCTAAAGAGAAGTTGATCCTTACCAAAAAAACTTGTGAAGAATATAAATAAACACAATACTCTTATTAGAGTTGCTGAATAAACATTTCAGAGAAAGGGCAGGAGATAAACCACTGTAGAAGGAAACATTTACATTTTCCTTTGTATAATAGTCAAAGCCTGAATTTTAAAAAATCCAGTTAACAAAGAGAACATTTGATTCAATTCATTTAAAAAAAATCCTCTGCTATCCTCCTTCTAATCATAGGGATATAATATAGGCAGATCAACAGCTATGACATATTATAGAAAGAAATAAGTATAGTAAGAGACAGAGAGTACTATGGTAGTACAGAGGAAGGAGGAATCAAGGAAGGTTGTAAGAGAAAACATTTGAAATAATACATCTTTTTCCCTTGAGTCTAGTATGTTTCCACAACACTTCTCTATTTCTATCAATTCAGATCACTTTTTAAGGTGTTGACTTGTGTAGTAGAAAAAAAAACCAATAATTTAGTCATCAGAAGCCCTAAGTTTTGACTATTTGCTGTAAGCCTTACTAGACCTCATTGAACTTGTAATGCTAAAACTAACACAGAATTGTGAGGGAAGTGCCTTGTGATCCCTCAAAGCTGTGTATAAGCAGCTTCTTATTACTTTCGCTCCCTCTGTTTTCTTCCTTCCATATTTCATCAGAGAAAAACTGTAAGGATAATTTAGGGAAGAATGATTGCCAACTATGAGAGATGTACTAACTTCACTATTATATAGAGAATCATAAACTAAGTTTGGTCTAAAGACTTGTGATCTACCTGATGCTTCTGCCTCTAAGAAAGTTACTTGGCCATAGCTGAAAAATTTCTGGTAATATCAATATTATAAAATCAGAAATGCATATTTTAATATAAAATTATACTTAAAGTGCAGCAAACATTTTAAATCATATATTAAAATAATGATATTTTATAAATAATAAGTCCTTCGGGGGAAGGGAGGAACCAGATCTATGATTTCATTAATATACGCAGTTCCCAGTGAGGAAGCTCTATAATAATTCATATTAACAACAACTCTACAATTTATACTCTTAGGCAGTTGTCTGAGCTTGCAAGAACCGATGCTGAGTGAACTGAGCAGAACCAGGAGAAAACTGTACAGAGTGACAACAACATTGTGAAATGATCATCTATGATAGACTTAGTTCTTTTCAGTAATATGGTAACTGATCTAAGACAATTCTAATTCAGTAATTGATCTAAGACAATTCCAAAGGACTCATGATGGAAAACATTATCCACATCCAGAGAAAGAATTATGGTGTCTGAAAGCAGTTCGAAGCCCACTATTTTTTCTCTCTTTTTTTGTTTTTCTTCTTTCTCATGGTTTTTCCCTTTTGTTCTGACTCTTCTTTTATAACATGACTAATGTGGAAATATATTTAATTTTACAAGTACAGCCTATATCAAATTGCATGATGTCTCGAGAAGAGGGAGGGGATTTAGAACTCAAAATTTTGTAAAAAGTGAATATTGAAAACTAAAAATGAACTAATTAATTTTTTAAGAGTTGTCTGAGAAATTAAAATTAAATTATTTTCTCAAGATCACATAACCAATATACATCAGAGGTGAGATTTAAATGTGTATCCTGGAGATTGGGAGATCAACTACACTATAGAATCCCGATTCTATATCTGACTTCTTAAATTCACTTCCACTCTTAGGATTCTAAACGGAAATAAAAGCAATCAGTGCATGTCTCCTAGGTGACAATGACTTTTACCTCAATAATCCTCACAATTGTCCTTATAGGGAAAGAAAATTATAATAACTTCTTTATGTCACACTTTAGGGTTTACAAAACATTTAACTTACAACAATTCTCTACATTAGATGGTAGAAGTTATTGCTATTGCATTTTACGGAAGAAGAAACTGAGGTTTAGAGAGGCAAACTATCTTATTCAGGATGTCAAAGGCAAGAGTCTTATTCCAAGACCAGTATTCTTTTCATTACACACATCAGCCCCTAAAAAGCAAAAATATGTTTTGAAACACAGAAAAGTGCTGTGGATACGGACTTCATAGAATGTAATTTTTCGTTACTTTGCTTTCTAAGACATCCAGCAAGAAACTTCTTGACCTAGTCATATGTTGCCAAAAGTAAAGCATATATTATATGGAATATCTTTAGGAAAGAAAAGTGACCATGGGGAACTCAAAACTCATTTAAGGTACCAACCAATTATACAGTGATCCTGCTCTTCATCCAAGATTAGATCTGCAATTTAGACTCGCTTTTTGCCACCTGAAATTTTGAGATGTGACAACTGGTTGTTCTCTTTTCTGAAGTTGGCACTCCCTAACTACTAGAAAAATAAACAAGGCAGCAAAAGATGCTGAGAGAAGGAGATAGGTCAACTCCCAGAGCTGAAACCAAAGGCAGCAGGCCTTGTGGTGCCAATCACCAAAAGGCAAACCACTATGCACATGAAAACTTAATTAAAGCCAGACAATTTGTGAAGTTTAAACAATTTAACATGTGTAAGGATGAAGCAGAAAACTTGCAATGACCCCTTATCCTTGGCTCAAGCAAGAACTCATTAAAAACATGGCTTGGCAAGAAATTAGTCAGACAGACCAAACCACTGTCTCGGAGAAATGTTCATGTTCTACTCACTGCTTACGTGGTCTGCAGTAGCCTGTAAAATAATCATATTTTATGATCTGTCTTTCAAAAAAAAGTAGGATGTTAGAATTTTTGGCACATTATTTCATCCTTAGACTAGAGAATTAAGAGACAAATTATGGTCATCAGGACACAATTCTCACATCCCAAAAGGGAATCTCCTGCTGACTTCTTTTTTATAAGCGATGTTCTTATAGTTGTATTTTCCCTATGCTGGTCTCTCGGCCCTGATACTAATCTGCCTTGAAATTGGTTGATTCCGCTCAAGCCATGTTTATAGGGAAGTAGCCTGTCCTTGTTGGGAGACCAGTTTATGCTCTATAAGCAGAGAGATTATTTTCTTTAAAAAAAAAACTATATTACATGCACATGCTTTAAAATGACTCAGTTTGGGTAAGATAACTGTGTCATATCTACATTCCATTCTCTGGATTATAGGAAGGGGATAAATATCATTATAATCTCAAATGGAAATTGCTTCCTAAATATATTATTCTCAATAAAAAATATTTAGCAACTGTTAGTACCCATGAGACAAAGGCTAAGGGATTAAAAAAAAACTGTGTGCATGTTGGGATGAGGAAGAGAAAGGAGAAAAAGGCTCATTTAAATTATCATGCTGAGTATTAACCACAAGGAGAGAAAAACAAATGTTCTCTGTTTTACACAAACATCAATTACATCTAGTAATTTAGCTGATCCCTCTCACCGAACAGGTGCATTGGCTGCAGCGTAAAGAGAGAAAGAAGTTAGTACACTATCTTGACTTTTATAAAAGGAATGAGGAGTGCTCAACCTTGCACTAAAATAGCTTTCCAGTGCTCACTGTCATTCATGTCAACAGTACTCTGGACTGCGTGCATGACACTATGGGCATTATACTGAAAATGGTTAGTTCCCTGCCTTCTGGAACTATTGGGAAAAGAGACAAAAGGGGTATAACAAAACCAAGAGTAGGAAACCTTATACTTCTTCAAGCAAATGATTATTTTCCTTCAGAAGAACAGAAAAATCTGTCCCTACCCCACCCAGTTACTGGGAGTGCCAGAGATTTTGCTGTCTCAACAGTGAGGAGAGCTGCAACTGTAGCAGGGAGTAAAGCAAAGCTGGGAGTGGGCAATCAGGAATAGTGGAATCACTGTTTCTTGGCAGGTACGGATGCTGAGTCTACTCATTCCAATGGGTTAGAAGCAGTCAAAGGTTTCCCTCAATGACCAAACAGCTCAGAGAAGGGGAAGCATCAACCTTTTTGTATCCAACTTCATATAACACCCTGTGTTTCATGCTCCCAGGCTGTTTGTAGATCCCAAATCCAGAGATCTAACAGCTTTTGCCTCCATATCTGATGATCATTCCTACCAGAACTATGAATCATGTAACCTGTTGAAACTGTTCTATGTATAGTTCTTTTGCCTCCTCATAGGAGCCATGTCAATGATGAGCTAAGTGCATATCTCAGAGAATTTCTGAGTCCAGATCAATCGATCCAATGTCTAAAAGGATTTCTGCAGATTATGAGAGCAGTGTTCTCACAACCACAGTAGATCTTGTAATACTTTTTTATCTGTTTCCTTCTATAAAGGGCTCCTTCATCTATCTCTCTGGTCACCCAGATTTGGATATATGGGGTAAGTGAGAGTCATCAAGAATTACTCCAAGGTTGTGAAACTGTCTTTTGCATATGCCTCATTCTCTCCACTCAGACACTCACCACCTCTAACTTGGATTATTAAAATGGCTAATTCTAATTGATCTCTCTGTTTCAAGTCTGTCTCCTCTACAGAGTCACAAAAATTATTTTTTCTAAAGGGTAGTAAATTCAGTAAACACCAAGGTCTACCTTACCTTTTGGATCAAATATAAATTCCTCTGTTTATGATTTAAGTCTTCTTCCTGGATGAGGAATACTAGATTTGGAATTAACAAGATGTAAATTAAAATTCTCACACACACACACACACACACACACGCACACACACACACACTAGCTGCAAGACCCTGAGCAAGTCACCTAATCTCATTCAGCCTCAGTTTTCCCATCTGCAAAATAGAAATAATAAAATACCTACTTCACAAGGTAGTTGTAAAATTTAAGTGAGAAAATATAAGCAAATGACACTGCAAATCACAAAGTGCAATATAAACTTGAGCTATTACTCCTTCCCTTTTGTTGCTTTGAATCTACTTTATATGTATCTGCCAAATAACTCTATGTGTATGTGTTTTCTCCTTCATTAGAATGAAAGTTCCTTGAGGACAGCTATGATTTTGCTTTTATCTTTGGATCCTTAATGCTTAGTCTAGTGCCCGTCACAGAGTAGACACTTAATTCACATCTAGGTGGCACAGTGGACAGAGTGCTGGCTTTGGAGACCAGAAGACTTGAGTTCTAGGATGGCCTCAGACACACATGTGTGACCCTGGACAAATCACTTAACCTCTCTTTATGTCTCATTTCCCTCAGAAACAAAGTGAACTATAAATTAAGGATTTTAATAACACCTACCTCTCAGGATGATTGTGAAAATCAACTGAGATATTATTTGAAAGCACTTAGCACAACACCCAGCACCAAGCAGATGCTTCATAAATGTTTATTCCCTTTCTCCCTGAACAACACATGCTTTTGGTTAAATATTATTGTCTTACTATTTTTTTGCTACGGGAAAAACCAACTATAGGCAACCGCCAAGCATGTATGTCTGTTTCTTCAAATAGAGGATGTTAGCATGTCAAGTCACATGACTACTAGGAAGCAGGGCTCACCAGTCACTCAGTGGGCTCTGAGACCTAACTTCTAACTCAGTAAATGCACAAATTGCAAATACTTCTTGACAATGAATTGGTGTCACCCCTTAGGGCTATATGATAAAAGGTCTCTTTTAAGCAAAGAATATACAATACTTACTGAGCACTTACATGCTAGTGGAACAGGCGCAAATTGTTAAGGTAAGAGTGAATGAAGGATTATCAAAGCTTCTAACCTTGACCAATTTTAAAAAAAGTAGACTCAAGCAACCCACCCTGTCAAGGAAAAATGCCACTATTGTCTCCTTGTATCCCCTCTGACCTTTTCATGTCACTACATCCTGGCTGCAAATATGTCTCTCCCCTCACTTAATGTCACTGTACTCAAATTCCTACCACTAAGGTCAGTAAGTTATCTCCTCACAGACCAAACCCAGAGTCACTAAACAGTAATAAGCTTGAGTAATTTGAGTTTCATCTTCCCTTCTTTGCCTTCTGATTGGGCAAGTAAAGAGTAACAAAATGAGCATGAATTTAGGTGAGTAGAAGAATGAGGAGCAGAGACCTGGAAGAATGGAACAGATGCTTAGACAGCATAGGAATTGCATAAGTAGTCAATAAGTAATTGAAAAATTAAAATAAAATTAATAAATAATAAATCACATTAATTAATAGATATAATTTATAATATTTATATTATATATAATAATAAATATAGATTAATAAAGAATTACTTAATAATTAATAAAAATAATAAGATTAAAAATAAAAATTTAAAAGTACAAATAAAAAGATCCCCAGCAAGAGTAATTAATATTTATATAGCACGATGTGCTAGACAGTGTGCTAAGCATTTTAAGATTATTGTCTTATTCGATATTCACAGCAACCCTGGGAGATAAGTGCTATTATTATACACATTTTACAGAAGAGGAACCTGAGGCAAATAAAGGAGTTTAAGTTGTTTGCTCAGGGTCACCCATCTAGAATTTGGCCTTCCTGATTCTGGATCTGGTGTTCTAAACAGTGAGCCAGCTAGCTGCTCTACATGTGCATAATTAAGGAAAGCCAAGTAGATTAATTAGCCCTTTTTCAATCAACGGAGAAAGATCCAGAGGTAGTCACAAGATAGTCTCCCAAAAAGGATACCAAAGGTAATGGAATCCAATGTATATTCCTTAAGTCAGAAAAAGTTTTGTAAAGTATCTGTTTGTACCACTATCCTTTGTACCTCCCTAATACACATATGATGTAATACTGTATGTTACAGATATATATCTTATCTCCCTAACACACAGTAAAGCTCCATGGAGCTCCGTAGTTTTGTGTTTGTTTCCATTTCCATTTTAAATAGCCTTCCGCACTTAAAGAGCAGCCTGCACACAACAAGCAAGTAAAGGTTTGATGAACAGTAGTGAATTCTGTTACGATAAAACAAAAAGCCCCTTCCCAGGAGGAGCAGAGAACCAGTTTCAGCCATGCTTTCTCTAGGATTCCTATCACACCAGCACAGAAAAGAGGAGACAATCTTCCAGTTTCACTATTGTTTTATCACTATTATTCTTGAAGGGAAAAAGTCTAAAGAAACCAGCCCTTAACCTTCCTTGTTGACTTTCTACTTTGGTTATTGATGTTAATCCCAGGAGAAGAGAGGAGGATTTTGCTCTGAATGCCAGGGTCTTAGGTACTAAGGCATTTGTTAGCTTTGGGTTCCTCCTTCCTCCCCCTCCCTCACTAAGTAAACTGAAATAATTTAAGGCTTCTTTTTCTTTTCTCTTCCTTTCCTTGTAGTTCCTAATTCCTAAGTTTTCAGTTTTATCAACCTGGCCAAGCAAAGAATTCCCTCAGGACTCTGGCCTTCTCGCAACAATGAATGGTGATAGTCTCCAGTCTTATGTAAACACATGAGCAACTCGGGTATTGACATGAGAGGTGACTAGAGCTACCCCACGTTTACTGAGCTATATATGGCCAAAGACGTTCTAAGATACATATTTCAGCTTAATACATATTTCAGAAAAGAGGAGGGGGACTGACAAGTCACATAGAAGCGTTTTAGGTATTTTCAATTCCAATTCTGGTAAGTCCCAGTAACCTTGGACTCAGTAACACTATTCAGTCATCCATGCCTCATTTTTCCCATCTATACAAACTTTCCTAGGTAACTTTCCTAGATTTTATACTGTAGCCCTGAAAGGGGAAAATTTGAATGATAAATTTAAATGCTGATGACAATCAAGATCTGTCTATACAAATATTCAACATAAATAAAACCCACCAAAAGATACCATTAAAAATATCATTCTTGAACATTTTTAAAGCTAAGGCCATGCAGAGGAAAAAAAAATAAGTCTGATGTCAAATGTTAATTCTTTGGGCTCTCTAATAATAGGCATTATAGTATCATAAGAAAAAATGGCACAATCATATAAGTGAAGACATTCCACATTTTCCTTTAACTCAACTCTGACCATACTCTCTGCTTTTTGCTGTTCCTTCAAAAGTGCCTTCAAAGAAAGACCCAAGCATGGCAAGAATCCTTTTGGACCGTAATTTCAATGTTCCCGACTAATGTTATCACCTCATAGGTTTTTATGCAATCAGTTTGACTCTAGATAAACATATTTAATAATGAATAAAATAATAGAACCACAGAATCTGGTCATTGAAAATGCCTATTTTAATATCTCATTTTTAAAATACCTGAACAGTGTTTGTCCAGACTTTGGTTGAAGACGCTCTAGATAAGTTCCCTGTAGTGGAAAAAACTACCTTTTTTCATGTGAATTTATTTTGATTTCTTCAAATCATTATCTTCTGGAAATTATTTCCAGAAAGGATACTCTATTAGAGTACTTTTTTATAAAATTGTTTTAAGTACATTTTGGAAAGATAGCTTTTAGTTACAGCTGTTTTCCACGTCCACAGAAACACGGTATGCCCTTCTAAAGGCATGCGCTTCAATCAAAAAAGAAAGTCCATACAAGCAAGGACTGCCCTCCTTCTGAAGCAGGGCTGAGCTAGAGAAGGTCAAATGATTTTGGTAGCCACAAACATGTTTTAAGGGTTCTATCAAGCCCTCAAAATTTCTCTAGCCAGTCCCCACCTATTCTCCCCCTCCCAAAAAAATTCTTTGGCCTTGAACAGACCAACTGATTTTAACACTATTTAAAATAAGTCTAGAATGGGGCAGGGATGCCATTTTATTTTCTTCCAGATAGATTTCAGATTAACCTCCTACCTTTCGATGACTTAAAAGCATGCCCAATACAATATCAATAAGAAAAAGAAATACTCCCTAGAAATACAGCAAACATTCACAGAGAGAAGGCACTGGGTAGCCATTGAAAGGTCCCTGAGTTGGGACTGCTAAATTTTAATTATAAAATAAAAATAAGAGAGTAGATTTTACAACAGTCGATAAATGATTAATTAAAATAATAGAGCAATAGCTCTTATATCCTTTCTGATGTCAAATATTAACTTAAGCTTACAAGATATAGTGAAGGCTGTGATGACTGAAGTTATTTTATGATTAACCATACTTATGGGAAATCATGGAAAGTCATCATTGAAACACACACTCTTCGTACAGTTTTTTCACAAGCAAAAGCAACCTGCAAAATCTATTTTAATGGGGATGGTATGGTACAAGAAAAGAGCAACAGTTTTAAGAATCTGATGATTAGTCATTTAACCTCTTACAGCCTCAGATTTTTGTTTGTAAGATGAGGGATTACACTATCCTGTTTCATAGTGCTGTGAGAACGATGTTTTATAAAATGTAAATACATAAATATAGTAGTTACCATTATACTGTAACTAAGGGCACTGTCATCAAAAGAGGATGAAAATTAATTATATGAATCCTTCTAATCATTTGATTCATTTTTTACCATAAATATATCTTAGTAACTGCTTTGAAAGACCTAAGAGGATGATTGATCCTGTGGATAATATAGACAGAAATGTGATACAAATTCATGGGCGTGCATATAGCCTGGCTATCATTAGCTTCATATCAAATAAACACACTTTTTCAAGTACCACATCATCATATATAAACTTGGATATCCCCCAGAGTTCTATCCTGGACAGTCTTCTCCCTTTATACTATTTCATTTAGTGATCTCATTAGCTTTCATGAAGTTAATTACCGTCTCTATGCTGGATGATTGACAAATCTACTTAGCTTGCCCCAGCCTCTCTCCTGACCTGCAGTATCACATCTTCAACTACCTTTCGAACATCTTACACTGAATGTCCAGTAGACATCTCAGAATGGAGGTCCAGTAAAAATCTTAAACTCAACATGTCTCACGAGCTTATTATCTTTCCCCCTAAATCTTTCCAACCTCCTACCTTCCCTATTTGCTATAGAAGACAACACCATCCCTCCTCAGGCTCACAACTAAGTTTCACCCTCAGTTCCTCACTATCTCTCCCCACCCATTTCCAATCTGTTGCCAAAGCCTGTCAATTTCACCTTTGCAACATTGTTTCAATATGACCCCTTCTGTCTTCCTAAATCACAGGTCTGACTGTCACCACCACCACCACCACCACTCAATAAACTCCAGTAGGCACCAGGATCAATAAAAAATCTTCTGTTTGGCATTCAAAGATCTTCATAATCTAACCCTCTCCTTGTCACATACTCTTTGTCCAGTGACACAGGCCTCCTTGCTTTTGCACAAACAAGAACACTTCATCTCCCACTTCTGGACATTTTCTTTAGCCATCCCTCATGTCTGGAATTCTCTCCTGCATCTCCATCTGCACTTTCCTGGCTTTTTTTCTAGTTCCAGCTAAAATCTCCCCTTTTATAGGAAACCTTTCCTAATCTCTCTCAATTACAGTGCCTTCCCTCTCTTGTTTGCTTACTATTTATCCTGTATATAGCTTGTTGTCTCCTGCATTGGACTGTGAGCTCTCTGACATCAGAGGTTGTCTTTTGACTTTTTTTTACCCCCAATACTTAGTGCCTGGCACATAGTGGGGCGCTTAATAGATATTAACTGATTGATAGAAGACTTGAAGCATAGAACCAGTTAGCAATACTTCAAAATATTTCAGCAGTATGTACTATTGGGACCATTCTGTTTGTTTGCTGGGAAAGTGGAGATGTCCCCCTACACTGTTTGATTCTTCTCCTATATTCAGTATCAAGGCAATTTATTTCTGACTTAAAAGGAAATTTGTCCAAGACTCCTATGCATGCCCAAATAGGTCAGCAATTTTTGTATAAAGAATAAAAAGAGAAGGGGGGAGAGAGAGGGAGAGAGAGAGAGAGAGAGAGAGAGAGAGAGAGAGAGAGAGAGAGAGAGAGAGAGACATGGACAGAATGAAACAGGAAACAGAAGAAAATAAAATTATCATTTCCATGTGAATAAAATTTACAATAGGTCCCACCACTCTTCTCAGATTTAGTCCCGGTGCTGAACCATGTATTTTCTGCATTCTATTATACTCCCTTCTTATGAGTCATCCTTCCCTTTACAATTTGATTTAAATCAAACAATTACTAACCATGTACTATATGCAAACTTTGTGGAGCTTTCATTCTTGAGGAGAAGGAAATACAACATGTACACAAATGCATATAACACAAGGCAAGGAGAAAGGGTGAGCATTAACAATTGAGGAGGGGTAAAGGAAGGGTTGTGGTAGAAAGAGGCACCTGAGCTGGGTCTTGAAAGAATGCAAGGATCCTGGGAGGAAGACATGAATAAGGAGTAAATTCAAGGTGTTAAGTAGAGCCTGTGAACTAAAACCCCATCCTACCTACTTTTGCTTCACACTATTTGATTAGTAAGAAAAGAATGAATTTACCCTTTCGTTACAGGCCATTTCAAACATCAAATTAAAGTGGAAAGACAAAGAATATGGTGCAGTTGGACTCCTTTCAATATAGTTAACGTACAGTCTCTTTTCTTCCATAAGGGAATAGATATTGGCATCTAAAAGTGACATTTCTGAAGTAGATTTGCAATTATCAAGAAGATTTCAAGACTTATTTATGAAAGAATAAATTTAAATGCGTATGAATTTTCGGTTAATATCTTCTAAAAATGTAGCCTACTATCTCCTAATACACCTTCTAAATGAATGAATCAGTGAAGTTATCTTAATTTGGAATTTCTGGAAAACAGATATTATCACATCATAATTCTTGTAAGGAACACAGCAAAAATACCCTGTTAGGGCTTTAGCTAATTCTGAAAGCTACTGTGATCACTGCTCTATATAAGCCAAGCAACTTCATCTATATATGCTTTCAAAGTTTCAATATGTTTTTTGAAAAGTTGATTTTTAAAAAGCAAAACCTAAGCTAATAAAATGTTCCAGTGATACCCTATCATCAAATCTTACTCAGCCTGTGGTATGGGACATCATTTGTTAATATTTTAGCTACAAAATCAAGTATTTTTCTTCCAACCATTTCCTCATCCACTACCCCCCATATACAGTCCACAGAGCATGGAAATCCATGCTTTTTAATACCATATATGCTTAAGCATCCACAGGAATAAAAATAGTGAATATCATTCTTGTGAGACTTGGAAAGGCAATTATGTATTTCCCATTGCTCCCTTCAACAATCTGTCTACTAAGCATGTTTTTAAACCAAAATGTGGCTTGGCTAAGCCCTAGAGTCCTTTTTTATTGTTGTGTCTTTTCCACTTGTTCCGATTCCACATGGCAAACAGAAGTAAAAGAAAAGTAGAATTAAAGACAGGGCTAGAGAAAACTCAATCACTTATACTAACCTTGATTAGTTTGGGCCAATATAGAAAACCCAACCTTCAAAATCTTATATCAAATTTTTCTTAGAGAATTGTTTGGGGTTGTAAATAGATAAATATAATCTGACTCAAAATCAGGAAAAGGATATGGAAACTAAAAGAGAAAAAATATTAATCTGCATCTTTACAAAAAGGAAAAGGCAATGTTACTTTGCAAAGGGATTTTCTAATAATATTTTTAAATTACAACACACATAAGAGTGTCAGACTATTAAAAAACTGATAGGCTCAATGTGAAAGGGTGAAACACATTGATACAGAGATATGCTCTCATTCAAACCATACATTCCTTGTATTATTGGCCTAAAATTCTAAAACTATAATTTCCCCCCATATGCTCTTTTCTCCTTGTTACTCAATATGATTCAACATAGAAAGAAAAGAAAACAGGAAAATATTATTTTAAAGTTTCAAAAAAGGAAGAATTTTTAACTTTTTAATATCTGCTCAATAAATTATATAATTACAAATTGCATTTCAGGGATAAGCCTGTAGTTTTCAAATGGCGAGCACACTATCTGATAGACTGTAGATTATAGTATAAAGTACAACCACTTTGTCTCTTTATATTTGAAAATAACATATTTAAGCCCCTTTTGTTAGAACATAAGCTCCTCACAAGAAATGATTATTTCATTCACGGTTGCATCCCCAGTACCTAGCACACAGTTGCTTAACAAATGCCTGTTGATTGACTGGTTGGTCATTACATTATGTTCATTTCTTTTTTCTTTTTTTTTTTTCAATTGTGAGCTTGACAAACTCTGACAAACATGAATATTTCCATATAAATATATTTACAAACTCATGAAGGTCTGCATGTGAAATTGTGACTATTACTTCTAGCTTAAGCTTTTAAAAATATATAATGAGTTCAACTTGTTAGTTTCAAAGTTATCCTGCTTATATGAATTTATTCTGAATTTCACACTTCATTTTCAGTCTTCTGGAATCCTGTTGGTCAGTGCATTTGTCAAAGTTCACAAGTTTTTCAAAGTTGTTTTTCCTTTTCCAACGCTGTAGTCAATTAGTCAGTCAGTCAACAAGCAACTACTATCTGCCAAACACCACATTAAGTACAAGGGATACAAAGAAAAGTAAAAGGTACTCCCTGGTCTCAAGAAGCTCACAGTCTAACAAGCAAAGAATTATGTACAAACAAGCTATATCCAAGATAAACTGGAGATAATCAACAGAGGGAAGGCATCAGAATGAACGAGTAAAGTTTTCCTCGGAAAAATGAAATTCCGGCTGGAACTAAAAGAAACCAAAAAAAAGCAGATGAGGAGAGAGAAAACAAGAGGGGAAAATGTTCAAGTTGGAAGATGGAGCGTATTGTGTGAGGAATGAAAAAGAAGACCTATGTCCTACTGGATTCCTGAGTACACAGAGAGGTAGTAGGAAATGTAAGTCTAGAAATATGAAGGAAAGGTTTTGAAGGGCTTTGAACCTCAAAAAGGGGATATTGGATGCTGAAGGTGAATGGCTTCACTATTAAGTAAAGGGGTGACATGCTTCAACCTGCACTTTATGAAGATCGCTTTGATAATGGAGTGAGGAAAGATTTGTGGCAGGCAGACCAATCAGCAAACTACTGTAATCTTGTAGGTATCATGTGATGAGCGTCTACACCAGGGTGGCGGCAATGTCAGAGGAGACAGAAGTGTGTGTGTATTCGTCTTTCATTGCCAAAGAAAACTGTGCCATTAGAGAAATGAGGACATGACTTGCACTTGACTTTGTTTTGAGTGAGGGAGGGCTGTGCAGGTCACCAGCCTCATTTCTCCTCCAGAGCCATCTGAATCCAGTGACCAGATATTCATCAGGATGACTGGAGATGACCCAGGAGGAGGCAATTGGGGTTAAGTGACTTGCCCAAGGTCACCCAGCTAGTGAGTGAGTGTCTGAGGTGAAATTTGAACTCAGGTTCTCCTGACTCCTGAACTGGTGCTCTATCCACTGCACCACCTAGCTGCCCCAAAGAGACAGAAGTGGCTATATTATGAAGACAATCCTTGGCAACAAATTGGATAAAATGAGCGAAAGAGAGTGAGAACGATGACACCTAGGTTGCAAACCTGGGTAAATGAGAGGATGATGGTGTCCTCAATAGTAATAGGGAAGTTAAGAAGCGAGGACAGTTTAGGAAAAACATTATGAATTCAGTTTTGGATATGATAAATATAAGCTACCTATACCTAGCTAGTGGTATTGCTGGACCAAACCATATGCACAAGTTGGTGATTTTTTCATGTATAAGCCCAAATTTCTTTGCAGAATAGTTGAGCCATTTCATAGCTCAAAAAAATAGTACATTGCTGTCTCTGTCACAACTATCATTTTCCTTTTCTGATTATTTTTAAAATCTTGTGGGGAAAAAAAGTCAGAATTGTTTTAATCCACACCTCTCTATTAGTGATTTAGAGTATTTTTAATATGATTATTTATAGACTGGACTGCATTCCTTGAAAACTGTCTACTCGTATGTTTTGACCATTCATCTATTGGGGAATTGATCTTGTTTTTATGTATTTGAAATAATTCCCTTTATAGCTTCAATTTCATACTCCTATCAGGGACATTAATTGCGAAGACTGTTTTTTTGAATTAACTATTTCCCTTCTAATTGAAATTGTATCAATTTTATTTGTTCAGAAGCCTTCATTTTTTTTTTTTTTTGAGGAGGAAAGGCAAGATACTTGGGATTAAGTGACTTGTCCTAGGTCACACAGAGAAGCCTTTAAATTTTAAGTAATTTTGTGAATGTTTCCATCCCTGGTTGGGCAAGAATTATTCCTTTATACAGAATTGCAAACATATGTCCTTTGTTATTCCTCTAATTTATTGTTTAGGTCAGGCATATATTGGGTGTTCATTGCACTATATGGAGTGATATTGATTGAAAACTAATTTCGGCTAGATAGCTTTCCAGTTTTCCCAACAATTTTGTTGAAAAATGAATCCTTACACTAGTAATTAGGGTCTTAGTGTTTATCAACTAGTATATTTTTATGTTCGTTTGCTTTTATATGTTGTATCTCTAATCTGTTCTACTAGCCAACCTTTCTATTTTTAACTAGTACCAAATAGATTCAATGATTCTCGCTTAGTAGTATATTTTGACATGCAGTATTGGTAGGTTCCCTTCCACCCCATATTTTTAATTCATTCCCTAAAGATTCTTGAATGTTTATTTCTCCAAATGAATTTCAGATGACTTTTTCTATAGCACTTTTTTTGGTATGGCGCTGAATCCTTAAACTGATTTAGTCAGCACTGTCGCACTGGCAGGCCCAACCATGAGCAATTAATCTCTCTCCAATTATTTTAGTCTATTATTATTTCCATGAAAAATGTCTTAAGATAGTTATAAAATTTCTGTATGTTTTCATAGGTAGATGGACCAGTTAATACTTAATGCAGGCTGCATTTGGAATTTATGTTTATATTTTTCCTATTGAGTTTATATGTATAAAATACATATAATTGATAATGTTGACAACATACAATATTAAGAATATATATTCATGTATAATGAATTATTTGGTCTTATTTTGTAACCTCCTTTGCTGAACTTATTGCCTTAAATAATATTTTAATTGAATAGGAAAAGCGATGTTCTTGTTTTCTCTTCGCTCATCATTATTCTTTCTTTTTTTTCTCCTTTTACTGCTATAGTTAGTATTTTTAGCAATAGAACAAATAAAAGTGATGTCTATGGACTTCTTTTTGTACCACTCCTTCATTTTGTAGTTCTTTTAAATGAGATATCCCTTCCTAAGATTTTTTTCATGAATTTTTATTCTGCCATATAGGAATAAAGAAATTATTATAAATTGGGAGGATTCTATCCTGCTATTGTCTTAACTGCTTTCTTTCTGATTCACTGGGTTTTCTTTCTAAGTCAACCATCATGTCATCTGAAAAAAGAAATAGTTGTGCCTCTTCTTTGTCAATGTTATCCTTGCCCTTTAAACAAAGATAACCATATACTTCTAAAGTGCAATAAACACAAGGACTGTGTAGTATTTTTCTCACCCATTAAAAGATCCCAGAAGATACTTGCTTTTCTCCATCAATTAGATTTTCACCAAACTAGATTCCAAAAATTTCAAAAAAGTTTAAAAATTTCTATTTTGATTGACTTCATAAATATCAACCAAATAAATACCAAGATGTGATTTTCATAGTGAAATGTTTCCACCTACTTTTGTTAATGTCTCATAAATAATTAGTTTTTTAAATCAAAGTATTTGACTTTTTAAGTCATAAGTTTTTTAAGAGCAATAATCTGGGAGTATCTTTTTCAAATTGTGTTAATATTACTGAATGAAACGTTAATACAGTGTTATAACATGTTAGCTGAAAGAACACCTTTAGAAATCAAAATCTGTGAAGGTATAATTTAAAAGAACATTTTTTCGTGGTCAAAAGGTGCTCATTGAACTTCCCCTATAACTCATCCATGACTTGAGCTATACAATGGAAAAACAATAGTGACTTTTCTTGTTACTGTATTTGTGAATATTTTGTACCCCAGGTTAATAAATTGCTAAAGCATAATTTACTAGATATATCCATTTGACTATAATATGATAAGAACTTCCACAAATAAATTTATTTCAGAAAATTATAATAAGGATCATCTTTAAGGATAAAATATCAATCTAAAATTATAAATATTATTCTGCAAACTCATAAACAAAGGTGACCAAGATCTCACTATATTCAGATCTGCTAATGTAAGTACTGAGGCAAACATGAGCAGGCACATACATATACATGAAGTATATAATTCTGAACTTGGTCAAATTTAGTTTTTTTCAAACAACCGAGCAAATACCAATGTAAGCTCCCACTGAGGCAACAGTGCCTGGAAACAAATTCATCTTGTATAAAATTATTTCCTTAAACTGGCACTGACCCATCACCAGAAATATTATCCTGTTTTCTCAGTATTCTGATTTAGCAGGTGAATGCTTGGGCTAAAGAATCTCCTGAAGCTGTGTGTGTGTGTGTGTGTGTGTGTGTGTGTGTGTGACCTTGAGCCTGGTTTTTAAAAAATAACTTTTCACAAATGAAAAAAATTGGCAAAAAAAGTGAAGGAAAGATTAAAATGAAGCATTCCCAAATAAAAAATATAGAAAAGGAATCAAAATAAAAACATCAAATTAGCCATAGTTTAAAAAACAAAAACATATTGCTTTGTTGCTCCTTATAGAAGAGCCATTTTTAATATAGTCACGTGAATTTCAACAGACCAAGAACTAGAAATTTATAACACAGTACAGAATGTGCAAAAAAAAAGCGAACAAAGATTATTTTTTAGCTGATGATAATATGGTATTGGAATTAGTACATATCTTGACAGAAAATGAACTGTTTTTAAAATAGAAAAGTATTAAACACAAGAATATCATCCATAGGTAATACAGAGACACATGATAGAGCAGATCTGAGAAGATCACAGCACATTACAAATAAGGCATACCAAAGGATGAATGGCATATGGGATGTCATCAAAGAAATATATGTGACTAGATAGATAGATAGATGGATGGATGGATGGATTAGATGAGCAATCTCTGTCTGTATCTACATATTTTATTTTCAAATATCTATATCCATATATATGGGGATAGACAGAAGGGTCACTTGGCAAGAGAGAGGGAAAGTACTAACTTTCGACCTGCTAGAAATACTTGAGTGTGGATGGACCCAACCATTAATAAAGAGGACAAACCCCAAATGTGCATGAAAAAAAGATTGAAAATATGAAAGGTTTTGTTGTGAGAAAGTTGAAGAAAACCATGAAACTTAATTAGCTACCCACAAAGTTATGTTATGCCATCTTAAATGGGTCCTCAGGTTAAGATCATCCTTTCACACACCCCTACTAGACTCACTATCCCACTCACTACAGGACCTTTTCCAACTTTTCATTTCCCATAGCTCCCCCTTTCATCCTTTCCACTGAGAACATGTCTTCATAATTCACTGAAAAAAATTAAGACCATTCACCAACAGCTTCCTCTTCTTCTTTCCTCCTCAACTCACATCACCCCAAGGCCTTCTTCCCCTATCTCCACCTTCACTCCTGTCTCACAGAAGGTGCCTCTCTTATTTTCTGAAGTGTTTTTTACAGGGGGAAAGCAAGGGAATTGGGTTTAAGTGTCTTGCCCAATGTCACACAGCTAGAAAGTGTCAAGTGTATGAGTCCAAATTTGAACTCAGGCCCTCTTAATTGCAGTGAATACTGTGCCACCTCTCTGTCCCATGAGGTGTCTCTTTTAGTTGCCAAAGCAAACTCAGGAGATGCACAAATCCTATTCTATCTCTTTTCTCCAGCAGATTGCCGCTTCTATCATCCTGTCTTATCTTAAATCTCTTCTTCCCTATTGTCAACAAACATGCTAATACCTACCCTATCCTCAAAAAAAAAAAAAGAAAAAATCATGTCACATATCGTACATCCTTGCTAGCTAGCATCCCATAATTCTCATCCGTTTCATGGCTAAACTCCTCAGAAGGCCATGTGTGATAGAGGATTCCACTTCCTTTGATAACTCTTCTTAATTCTTTATAGCACGAAATCTGACCTAACTATTCAACTGAAACTGTTTTCTCTAAAGTTACTAAAGATCTGTTAATTTTCAAATCTACTGCATTTTCTCAATCTTCATCCTTCCTGACCTCTCTGACATTAGCACCTTCTCCTTGATAGTATCTTCTTTCTAGGTTTCTGTGACCCTCCTCTTGAGTTTCCTCCTACTTATCTGACTTCTCAGTTTCTTTGTCCCTTCATTCACATCATGTCATCTAGCCATAGGTAGTTGATCACTTGATGATCTCATTCGTTCCCATGGATTCAATTATCATCTCTATACCAATGATTCTCAAATCTACTTATTCAGCCCTAACCTCCTCGCCAATTTCCATTCTCCCTTCTTCAACTGCTTGTTGGAGTTGAATCTTTCTCCCCAAAACTCTCTCTTCTTCCTAACTACCCTATTACTATCAAGGATTTTACCATCTTCACAATCACAAAAGCTCACAATACATGTTATCCTTGACTCCTTACTCTTTCCCACCACCCAAAACCCAAGCTGTTGCAAAGGCTTGCCAATTTTACCTTTGTAGCCTTTCTCACCTATACTCCCTTCTGACACTGGTCCTACCCTCATCAATTCATGCTTAGTCTATAGAAATGTCCTGCTAGTTGGTCTCCCTACTACAAATATCTCCCTACTCCCATTCCATCTTCCACTTAGCTATCAAAATGATCTTCCTAAAGTGTAGCTCAGATGATGTAACACCCATCTATCTACCCTGCCACTCAGTCAACTCCAGTCCCTCCCTATTACCTCCAGGATCAAATATAAATTCTTTTGCTTGACATTCAAGATCCTTCATAACCTGCACCCACCCACCCTTCAATCTTTATGTTTTACATTCCCCTATGTAGTCTGAGATCCAATATTACTGGAATTCTAGCAAAACATTTCATTTCCCTCATATATACCTCCTGGCTTCCTTGGTTTTCTTCAGGTTTCATCTCTAAATTATCCTATATATAGTTCATTTATAGTTTGCACAGTTGTCTCCCTCATTAGACTAGGAGTTCCTTGAAAGCATAGACAATCTTCTGCTCTGTTTCCACATACTTGGTTAGTATGGTACCTGGAACAGTGTAGGCACTTAATAAATGTTTGTTTGCTAAATGATGGATTATGTGTCAAAATAACATCATAATAAACTGGGGAATAAATCTTATAAGCAAGGGCTTTAAACTCTATTTATGGTATCTTCAACTCCAAGTTATACAACAATATACTACATGTCAATGTAGGGCAATAATAAGAAATAACTTCATTCTTAAATCCAAATTAGATGAACTCAAAGGAAATTGACAATTACTTTAGCTGAACACAGAGGAAATTAAAAATCTACATTTAACATAAACTCTGAAAATGCCACCTAGTAATGAAATCAATGGCTACCTAATAATGAAATTGTAAAAATAATTTTGAAGAGGAAGTGAGTATACTTAAGACGGAATTTTTAAAAGTCTCTTTTTACTTGGATGAAGCAAATTCAACTAGTAAACCTACTATGCCAAAACAGAGTAAGTTTAAAAGCTGATATCTGCTACAATAATCACGAAACAAATACTTTCCCCCAATAGCTGAAAACATTTCAGGGCCTATCCATCTAATAGAAAACTAGAATACAATATTGCCCAATTAAAGCCAAGAAAAAAGAAACATTAAGAACCCAATAATCAAAACTAGAAAGTCAAAGTTAAAAGCTAAAGCAACGCAATAACTTAAAGCAGTGCAAAGAACAAAATAAACAATTCTATTACAATTTTTAAAATGTATATTTTTAAAGGTTGGGGAAGCAAAAGAAAGAAAAGAAGAAGATGATGATGATAACTCACATGGTCTGAGGTTTATAAGGTATTTTGTGAACATTCTTTCATTTTATCCTCACAACAGTCTAAGAAAGTAGGTACTATTACTGACCTCATGGTACAGATGAGGAAACTGTCTATTGTGCCATCTAGATGCCATCTGAAAAATGTCTGGCCATCTACCATGTAAGTATTTATTCTTATGAAAGAAAGTAAAAGGGAGGGAGAGAATCAGCAGTTATTAGATTCTTACTATGTGCTAGGCCAGGGTACAATATTGGATAGGTGGTATGGTGAGTATGGATTCTACCTTATTATCTGTGGCTCCATTTCTAACCTTGGGAATTAGGCAAAATTGTTCCCTTGGCTAGCTGTAACTATAACCTTATAGCAATACTGCCCTACCCATGGTGGAATCCATGTCTACAGTTTCACCCTCAAACCAATGGAGCTTCTTGATTTACAGTCTTTGTGTCAAATTTTTGTATTTTTTGTTTGTTTTTTGTCTCATGGTTCTTCCTTCCAGCAATCTCCTGCTCTCTTCCAGAAACAAATGTTACCAAGCCTCAAGACATTACAAAAAATCAAGTCCTTTTCCTATTCCTAAAGGTACCCTCCTTTCCCTCCCTCTTTGTAAAGGCTATGGGGGCAAGGGAAAAGAAGGAAAGACTCAGTCTGAATAAAATAAAGAGTTCAATAGGAAATAAATGTGTGTGTGTGTATGTGTGTGTGTGTGTGTGTGTGTGTGTGTGTGTGTGTGTGTGTGTGTGTGTGTGTGTGTGTGTGTGTGTGTGTAAATAAGCATATCTATAAATACATACCTTAGAGTCTCAGGAACAAAGAAATCAGAGAGGAGGAAAGCCTCCCCCACCCAAAGAAGTAAGATATGGAAAATTTCTGATCATCTAGATGGTTAAAAGAAATGCAATGAAAAGAATGCAAATGTGAAATGGAAAGCCTATGTACCATTAATAATGAATGACAGATTACGAGATTACCTCTATTACGAGAGGTGACTGAATTCAGATAGCAGCAGATGCAGATAATAGCCATAATTACTAGTTCAAATATTAAAGTTAATTATGATTTTTCTACCAAAGAACTTTACCATCCCCTTCTCCTGATGCAAGCCTGATCTCATCTTTCTTAATAAGAATTTATTACCAAAATGGTTTATTAATCAAAAGATGAGAATATCTGTGACCTCTACAAATACCTATCAATTACATGTTTATGTTCTTTATGAAAGGTGTTTACAGTTTCTTTGACTCAGAAAAACTATATACATATTTAAAAAAATAATATATTGTCTAACGAGCAAAAAGGGTGTGTCAAAATGCCATGGATTAAAAAGAGTAGCTCATTATCAATTACTAAAGAAGCCACCTGAAAGACCCGTAACATTTACATCACCTTTTCAAATTACTGACAAGCTATGAATCACTTCCATTTTCACAGCTTACAATAGGTACTCCAAATATAAAAAACAAATCCAAGTATAATGAGAATGCTAGAGTATATGATGTCTATGTGGGAAAAATATAGTTTAAAACATGCCACCAACATAGTTTTCAAGAACAATTGATACAAAGATAGCCTCTTCCAGGAAGATCATTTAAGCCTATTATAGTTCTGTCTGTCATCACTCGTGAAAAGAACTCAATATGGCTTTCTAGTAAAAGAAGGAGTTGTACCTAATCAGCATGTGTAATCACTTAATCAATATGGATGACATCTAATTATATGGCTTCAGTGGAAAAACATATTAAGCTCCTATTTCATGTTATGGGAACTTTATCCAGTGATATCAAAATGTCTTTTGGACTGGATAAATGTGGAAATTCTTAATGTGCACCAACGAAGAATAGATACTGAAATCTTTGCATTTGAATTTAGAGGCCAAATTTAAAAAGATGAAAGCAATATTTACAAGTACCTGAGTCTTCTTCTGACAAACATCAAGTGTAAGACTATTAAAGAGATGTCTGTCTTTGTAAATTAAGAAACTGTAATCTTCAAGTCAAAGCTAAAGAACACACAGGTCAATTAATATCCTATATAATATCAGTCTTAATGCATACTTTGAGCACAGTAAAATGGACAACAGAACTAAAAGATGTCTAAACAAAATCCTGTAAAATTTTAATGAAATACGTGTTCTTCACTCCCAAAGAGCCATTAAAAATTAATACTTCCTCACCAAAGGAGAAAGAGGATTAATAGTGCCCTTAGAACACATAATAAAAAGATTAAAATGTAAATAAATACTTTTGAAACAAACATATCTCACTTCAGAAAGCAACAGAAAAGCCTGATAACAAGTATACATGATGAGACTATTTTGAATCAAACCCAAAGTAGTTTTGTTTTTTTTTCTGGGAGGGTCCTCTGAAATGGCTAAGATCCAAAAATGTAATCAAAAGATACTCCACAGGCAACATGCACATGAACTTAAGCAACAATATGTCAACAAAGAAGTATCAAAGAAAGAGCTGAGTCATGTGGATTAACTTACAGAAATGTAAGATTCAATGATAGCCATTCAGGATCAGATCACTGCCATTGTTAAAGTACAGAATTTTTATCTTTAAGGAAGTCGATCTTATTGACCAATCAAGATTATTCAATGAAGTGGTAAAAACGGCAACATTATTACTATAGGTTGCTTTAAAAATAGCATCTACAAGATACCTAGAAAGAAAATCAGTTGGGTAAAATTATACATCAGAAGCTCATAATCGTGGATGAGCTGATGATAAAATCTCATATGACAAATATATGCATCCATGTATCCTTGGTAATGCAACAAATAAATGGTACTGGAGCCAGAATATCATTAGAGTCAGAATTCTTGCCCACAATCACTTGGGTTCAAAATTAATCCATAAACAATTAAAACTAATATTTTCAAGATATTAACCTATTGAATAATAATGTTCAAACTTAATGGAATGAAACATCTCAAAATACAGAGATTGGGTGGAAGAAATTAAAACTCTGTGGGAAAAAAGATGAGGTATACGTCATCCTTGTCATACAGTCTGCTAATGTAATTGTGCATAAAATATTTTAATAACTCTACAGAAGATGAGCTTTTCTCACTTTTCTTCTTCAATTACCAAAACACCAGTCTTCTTATCTACTTCTGTAACAGGCTGCAGAACATTAAATATAAAAGAATCATAAGATAACAACTTGTCCTTGGATTTTTATAGGATTTCCATTAAAAAAAGATGAGAGGAACTGCATATTTATTTTTAATGGACTTGTGATTCCATCAGTGCAGTCCCAAGGAGAATCTCCCTCTACCTATGCAAATCAGAAATTTCTCCACGTCTTAGAGTCATAGAGAGTTACCTGTGACACTGAAAGCTTATATGACCCGGCCAAGGTCATACATACAACTTTTATATGCTAGAAACAGGATTTGACCCCAGGTCTCTTAGACTCTAACGAGGACAATGACGATGGTAATCGGGATCATTACCATCCTAATTATTTAAAAGTAACAGACAAGGACATCAACGAGAACATGGTCTATTGGAACTCCTACTGAGGACTTCATGTTCTATAGTCTGCCCGATTTTAATGTCTTCATCAAAGACTTCCATAAAACGATAGTGTGTTCATTAAATATACCATTATAGAATTTTAGAATTGGAGACAACCCCAAAGGTCACATATTCAATGAATGTAAATCCCCTCTATTACATGTCCAAAAAATTGTCATTGGGAAATCTTTTCATAAGGCAAAGGTGAATTCTGTTTCTTTGTACTTTCTAACCATTGCTCCTTATTTTCTATCTAGAGCCAAAAAGGATCAAGTCTAAACCCTCTTTCACAGGAACACTTCTTAATATTTTTAAAAGTAACCTTATTCCAAGGTAAACATCCAGAGTTCCTCAAACTTAACAAGGACATTTAAAGCACTGAGCCTGTAGCCAGGAAGACCTGAATTCAACTCCAGTCTCAGACACTTATTAGCCATGTGACCCCGAGGAAGTCATTCAAGCTCTGTTTGCCTCAGTTTCCTCACGTATAAAATCAGCATGACAATAACATTATTTCCCAGAGTCACTGTGAGAAGCAAATGAGAGAATAATTGTAGAGCATTTAGGAAAGTGCCTGGCATATAGTAAGCGCTCTAAAATGTCAGTAATTCTCATCACTGCACTGCGGACATAACTATTTCAACTTAAAAGGATGAAACTAGAATCTTAAGTGGATAGAGTTTTCAGTAAATGGTTTCACACAAATGGAACAAGAGCAGCAGAAAAAGAAAAGGTACAAATAAAGAAAAAATCAACAGAATGAAAAAAAGGCTTATTGTCTACATGATGGTTTACACTTGAATAGAAAACTTATGGAACTTTTCAATAGGACAAATATACTGGGCAATTACTGCCTTGAGTTGGGAAGGACATGTAATCCAACTCCCATTTCAAATATTCAGAAACCAGGGGTCAGAGAGTTTATGTAATTTAGAAACTTGCCCAAGTTCACACAGATATTAAGTGGCAAACCCAGAATTTGAACTCAAATCATAGGATCAGGATGGTAGATATAGAGCAGCAAAGAACCTTGGAGGTCACTGAATCCACCTTCTACATTGTATGGTGAGGTAAATGAGGTCCAGAAAAGTTGAGGGACTTGCCAAAGTCATTCAGTACATCTATAAAGTGGGATTTGAGGCTGTCTTCCTGATCGCAAGCCCACTCTTCTTTCTACTATGCTATGATGCCTCCAGCTTGTGCCCTCTCTCATCTGGTGATGCCAAGATCAGTATTCCAAATTAAGCACTCTTTTTACAATACCATCCTACCTATAGTTTGATTTCAAAATCAAACAGAGATGCTACGAAGCTATTTTAGGAACACTAAATCTCTTTCTGACCTCTCTTTTAATACCAACATTTTTCCAGAGTAATTATATGACTTTAAGAAATAAAACATTAGATTCTCTGAAAACCTTAAAATGAGTTATCATGCAGAGGAAAAGGAGAGGTTACTTGGTAAGTGTGAGCATACTGCAACAGTGCAAATGAGGAATATGGAGAAATATAATGCAGGATGTGATCAAAGAGATGTATACTTAAGAAAAATGGGCTGGCCAGATAGTGAAATAAAGGAATAACCAATGGACAGTCCATTCATGGGTATACATTTACTCACTCCATGAACTCTAGGCTCCTGAAGGAAAAGTTATGTTTTCTATATCTCATCCTCTATTATTCAAGCTTGAGTCTACCTAACTGTTTTGCAAATTGTAGGTATTCAAATGCTGAATTATTTTCACCTTACTGACAAGGAGATTATCAGGGAGATAAACTCAAGAGGTAGTTAAAGGGAGATAGAATTAGATTGAAATGGTGAGAGGAGATGCAATTATAAGGAGAGAAAGAGAAGAAACAATAAAAGTATAGTCATCAGAAGGCATACAATGTAAAGAAAGAGTCTTACACACAAAGTCTGGAGGGTATCACTAAACAGAAGAAAGAACTGACTAAAATAGTTTAGCAGTCTGAGAGAAATCACCAAAAGAGCTAGCTAAACCTTTCTTTAAATGGTTATAATTTCATCCATATGGATATTCCCTCCACTGATCCAGTCAGTGTCTATCAACCAAAAGACATTTATTAATCATCTTCTATGTGCCCGAAGTAGGAAGTAGACTAAAAGTCCCTACCTTCAAGGAGCTTGGATTATTATTATGAGGGAAAGTAGCATGCATACTGCTATCACTCCAAACCTTAACAAAGCGTTAAGTGGCATGAGCTGCTGGAGTCAAATTGAAAAAATGAAAAACATAAATCTCATTGCTTGGTGATGAATCTCTCTAAACTTCTCCGGACTGGTTGTTAGATACACACAGAGTCCATCATCAGGGATACACTTAAAGACTTTCTAGCATGATAGGGTATGCTAGAGGTTGTGCCCAGTCTCATAGCCTTTAAGAATCCAGGAGTCACTTTTATGTCATGATGAAGTGTTTAACTATAGTTCCTCTAAACTAACCTCTGTAGAACTCAAAAGCTCCTCAAATGATAACTCTTTAACGGCACCATAACTGATGTGAACAACGAAGACCTGGAATCAGCAGGGAAAAGTTAAACTATGTTCAACATATTCTATATGATTATAGTGTGTGTTCATCCTTTGCTGCCAAAGAAGACCGCATATGCCATAAGAGAAATGGTGACATGACTTGCACTTGATTTTGTTTTGGGAGAGGGAAAGCTGTGCAGGTCACTAGTCTCACTTCTCCTCCAGAACCACCTGAATCCAGTGACCACATATTCATCAGGATGACTGGAGATGACCCAGGGTGAGGGGATTGGGGCTAAGTGACATGTCCAAGGTCACACAGCTAGTGAGGTGAGATTTGAACTCAGGTCCTCCTGACTCTTGCACTAGTGCTCTATCCACTGCACCACCTAGCTATCCCTCTATATGATATAGCATTGCTTTCAAAACATTATTTAGGAAGATTTCCACCTAATATGGAATAATTAGATTTTTCAGTGATAAAGTGGTAAGCATCATTTATCTGGAATTTTAGATATCTGGAATACCTCTTTCCTTAGCACTGTTAGATAACTGAGTGTTACTATAACATATTTTCTTTCAAAACAAACAGTTTGTAATAGAAAACTATAATTATTTTCTTCTAACGGATTTTTAAGTTTAGAACAAAACATACATTGCTTAACTTTTTGACTACATGAAACTATGTAGAAACACAGACAAAACTGATATACCTTGGATAAGAATGAAAGTGGTCAAATATGAAAAAAATCTTTATCTTAATTAATTCTTTTTTCTTTAATAAGGGTTTGATATGAAAGATTCGTAAACAATAAATATATATGTGTATAAACGTATATGTACTGTATGTGTATGTGTGCATATATGTGTACATATATGTGTGTATGTATATAAATATATACATGTGTATGCTGTTCCCAATAAGAAAGTAGGTAAAGAATGCAAACAAATATTTCTGAAAAGAATTGCAAAGCATTAACAACCATATGAAAGAATGCCTATGTTCCAAGTAGTGAGCTAAGTGGTTTTTACAAATATTATTTCTTGCAACAACTCTTCAAGGTAAACGCTATTATTATACCCATTTTATAGTTCAGAAAACTGAAACAAACAGAGATTAAGCAAATTGTCTAGGCACACACAGCTAATGTGTGTTCTTACCACCAGAGCTGAATTCAGGTCTTCTCCTAGCACTCTATACACTGGACCATCAGCTGCCTCTATACAGTAACAAGAGGAATGCAAATCCAAACAACTCTGAGGTTTTACCTAATACCCTGAAAATTAGTAAAGATGACAAAAGATTACAATAGTCAATAAGGAAGGAATTATAGATAGATAAACACATTGGTGCATTATTGGTAGAGAATTGGCATAACCATTTTAGAAAGCAATTTGGAATCATGCATATAAGATGAGTAAAATGTTCATAGTATTTGACCCAGAAATTCCATTACTGGGCTTGTCTTCCAAGCCAAGATATTTATAGCAGCACTTTTTGTGATAGCTAAGAAATGGAAACAAAGTAGATGCCCATTGATTGAATAATGACTAAACAAATTGTGGTAAATAATCGTAATAAATACTACTGTCCTGTGATGAATGTGATGAATATGGAGAAGCATGGAAAAAATCTACTTGAACTGAATGAGAATGAAGTAAATGGAAGAAAGACATGAATATGCAAGTGACAACAATGTAAATAGAATCACAAAAAAATTAAAAGTGAATTATTAAAATCAAAATTATAAAGAACACGCATGGGTTGAAAAAAATATGAGGTACTCTCAAATTACTCCATAAGCTTTGCACATTGTACACATTTTTAATCTTTTTCAATGTACTGATCAGTTGTGTTGATTTTTTTCCTTTTCTTTTTCTTATTTTATTTTTTAAAAAAATACTATTTGCTATATGAAATGACTCTTGGGGGGAGTATACTAGGGGGAACCATGGTGATATAAAAACCAAAAAATCAATAAAACTTATTTTTAAAAACTGTGCATTAGTATTATATAATTTCTTCTCATTCAAGAAAATACTGTGACAATACTTTATCATCTTCTGTCACATAAAGTGTGACTTTTCCAAGTAAAACAATAAATCACTGTCTTGAATGCCATTGCTATGATGAGCAATATGTACTTAGCCAGGATTAACCGGCTAGAGGAAAGGACTTTCACCCTGGCAAGTTCTTTTTCAACTTATCTATGTTTATCAATAGAAAATTAATCCATTCAATCCTTAATTCGATTCTTCCATTAATCTCACTTCCCTCGTATCTGCCAAATGATCAATCATCACCAAGTTAATAGGTAATATTTTTATACGTTAATTTCTTCCTATCTTCGGTAAAATTTTTGCATTACATGCTCATAATAAAGCATGTAATGCTTTATTATGTAAATTATATATTATATGTAATAAGCATGTAATGCTTTATTATATAAATTATATATTATATAAATATATAATATAAAGGTTTAGGGTTTTAAAATATGACTTGTTCACCTTTCTTTTTTCTATGACTGATATTCTTACTCTGTAAAATTTTAGTTTGTGTTTATCAAGAGGAAATGCACACAATTTACTTTTAAGAATCAGCTAACATGATAGCTGACCCAAGAAAATTACTGCTTTCCTCCTCTACTGCTGAACATTACTTGAGGAAGCATAAGGCGAGAGGGAGAGAGGGAGATAGAGGGGGAGAGAGAGAGAGAGAGAGAGAGAGAGAGAGAGAGAGAGAGAGAGAGAGAGAGAGAGA
>CM053772.1:137691034-137754878 GCA_028658325.1 Potorous gilbertii
AAAATCTTAATTTTAAGGAAGTGATTGTAGAACATTTATAAATAAATAAAATAAAAATTAAAAAAAATAAAAAAAGAAAAAGAATATGGAAATTCTACCCACACAACTTGTTTTTAATGTCCTAAATACTCTATGTAGTTTGAAAGATAGTGCCTTCCTTCAAGAACTCCATCTTATTCCTTTGTATACCATGTGCCTTGCCTGAGTTCTATGGACCTCAAACTTGAATCTACACTGTTCTGATCAGTGATAGTAGTTTTAGTACTGTTTTTTTTTTATTCTGTTCATTCAGCAAATGTCATATGTCTACTATGTGCAAAACATTCTGCCTGAGGCTTTAGGAGAGCAGAGTTGTGTTTCTGCTGGCAGAACTAGACAGTTGATTTCAATGGTGATTGCTGGCATGACTGTGGCTTGATTTGGGTTCAGTTTATGTGCCATTTCTATTCAGTTGCCTATTATTCTTAAAGATATACCATTTAATTTATTTTTACCTTACTCCTCATGTGTATACCTTATCACTGAAAAAAACTTTGGACATTTACTCACCTGAGAGAAAGGGAAGCCTTTTTTTTTAAACTAACTTGATGGATATTTCATGGTGAAAAGGGACTTCTCTAAAGTCTCTTCTAATTCTCAATATCTAATTCTATGTTGAGTTATGAGTGGAAGGTACTAAAATTCTATTGCCAGGTATAGATTCATTTGTCCTTGTTTGAGTTAGAACTTAGTATTAAAAGTATAGTTACATCTGTTCTTCCTATAATGCTGTCAATATCATTAGTGATGTAATGAAATTATCATGGATTTCAGAATAAATCTCAATAGTACCTTAAAATATATGAATTTATTATGTTTTTCATGCACATTGAGGTAGATAGGACAAAGCCTTTTTGTTTTGGTTGAATAGACTGGTTTGTTGCAACTTATTATAATTTGTAGAACCATACCACATATGTATACATATATACATATACATATATGTGTATATATATATATATATATATATATATATATATATATATTCCTTCTTTTGAGTGCTACCTAGAAGGCAAATAATAAATAACTATTGAACAATAAATAAGAGTTCTGGTTAGTAACTCAGTCAGTTAAGAACATCACTTTCCTGTATGTGTAGTACTGGTCAGCCCCTCCCAAATGGTCAGATTTGTGAAAGAAATCTTTTGTCATTAAATTAGAACCCAGGCTGTATTTTATGATCAGACGAGAAAAAAATGTCAATTGTCAGGCATAACCCAAAGACTGAGGAAGCGTTCCTTAGATCAGTCTGAGTTCTGGCAGTCTAGGAAGAGGTTTTCCCCTCCTGTGGATGCAGGACAATATGTTTGCTGATGCAGTCTATGATATAATTAAACTTTCTGCCACATGCATGGCTTTGGGCAAAAAGGTGGCTAAAGCTCTGTGTCTAACGTGATTGAAGGTTGGTATCTACAGCTAAAGTTCATTCAACTAATCTCTCCTTTCATACTTCCCTGGAAGCAGCCCTTTTGGGGGTCCAGAATTTACAACAAGACTCTTTCATACTTAAAATGTCAGCAAAACACCAAGTTCAGCTCTTCCCCAAACATGAAGGGGGTAAGGTTGCCTTTTCTTTTCTTGTGACATTTGGTCTAATTCCATCTCAGATAAGTGAGAACTGGATGTAATCCAACTGGAAGGGTACATCCTAAAATTTACCATTGTAGTGAATTCTAATCCAAATCTCACTAGAGATGCACAATTTTTGTGGTTCTAGAATAAAGTATCTACCCATCTTTGTTTGCAAATAGCAACTAATATTTAATTTGCATATTCACTAGCTAAGGAAATTTTGTTCATAGACAAAAATAACATAGGCAGGTATGTTGACTTTATCTTATGAATAGCAGACATTTAGACCTCAAGCAAGGTTTAAGGTAAATGGTATTTTCCAACTTGACATATTTCAAAGTGATTCCATAGCACAAATACTTTTAGAGGAGCCCTGAAAGATCTGAAGAAATTGGTTCCAATATTTGTTAGCTGTTTCAGAGAGGAAAACTGTGATTTACATATCACAGTGCGATCTAGTAGTCAAAAGTGAAAATCTGTGCAATTGGTAGGTCCTTTTTTTTTGACTTGAGAATGAAATTTATGCTTGCTTTTGAGGGAAAAATTGCATCAGTAAGAGAGGTGGATAGGAGGATAGGATGAAATAGATTTCTATTTCTTGGAAATAACTGGAGATTAACCTGAAATGTTAAACTTCATCAGGGTAATTTGTAGTAATTTTAGTTTATCAGAGAATAGATTAAAGGAAGGTTTTATCACAATTAGTTGCTATGCAGATGATTTCCCTAACCTCTTCAGCCTTGAGGCCTTAAGAAGAATCTGGAATTGATCTTTTTATATGTTCACAGATCACCAAATTTCTGGATTGGCAACTTTTTTTATGGGAAGCAGCCAGGGCTATCAGTTATGTTTTTCCAACTCACCAGGTAAATAACTACTTTGCCTTACTAATGAGGATGTATAATACCTGAATTTGTTAAAAACAGGACAATGAAAAGCAGAATTTTACGAGGCAAGAAATTGTTGATATGATTTCTGATGCTTGATTTGCATGTAATTCTTTTATAATTGACATGTTCCAAAGCTGATTTTTTATGAATTAGACTGCAGATTAACCTCTGTGAAACAGCCTGAAGAATGATCACTTGAAAGAACAGGGTACCCCTAGTAGCATGTATTGTAGCAGTTGGAAATAATCTTGCCCTGTATTTAGTTTTGCTAGCTCATTTCCTTTAACCCTTTCCTCAGCTTGTCTTCTGATTGAGGATGGGTACGGTAGTTCCTTTATCTGGCATGGCCATAATGAAAATGTCATTTTTTTCTATTTAAAATTATTATAGCAAAAATTGACATTTCCTACAGAAATGTTTGTTATAAGTAAAAAAGTTAGTAAATAAAAAACTATTTTTTCATTAAATTTTATTCTATGTTAATACAATTGCAGAATAAAACATCAACATTAGTTAAGTTTCATTGCTGAACAACCCTGTGATGTGAGCACCGTATGACTCAGCTTGACTATGTGACTTTATATATGCCTATAGCCTTGAAGAAATAAAACTATTAGAACTTTTTCCAAACATAAAGAACTAAGTACTACTTTTTCTTTTTTGAGGCTATGGCATTTTAATTTTAAAAATATCATGGAAATTACAGGAATATGCTTCTCTTCTTTTAACTAAATGGCCTGGGAGATGGTGATAAGTGATTATTGATGAGGGGACTGGATTTTGTTTTGGCTTCAATTCTGTTTTGGACTCTTTCCTCCACTTGGCTCCCCTATTCTTATGCATCTCATCTATAATCATAGCCTTTTTAAAGCTGGAAGCCATTTTTAACCCAGTAATGTCAATAAAAATCTCTGCCTGCATATTGACTTAGAAAATGACATATTAACATTGTTTTATTGCATTTTTATTTATTTTCTTAAATATTTCCCCAATATAGTTTAATCTAGTCTGGAAGTGTTACTGCAGTGCAGCTGGGGCTGTGTGTTTGACATCTGACCTAAGCAATCCTCATCATTCTAGAGAAAATAAAATCGAAATTCAGATGATTGTCACCAGAACCCAGGTCTCCTCAATTTCAATACTTTTGGTTGACAATGCTGTGTGGATGAGTCCCAGAACTATATTTCCTGCATTAGTAATTCTTATTCCTAAAGTCTGAGTTCCACTAGCCTGAAGTATGTTTCTTCTTGGATATTTCTCTGTTAGTTTAAACCTGAAATATTTAAATATTTGCTATTTCATTAATCTCATTTTTATTGCTTTTCTCATAACTGGACTATAGGTAGGGCCAATACTTTACAACTTGCATTTTATGTAGTACTTTTCACATAGTAGGTGCTCAGTGAATGATTTGGGTTGTTTGGAGTCATTCATAAAGATCATGAATGTAATTTATTTAAGAAAAATCACTGGGTAAATTCAGTTTTGAAGCTATCATTATCAGCTGGTAGAAATGTTAGTCAGTAGCCTAAACAGTTTTTTTTAACCTTTCTGGAAGATTGAGCTGATATTCCAAGTCTGATGTCCACAAACAATTAATATCTATTTATATCAATTTATCAAAACAATTTTTAAACAAATTGGCTTATAAAGAATATCTATATTCCATACTAGAATTTATATGCCAAGAGAAGAATAATTCCTGGTTAAAAGTGTTTTTTTCCTTTGGGGAAAATCAGTTTCCTGACAGGGTGGGAAATGAAGTTCTGTGTTCTGGTAGTCACAAAACGAATCTTTTTATTATTTTGTATAATTGCATTTTCTTGATATGTTAAGCATTTAAAAGCATAACAGTTTTTATCTTGGGGTTAATAAAAAGAGCCAATAAATTTAAATATCTAGTTTTTTTTTTCAGTCCAGATAGGATTTCATTTCCACATGGAACTCCTGCTGAGAAAACCACCTCCCTCAATGCAGACCCACAGGTGCTGTAACGCTGATAGTCTTCAGAGTTGCCTGGGGGCTTTAACAGTGAAGGGACTTTCCCAGAGTCACACGGTCCAAGTATATCTGAGGTAGTACTTGAGCCCAAGGCTTCCTGATCCATTAAGTCATGACTGCCTGTCATAACTAATTAAATAGTGCTGTTAAAATATTTCTTACTCTATAAGAAATTTATTTCTTCACCTCTCAGCCCTTCTTGATTAACCACTTGTTTCTTACCTCTAGAATGGTACCGATTAATGTTTCCATTTTTCTACATTTTTGCTGTTTGTAAGAAATTAATGTGAAATTTTGACACAAACGGTCAGGCCTTGATTCTTCACACTGACATTTGCAAAGTAATGAAAGCATAATCTGTACTGGTGTTTTATCATGTTAGATATAGGAATATCCTTCAGCGCTGTAATCTGTCTGATGGGTATATATCAGAGTGAGAAAAATGATGCCTGGTGAAGTTGGAGCTGTTGAATTTTAAAAGATATAAGCAGGCTTAGCATTTTTCCTTCATCATCCTATCAAGATCAAACTCAAGCAGGCGTTCAAATCCACAATTGAATTTCACCAAGCTTTTTCTTTAAGTTAACATTAGTTCAAACTCTTCCCCACTGCTTTTGTCAACAGCTCTTTTAAGGGCAGGTATTAGAGTTAAGTTTGCTATAGCCTCCACCTCCCTTCTCTCACTCCAGCTTCAAGCCCAGGGGCTTATTTTAATAGGCATTAGTTAAGGCCCCGAATTGAGTAGACATTTGTGAAGGAGACTCCAAGTTTGGAACAGAACTGGCCTTTATAGTTTTTCTGTGGGGAAAAAAAATCTTCTTATGAGAATAAAGGCTGCCTGCTAATCTTCTGCCATCTGGAAAATGGAGAAGCCAGAGGTTATTGGCACCAGGTCACATCCCTTATGTAAACTGTCAAATTCTTTTCATATTAATGGCATATTGAGTTAAACCTAGTGAGGTTTGCTATCAGTCAGAGCTAATTTATTGATTTTTTTCCTTATTTAAAAAATACTGGAGATTGACAATAGATTTGTAAATATTCAGTTTTTGATAACTTTTACTCCTCCCTCCTCCCATTCCCTTGTTCACTATGTGGTGATATTTGAAGACTTAGACACATTCCCTTAAACTGGATTTCTCTTAAGTAAGTTTTTTTCATTTAAATTGTTTGGACAGTTGTTGAATGATATAAAGACAACAATAAGCTCTTAGATTTGGCCCTTGCCATGAAATAAAGCCTAACTCTAAATATTGAGATGGTTCAGAAAGATTACATCAACATGTCGTTTCTCACATTAGATATTTCATGTTAAACATATAACATGAATTTACATTGTTGTTATAAAAAAAAACCAATAGGAAAACTAAATTATCTCCAGAAAAAGTTTTTCTGAGAATCTTATTTTAATTACTAAATTTCAAAAATTGAGCTATTGAGTGCTAAAAATCTAACTAATTGAGCCAAACAGGTTATGGACATATTGACACCTCAATTTAAAATTTAAAAAGCCACTGTTGGCAACTCTTGTTATCAGAGCTGGTGCATGGTGATTCTAAAAGTTTTCTTCTGTCTTCTCTGCCACTGAGTAAAAATGAGACCACTTTTAAACTCTAGAAACCACAGCATGAAAACCCAAATAGTCTTGTTGCTAAAGGGGACAGACATTCACGTTACATGTGGAAAGCAATGGTAGATGCAAGTGCGTTGTTGGTCTAGTGCCAAGTATTGCCCATAAAACTCCAGTTGTGCCCACTACCTTCCCTAACTCAAGTCAGCCTCTAATTTTGCAGGAAGCTAGCAAGGTAAAACCTGAGGACTTGGGAAAACATACGATTAAATAAAGAACTTGGACTGAGATGTTCAACTTTAAAGAAATATTTTTTTTCTTCTGTATGAATGGATAACATTGTCCTTGAAGATTAATGTACTATGAATTTTTGTCCTAATCTCAGTGGCTTCTTATGTAAACTAGAAAATAAAAACTAGAACATATGACCCAAAGTGGATGAGGAGTGTTTGTTTTACCCATTATATTTCTCTGCTCAGTCTCAGATGTCTGTCTTCCCTATCCTGAGTGTTTGAAGTAGAGAGCTGGGAACAGTCAGTAGATTGATGTCCCAGGGGAAATTCAGTTCACCCATAGCTAGCCAACCCATTATGACTAAGGGCAAGGATACTCAGATGCTCAGGTATGTCATCATTGTAGGGGGAAAATTCACAGAGATATCATCAAAGGGCTTACTTTAATCAGATTATGTAATATTTCCCTTTAAAAACAAGTTTCCTTTGGTTCTCACTGGATGGAACCTAATGCAACACATTGGCATCTTTCTTTAAGTTGATGAGGATAGGTTTTGGGGGGAGGGGTGTGAAAGCATTGAAATGTTACAGTATCAAGAGGAATTAACAAAAATGATATGGAAGGATGTTCTTAACAAATCAATGTAATTTGCAAATTCAGCTGTGGAAATGAAAAGAAATGAAGTGACAAGGAAAGGAAAAGAATTAATGTTGGAATATGACAGCATGACCTAAAAACAAGTGATGGGATATTGAATGGACTTGATTTTCATATCTTGCTAGTAGTATTCTAAGTAATAGTTAATTAATCCACCCTAATGTTTAAATTTTTCTCTTATTACAGATATTATTCTGCTATGATTTTCCAAGGATTTAAATAATCTACTTTAAAAGCTTCTGTGATCAACCCATGTTTTTTCAAATAGTAGCTCTATTTTCCTCTAGGGATCAAATAACTTTATGTCTGAGTGACTTACCTTTGCTCCCTCTCTGACTAAACCTCTCTGGTGCAAAATAGCATTCAGATTTCCTTTCTTCCTGCTTGGAATTCATTTAAGTGCAGAGAATTACTTAAAAGATTTTGAGAGGTTTTTATGTGTTTGTATGAAATTATAAAGCAGTGGAGTGATTTTCTTCTGTCATGTACTATCACTACCCAAGAGCCTCTCCCTCAGGCTGTAAATAAATGTAAATATAAATAAATATCAAAGGATTTGGAAGAAGCCAGAATGAAAAAGTTCTGAGTCTGGACCAGCAGGGGGTGTCCTTGCCAGATGAGAAGTGACTCATTGAGACCCTCTCCATCTTCCCCCTCTCCCTACCTGGATTGGATTGACCTTTTTTCGGTTTTCACCTCACTTGTTTACAGTGGTCACTGTGACTGCCCGGTGATTAAAAAGGCATCAGTTTTTTCTTTTTGTCCTTAAACACGATGCATTTGGGATAGGTTGGCTTTCCTTCATTGCCCCCTTTTTTTTTTCTAGAACTGGGAGCTGGAGTTTTCCCTTATTTCTGAGGGCAGCCACACGTGACCTGCAGGGAATTTTCAAAAGTGATCCCAGAGCAATTGTACTCTCATTTTACATTACCTAGCTGTAAAAGAATGTCTCTGTGGGAAAGGGGGAGAAATAAACCCAAACCTGTTTCATAAGCTGGGTGCAGGGCTTCATTCACTCTTTGGTGCCTGCCAGGGGGTAGAAGGCATGAGGAAATTGGATCATGAAAATTCCACTGACAGGATTGCTCATTCTTCAGCCTTCTAGCCTGGAGCATACATTGCAGACTGCCTCCCAGGGTGATGTACTACAGTATTTAATTCTGAGAGCTCCAACGATGTGTGATTAGAATCTTATTCTTAATGAGGATTTTTCATTGTACTTTTAAAACAACCCCTGCACAGTGCAGTAATCATCCAAATGGGATATTTTATTTCTTGAAATTTGGATTCAATGTAACTCTTCACTAGTCTCTTGTAGTAGTTTTACCCAGGCAGCAGACCATCTGCACAGTGAAAAGTTCACGGGTTTGTAGCCACAATGTTATGCTTTATGACTGAGAGCCTTTGCTTGAATGACTGTCCCAGTAGGTTCCTGTGCACTCTGCCCTGTGTGGGATTATGTGCTGCCCTCATGCTGGAGGGCTTCCCACTCTGACTGGGGAAAAACCTTGAGAACAGAAACCACACAGCAGGTTCTGTGGCTTTTCATGTTAGCTTCACGATCAGGCTACTTTCCTATTATCTTCCAATGGGCTCTTCGAAAAGCTGTTGCTGATTCTTGTCATAGGGCATTCATATCACAGGCTGCTCCACCTTTACAAAGTGGAAAACCTGTATAACAGGTAGGTAGGTAGGAAGCTGCCTATCTACAAGGTATTTGATATCAGCGAGCTGACACATATTTGTTTTTTAACAGGTTCCTCCTGGTGCTATTAGGAATTTGAGCCCATGTCAGATTATTTTTACCTGTAACAAGCTTGCTATTTAATGGAGTCATATCCCCTGGTAAAAGCTTGGTAGATTTTCAAAGTGAACACTAGTTCATATTGTACTTACAATTGAAGCATCTTACTAAGTTACAGAAGCACCCCAGAGTAGATTTGACTTTTCCTTAATACTCTTTCTAATGTTAGGTATTCTTTCTTGTTATTAATTAAAAAGATAATTCTGAGCCATAACTTTTCCCCCTTTTTTTCCAATTTAGAAGTCATCTTTCAAAGCTGTCTTTTCTATATTGTCATTCTTCATGAATTATATCATGAATCCATTTGGACACAGACCAGGAACTTGTTATAATTACTCAAATGCAAGTAAAAGCTTTCTCTGTGTATTAATTAGTTGATACAAGGGATTAAGATGATTACATGAAAGGCATTGCCACCCTTCTCTTAATAAGTCAACCAATGAGGGTGCCAAAGCATCCTTCAATACCATTCCTGCAGCATATTCTCTAGATAAAGGGACATAATATGAACGTTGAGTTTTCCTGAGGCAGCATAAAATGCAGATCATTTGGATTAGCTATTTCTGTTGATGTGAAACATGGGATATTAATCAAGGCTAATTACATGCACCGACTATGGAACAAACTGAAGGCCAGTTCAGGGCGCATGGTTCTTTGTGTAATTACTGACTTTAAGGTACGAGGGTAATTACTAGAATTTAGAGGGGCTTTCATTTATGGATCTTGCCTCGCAGAATATGAAAACAGTTTCTTTCACCATTATAGTTTTACAGCTCTGGCTTGTTAGTGTTAACGGATGTAGACCTGTTATTAGGTGGGCAGTAGTTATATTCAGACTCTTCCTGGGCATGCTCAGTGAAAGTGATTTTAAGCAGCTGTTAAAAGGTAAACTGGAGTGGAACAATAGAAGGACGTCTAAATTTTGTTTATGATGACTGGAATTGAGTCCTGGCTCTTTGTTACTTACTATGAGTCAGTATGACCTTGGGTAAGTCAGTTAACCTCTTGAACCTCAGCTTACTCATCTGCAAAATGATTTCTCAGAGCTCTTTTGTTTCTCAGTCTATGATCCTAGTATCCTAATATCTTCTTAGAAACTTTGTGGATCACATATTTGAAGTCAAAGTAATAATGTATGTAATTTTGGCTGAAGGGAGCGAAATTTAATTTAACAGCACACTGGCCTTTTCCACTATGTTCCCCTTTTGTTCTACTAACATATCCTGGATATACTAGCTTTTGGGGAAGGTTTAAAAACATAGTAGCTATTAACAATTTCCATTCTTGTGGAAGTGTTGCTATGACTTTTATGTCTGATTTGGGGTAAATATGTTGAGAATAAATTAGATGCATGTAATGTGTGATATATAATTGCACATGCATGACTCTGTGTGTACGTGTGCATGTGCATGTGTGTGTGTACTCAGGAGAAATCTGTCTGACCCTAAAAGAAGTCTGCCCTTGGGAAATAAGAATTTTGATACTTTTTAAAGAAATTGTAACTGTAATTTCTCTGTTATGGAGCACTTGGGTGAGGAGCTTCTCCCAGTGTTAATCACCACCTGCCCTGTAGTTTATGAAATCACCTGGAGGCAGGCACTGGAGCTGACAGGACTTGTTCTGAGTTACACAGGCAGCATGTGTCTGAGACAGGATTTCATCCCAACACTTCCTGACTCCGAGTTTAGTCCTTTAACAATTATGCCATGTTGCCTCTCAATTTTGTTATTATATTTCAACATTTCAGGATCTGTGATTTTTATCAGCATGGTTACTTACTCCATCCATCCTTTAAACTTAGTAGGCAGTCTTTTGAGAGTTGATATTCTGCCCCCTCTCCCCCCCAAAAATGAACCTACAGCCAACATAGTGATGAATCCTCCCCAATAGATAGTGCATGTTTGTGTACATATGCACATATATAGAGAAAACAAACCCAGGGTGTCATACCGAGAGAGGGAGAGAGAGAGAGAGAGAGAGAGAGAGAGAGAGAGAGAAAGAAGAGAAGAGAAGAGTTATGTTCAAGATGGTAGAATTCCTTCCATTCTTGGGATCTTCTCACAGGAATTTCTAATAATATCTTATGTTACAGTATATTTTTCTTTTCTCTCATTTTTTTTAACCCAGTCATATAGAAAATAATGGAATTTGAGCTGTGAAGGAGTTATTTTGCTCAGAAATCGGTGCTTCATGGACCAGTCAGAATCCTATTCTCTACTACAGGATATGTGGAATTTCATGTCACAATGTTATCATTCCTTTAGCTTTGTGTTTATCAAGAAATTTTATCACATTTTAGGCTCTGTTTGCCTGTTTTTGAAGTGAACAATGCATGAAAATTCGTTCGATTTCTAGTGGTCCTCAACTTAGAAAATGCTAATGGAAAATAGAATGGAGAAACTTCACAGAGAAGGAAAGTATCTTTTAACACTTGACTATTTGTCTGGTTCAGTCAAAATTAATTAATAGGGTAGCCTAGTGCTGTGGTTGGAAGAACATGAGGAATGTAAAAAAAAATTCAATGAAGATTCATTTTCGTCATAATTTCACATTGTTGTAAATAAAAAAATGAATCAAAAGTAAAAATCATATGGCCACAGCATTCTTTCTCTTCCCTTCTCCCTCAGATGATAAAAGCTATATGTCCTTATGTTGTACATAAAGCTACTTTCAAATTAGGTGAGGGCTTTTAGTTTTGTCTTTTCCTATCCATATAAAGACATATGTACATGTGACAAGAGATGAGCTGTTTAGGCACTTACTGTGCAAATGTTTTTAAATATCATCATTAAAAGTAGCAGTATTATTTTTAGCTAAAGTTTGATTATAGTTCATTGTTGGCCATTCTTAGTAAGTTGGAAACTATTACTGTTTCTGCATTTTCCTGTAAGTTTGAACTTTCCTGGCATAAATTGCTTGTTGATGGAGTCTAAGCTAGTGTATTCTCGTTGTATGGAGAAAATTAGACACATGAATACCACAAATTAATCAAATGTAAGTCCCAGAAGAAAAGCTCTCACCAATTACATGTCTGTGAAAGCCCCTTTGAATGGGAGGGAAACAGCCCATCAAAAATGAGTGAAAAATGGTTGGTTTATAAAGGCTGGGGAACTGTGGAGTTTGACTAGACCTGTGTGCCACCATTTAGGGGGGCAAGAGGAGAGGGAGAGAGCAAGAGAGACAACCATCCTGTGAGGTGTTTTCTCCCCCCTTAAATGATCTTTCTTGTTGATTAATGCTTTGGGATTTGTTAATGAGTCTCTCACTGAGCCGGGGTTGGAGGTCAAAGGGTAGTGCCAGCAGCATTAGGGAAGACTTTTTTTTTTTTTTACATATAAACAAAGGACATACCAAAACAAATTTCCTTAGGGAGATGACCATTTTTTTTGGATAAATTTCAGAATTTTGTTAAAGCTGAAATTATATACTTTATTTAAAATCAAACCTTTCCTTTCTTCCTTGAGAGGAAAATTAGCTATTTAAATTCCATATCTTATTTTTTCCAATTTTTTTTTTACATTTTTGGGTTTGTTAAGTTTAAATCATTTAACAGATTTATTTTTACTCTTTAGTCCCATCTAACATGTAGAAAAATATGATAAATATAAACACAATGAAGATAAAACTCCTTTTTCTTGTTCATACTTTTAGTGTTATTATACCTCAGAATCATAAACAAAGAGGATAGGTCATGTTGGTAAATAGCTATACCCTGTATTATGGAATAACTTCTTTTATAATACAGCAGTGTTTTTATATGAATGGAATGGAAATTAAATCATCCAATGTAACAAATGAAAGCCATAAAATAGAAATCAAGTTATATTCATCTTCCATAAAGTAACTGAATCCCTCTAAGTATGTATTATGAGATAGTCAGAATATGAATATTGTAGATAAAGAATATGCTTTTTAATAAACATGAGTTAAATGTGAGGAGCTCTGTTGTAAGCCCCCAAACTGAATGAAATATTGGCATTTCTCATTGTATGACAAACTATCCAGTTCTCATGCATCCTCTTTTCCTCATTTTATCTTGATCAAATTAAAGGCTACCCATAAAATACTGCTTTGTGGTCTTTGGGCCAAAATGTTTAGTTCTTGGTGTGGTTTATATTTCACGTTATGTTTTCTTTTCTCCTTTCCCCTGATCCTCACCCTGAAACCACAGAAGGCTTTTCTGTGGAAAGTAGAGTATTGTATCACACTTCCTGTTCAGTGCCAATTATTTCCAGTGTGGACTTCCTTTGTGGCTTTCCCTCAGAATGATGATAGTGTGTCATTGGCCTTCACATCTGCCAGAGTTGCTAATGGTTTTCCAGCTTGTAGCACCCAGGCTTTGCAAAGGTCACATGTTATTTCTTCCTTATTAGGAAAGCATACATAGGAAAGCGTATATGATTTCTTGATGAGATGGCTAAGAGGAGTGTAGTTTAGAAAATCTGTGCATGCAGAGAACCTTCCAGCTAGTAAAAATTCACACACATCAGGGATCTCTATGATACACTAATACTTGACAGTCATTACTATCTGTTTCTGATACATTTGTAACTATAACTTGAAAAAGGGCCCTGGAGAAAGCTGAAAGAGGGTAATGAACCAGTAAAAAGCCCTTCAGGAATTAGGCCCACAAGTTATTACTGAAACACATTTATAAAACTTTGGACTCATTGTTGCCCAAATATCAGATCAAAATGTAGCCAAATGGTGTTTTCTTTGTTTTCTTTTCTATTTTGTGACCTAATTAGGTTTATTATGATTTTACAGAAAATTGAATAGGGTCATTTCAGGAAGACATTTGAACATCAGAAGATTCATATTTTCATTATGTCATGTTTGTTGAAACAGAATCTAGATCGGTTCATACTGCAATTCAAAGTGCAGTTCTGAGAAATATTGTTCCTTGTTCCTTGTGTTTAAAAAAAAGCAACAATTTCAGTGCCAATAGAAAGTACTTTACATATCTGCATTTTACATAAGTTTGTGCCTATCAAAATTGCCTCATTCCCTAGAGTTATTCTTGTTATATCAAATCTCCTAAAACTGTTATTTAATTTCACAAGTAAATTATCTTTTTAATTACATGAAATGTTTACATGGCCCTTAATCAGTTAACATTTATTAAGTGCCTACTATGTTCCAGGCACTGTTCTAAGTGTTGGAAGATTGTCTTATGATTAATTTAGACTTCTTATCTTTTAATAAGTAGAGGTTAATACACTTGAAATAAGTATGAAAATAAAAATCTATGGTAAAATCATCTTCATTTCTGTTTTATTTTCTTTAATTTATTAAACACAGATTTTAAATGCAGAAATTATGTTTTCTGCTTCTTTATATAAACACAGAGTGGACACTTTTACAATGTTTTTATTGATGTGAGAACAGTTTACTTATCGTCTTGAGGAAAGATGAATTGTCTATATAAATGTCCATATATTTTCTACAGGTCTAAATTATTACTTAGCTTAACTCTAGTTTTTCATTCACTGTTGGATCATTGAAAATAAGATGAATTCTAGGCATTTAAGGTCCTTATTTTATTGACATTCCAGTTTTTATTGACATTCCAGTTCTTATTGAAAATCAAAATATATAACAGAAATCACCCATTTTTTTTTCATGCAGAGGTACTTATATACCAGTCTTAATAAATAAGGAGAATTAAGTCATAATGGTTATGAAAGGTCATGTGAACATTCATCTTTGTGCATCAAGTTTGATAGTGTAAAAGATAAATCTGAAAAGGTTTTGTTGCCCTGCTCTTGATTTGGTAAATTACCGGTAATTTTGCTGAGCAAGCTCAGACTTTATAAATACTGTGGCAGTGTTTTCTTTTCAATCCTGTCCTATAGGGGTATTTGTGATATTGCTATAGTACTAATTTTCTCAAGATATCCATAAACATTGTAAATGATCTCAGGAAAACTCTCAAGATTCAGATAGTTAACTCAGTGACCTAGATAATAGAAATAAACTGCTAATCCATGCAACTGGGGGCCAGGGACATGGCTGTGCTTTTTAACATAAGGAAACTTGTCCTGGATAGTAAACTGGTAGGGCTGCCATGGATGGTAGAACACAGCGGTCATTTGATTGAGTGAAAATGACCATGCTGTGGGGATAGTGTTTGGTCCCTTGTAGGAGGGGTTCCAGATGCCTGCTTGTCATGCCAGCCCAATATATTAAGTCATATAGTTCAATCTCCCCTGGAAAATTTCCCCAACTTTGGGAGGGCCCAGGAATGTAGATAGTGATATCCAAAGGAGATGGGTGGATTAAATTGTTGGGTTACAAGAGTGGTAAGTAAATGGTATTCAGGACTGCATTGAATTATTCAAAGAATCCTCTTTGGTATGAAAATAAAGTTCTTAGGTTGGCTTTCCCTCCCCTTTGATTCATACATAGCCAAAGTGTTCTATTTTGTGCTGTGATTGGATCTGCCTAATATTAAAAGAAAAGAGAAAAAACCAATCATAGTCATGTAGTAGCTTTGTCTAGTATACCTAAGCATTACTCTGAGTGATTTCTTTTCACTGAAATGACTAAGTAACAAGTTGTTTTGGCAACATGTAGACTTTAGAGTTGAAATGTAAAGATTTTTATATCTTGGATGATAGCTACTGAATAAGATTTAAAGTTGAAAGTAATCAATTTGGTGAAATCTCAGTTAAAAATTTTTTTGATGATGAGAAACTTGAATCTTAAGCAGTAGAGCTTTTCCTGAAACTAGTCAATTTAGTTTTATATCATATTTTCACTATCCTAAGAGCTTTACAGTAACATTGTGGAAATATGTATGTATTATATATCTGTAACAAATCTGTCCCTCTTTTCAATTTCCAAACATGTATTGAGTTACACACATATATACTCACAAAAGATATTTGTTTTCACATTTGAAAAAATAACTCAGAATTTCTTCCAAAAAACAATCTTTCTAAAGGATAATTGCTTTTTAGAGGCATCAACAATGTATTCAAAATTTATCTTTGCAATGTTATGCAACTCACATTCTGTTTCAAGGATTATGTTCAAATGAGTAGGATAACTACAGAAGAACCCTTTTCTGAGAGTGTGTACTTTTAAAGAGCTCTTTTTTGAGACCACATGTTATCCCATATAGAATATTACACTTACATTAGAATTAATTGAAACAGATTGAGATCTTGCTAAAAGTTATTGTTAGTATGCTACCATGAATTACATAAGGAATTTCCAGTCAGGAAGAAATTGCTGCATGATTACTGGTGTAAGGAATTCTTTCATAATTTCAAGACATTTATTGAAAGCTTACTGTGTACCCAACATTATGTTAGGTGTAGTGGAGAGAAATATAAGAGAATTACAAGGTATTACCTCCAAGGAGTTTATAATCTTATTGATGAGAATAGATAATTGGGGGGAAAAACCAATAGGATGACAAGTACCAAAACAGTAATCCAGAAAAAAATAAGGGGTTATAAGAATTCAGTGAAGGCTGAGATAGGTCATTGTGGGCTGTAGTAGGCAGGGATGGTTTCAGATTAATCACCAGCAGATCTTGAGCCAGATCCTGAAGTTAGATTTGTATATATAGAAATGATGGAGAAATAATTCCAGTCATTAGGTAGTATGGCATTTTCATGTTCCAATCATTAGGTAGTATGGCATTTTCATGTTATTCTCCTCTGTTGTGGTACAGTAGATAGAGCACAGGATCTGGAATTCAGGAAGATATGAGTTCAAATTCTGACACTAGCTATGCGATCCTGGGCAAACCACTTAATTTTTGTCTGCCTCAGTTTCTCCAGCTGTAAAGTGGGGATCTCATGTGGCTGCTATGAGCATCAGATGAGGTTTAGCACAATTCCTGGTATGTAGTAGGCGCTTGATACATACTACTTTCCTTCCTTCCCTATTAGTACCTTTAAGAGGACAATTTTGCCCTCAGGAAGCACTAATTAGGTAAGTTTCATTTTGCCTGAAAGTATAGACTCACGGTCATGCACTCGCAGACTTTGAGGCTAATTTTCATCATGGTAAGCTTTTGGATAAGATATATTCACAGACTGGAGAAGTCTTACCAGAACCTTTCTCAAAGGGGAGGAGCACTAGTTGATGAAAAGAGGACTAAGGAAGATATTCTCAGAAACACCATTGTAGTTCTACACAAAAGATTTCCTATGATCTCTTTGCCTGCTCTCCCACTATACTTATTGAAAAATTTTCCTTTGTATGGAATTTAAGATGTCTACTTAAAATCATCTTTTTATCTGTAGAATAAATAATAACTAGACTTTATGTAGTGTGTTGGGGTTTGTAAAGCATTTTGCATGTTCATTTGGCTCTTGTAATAACTCTTTGTTGTAGGTGCTATTATCTTCGTTTTTCTTTTAACAAATAAAAAAAAAAACTGAGGCTGATAGAGGTTAAGTGATTTTCCCAGGGTGATATAGCTCATAAGTGGATTGGGCAGTTTTAAAATGCAAGTTTGACCCTGTCACACTTACCTACTACCTCTATCTTTGCTGTGTTTTTTTACCACTCCTCTAGAATCCTCTAATACAGCTGTGCTAGGCTGCTTATCATTTGGATACACCTCATACAATCTTTTTATTTGATGCTAATGCTGTTGTTGTTGAGTTGTGTCTGACTCTTCATGACCTCCTTTGGGGTTTTCTTGGCAAAAATACTGGAGTGGCTTGCCATTTCCTTCTCCTGCTCATTTTATGGATGAGGAAACTGAGGCAAAAGGTTTAAGGGACCTGCCTAGGTCCCCTTTCAGCTAGTAAATGTGTCAGATTTGAACTTGAATCTTAATGACTGCAGATCTGGTGGACTCTACCCATTGTGCCACCTCGCTGCCTGATGCTAACATTATTCCCATTTTATAGATGAGGAAGGTCAGTCTCAGAGTTTAAGTGACTTGCCTACAGTCAATTTTCTGACATTTGAGGCCAGGTCTTTCAGATTCCAAATCCAACTAAGAGAGTTTTGTGGCATATACACTGTTCTTTTTCATTTGTTTTTTAGAAAAAATTCCATCCATTGTTTTCAACTTGAAATTGGTTCAGGCAACTTCCTAAACTGAGGATCTTGACTCCATGTGGGGTTGGGACCCACAGTTTAAGAAGCACTGACAGTGTCAGGAGTGGAAAAAGTTTCAGAAGTCCTGGATAGAGCACTGGCCCTGGAGTAGGGAGGAGCTGAGTTCTAGTTCATTCTCCAAAACATAGAGTTGGGTGCAAGTCACTTAATCACTACCTGCCTCATTTGTACAATGGGCTTAATGATACTTGTACCTTCTTCCCAGGGTTGTTGTGAGGATAAGATCATATCTGTAAGATACTTTACAAATCTTAAAGAGGCATATAAATGTTAGCTATTATTTTTATTAGTGAATAGTTGTTTATAACCCAAATTGTAGGTTTGGTTAGTGTTCATGATTTCTGAAACATTATACATCTGAATTCAAATCCTGATGTTTAATATCTTTGTTACCCTTCAAGTTACTTAAATTACCTGGACCATAGCTTTTTTTGTTATTATTTTGGAAAAATAGGGGATGGAAAATAGGGTTGAATTCAATGGCCTCTGAGCTCCAATTCTAGCTCTCCCATGATCTTCAATAGGCAAATAATTTAAGGTTATTAGATGTGTAATGCTGATGCTCAATGGTACATGAAAATATTTAATATCTTCTAGATAAAAACAATTTGGAAATAAATAGATGAAGACAGAAAAATAGAAGAAACTATTCCTCATTGAAAGACAGGAAACAGTGAGAAAAAAGAAACTAGAAAATATTTTAGCATATGTAGATATATAGAGCTGATTTATTTTTCTGTCTGCACAGTTGGGTTGTATACAATTGAATTAATATAATGAATATATGAATGTATCTATTATAAAACAGGCATTTATTAAATAATTACTATGTGTTTTCAAACTATTATTTCAAGCTATTGCCCTCAGGGAGCTTACTTTCTATTGAGGGAAAACAATATGTACATAGAAAATCAAATAAAATGTATATATAGGATAAGTTTAAAAGAATTTTCAGAGCAGAGGGAAGTAGCATCAGGTAGGGAGAAGGGTTCAATATCATTCCTTACATAATGGGTTGAATTTAAGCTGGGTCTTGAAGGAAACTAGAGATTCTATAATGGGAAGATGAGGAATGGAATACTTTTTCTAGGAATCTGAGACAGCCTATGCAAAGGCATAAAAATTGAAGATGGAAAATAACATATAGGAGAACACTCAAAATAGGTCAGTTTGACTGGAGCAAAGACCATGAAAAATATTAATTTACAATTAGCGTGGAGTCAGATGGTGAAGGTCTTTAAAAGCCAGAAGACTATATAGTTTATCCTAGAGGCAAAGGGAGCCACTGAAGTTTGATGAGCAGGGGATCGATAGGGTCTGACTTTGCTTTAAGAATGGCAATTTATTATCTTTTTAACAATGGAGAAGGTAAATTGTGGAGACAGCGAATTCCATTAGGAGATCACTGCAATAGGAGAGGTGAGAGGTGATAAACATCTGACGCAGGGTGGTGCCCTGTAAGTGAAACCAAGGGGGCAGATGACATGAAAATATGCTCCAAATCATTACTAGTAAATTTCATCTCACACTGTAGCCAATGTGATATATACAGCACCTACTGAGGTTATGAACATCCCAGTGCAATGCAATTCGTGAAATACATGAGATTCTCCACTTGGAAGACAGAACCAAAACATTTATTCAGACACCAGAAAACCAAATCCCTCATAGTAACAAAAATGTATACACAGTAACAATGCAGAGAACACCATCCCCGAGGCTTCCTCCTGCTAGGCTTCCCACAAACCAGCTCCACTAAACAAATCACAAGCAGCTCTCTTAACCAAAATCACAAACAATCACAAAATCACGCACACTCCCCAGAAGCCTGCATCTTTCCTAGCTCTGACTGCTCTCTGACTCACTTTCTCTCAGCGTTGCTTTAGCTCTGTCTCTTCCTGCTCCACCCATTCAGCAAACTCCTCCCTCCACAGACTCATGTGACTCAGGCTTCCATGTGACCTGGGCAGGTCACATAGGCCTATTAATGAATGGAAAAGAACCTCCCATTTAAATTACATTTACCTTTACATTTACAATTACAATTAAGTTTACATTACACACACCATGTATATTGAAAACTGTCAAAAAACACAAGAGCAGATGTTAGTACAAAGTATATGTGATATACTCCTTGGTGGAGCTATGAAGAACCCCATTCATTCTAGATTTCAATTTGTAATTGTGCAGATAAATAATTCAGTTTTGAACACATAGAATTTGAGAGGCCTGTTGAGGCTGTCCCTGGAATACTTCTACACAAAGTGGGTATGATAGAGAATTTAGATGATAATTTAACAGTGGAGACTGAGAAGGATTGATCAGCTTTTAACTGAACCAGGAAAGGATGCTGTTACAAAAATTTAAGAAGGGAAGAATGGCTAGAGGTGAAGGAGGTCAATAATTTTGAACGTTGCAATGAGATCTAGAAGGATGAAGATTGAGAAAAGGCTATCTGATTTTATATACATGTGTATGTATGTGTGTATATATGTGTACGTATGTGTGTATATATAGTATACATTTGATATATAATGTAACTGTTTTTGAATTTTTATTTGGACATGATAGTGAAATTGTCTGTTACACATGATTAATCTGATTGGAAAAATCCAGTTATCTATTCGCAATATGTCATTTATCAGTAGTTCGGTAGGATCTGTTACAATTTCTTAGTCTGCCCACTCATGACTCTTGGTTCTGAAAAGTAAAATATTGTGTTTTATGTAGATCTAGAAAGAAGCAACTGTATGCTCAATTCAAACAGAAAATTGCTAAGCTCTAGCTCAAAGCTGACAGACTCCTCACTCTTCAACCTTAGATGTCTAAGGATTAGAAGAGGTGATATTGATCTAAGAGACTGTGAGGCTGAGGGAAATGCATAGTCCCTAAGATGGTTCCGACACAGCCAGCATCCTAGAAACAGAGCAATTGAATGAAAAAATAGTTATAAAGCATTTACTATGTGCTAAGCACTATGGGTACAAATACAAATAAGCCAATTCCTTTCCTCCAGTAGGTTATACTCTACTAGAGTAAGACGATATATAATGCAGAGTGGCAGCCAAAGAGGGATATTGCAATTTGAAATGTTAAAAAGATGGTGAATGGAGTCCTAGTAGAGATAATTGATACATCCAATTCATGGTGTTTATTTGATTATAATTCTAGATCTGGAATGGGAGTATGGGGATAGGGAGGGCAGGAAAAGGAGTGGGTAGATGGTGAAGAGATGGTAAGGAAAAAAGAGAAGTATGACTATAGTTGAACAGATCTGAAACAGTAAGTCATGTAAGTTAGTCACCAATCAGGACAACTGCTCCCAAGGTCGGAAGTTTTAGATATGAAAGGGTTAAGCTCCAGAGCATGAACTAGATGGCAAGATAGTTGGTGAAATGGCCAGGGAGTAAGTATAATAATAGGTAATCAGGACACTGGTGTCCTATATGTATGGAGAGTTTCTATTTAAAATTTCTTTTGAGTTTTATGGAAATGAATTTCCTGACCCCTAATCCTGGTGAAGTTATTTTTAATAACTAACCTCAGGACTTAGATTTACAGTGTTGATGTTTCTCATTTAGTGATTCTCTTTAAATGGTTTCCCTTTCTTTTTTTAAACATTACTTTGGATTATTCCACATTTTTCTCCTTGGTGTTTGTTAGGATAAAATTAAGACATCTTAAAATTGCTGCTTTTGGATAATTTATCAAATCTATTCTTGTATTCTGTTTACATGGTGTTAATTGTTTCCATGTTGGAGATTTATAGATAAAATTCCAACTTTTATGTCAGAATGGAATGCTGCTGAAAAGGATGTATAAATCTTTAATTTTGGTGAGGGCTTTAACATAAATGAGATGCATGATTTTAATACTAATCTATCTGTAATCTGTAGTAATTTCTTTCCTTTTTGCATTTGCTGGCGTTTGAAATACTTTAAAGAAAAAATGCCTTACAAAATGGAATATTATTGTCAGAACCATTTTAAAGGAACACAAAAACATTACAGGAGAATCAATTTGATGAACCATCAATTCCATTTTATGTTTCTTTGAAGAAACTGTTTTTATTCTGGGAACCAAATTTCATCACAAAACTATGCCAGTTTTTTGAGTAATAATTTCTGAATGTTAAGTATCTTTTTTAAAAGCATCATAAAAAGATTTTCTTCCAAATATAAAAAATAAATTATGGACATCGAATGGCATGGGTAGAAAATATAGTAGTGTATTTGAACGAGCTGTAGAAAAGCTAGCCAGGAGAAGAAGCACAAATGCACTTGGACTGCAGATTCACTCCCAGTGCTTTAATGTTCTTGTTTTTCAGCAAACAAGTAATCCCCTGAAGGAAAAAAAAAAGTGGATTGAATTATCTGTCAAATCTAGTGTTTGTTTATCATTCCTACTGAGTAGTAGTATATACTGGACAAAGTACATACTGGGATCCTGCCTCCTTTGAGCAATACTATGTCGCCTATTGTATATAATACATAGCAAAAATTATTCTAGTTTACCCTGTTTTATCCCCAAGATGGTTTATCCCTAGTTTATACTCAAGGGAGGCATGTCATCTATGAATACACCCCAAATTCATAGGGTTAAATAGCATAATAAGCATCTTTGAATTTAACATACTTGATTAACATCCATGTTCCTACTTAACATATCGGTCTTTCAGTAGACATCACACTGTATCATTAATCACAGTTTATTTCATTGATTAGAAAATGCTTATGCCTAAACGTCTCTGCCATTGTAAAATATCCAAATGATTGATTAAACTATTTCCTGCAATAATATGAGAATGTCTCCTCCACATTATATTCCTCATGCTTTTACACCGTATTTCACTTTCCACCTATGTATTTAAGTTAAGCATTTTTATTAATGTTATTTGACCTCAGATTTCAGACCAGCTTTCTCTTTTTATCTCTTCCAACTGAATCAGATTTTCTCATTGGTTGTGTCTCCATTTGATTCTTCTTTTTATTTTCTAATTGTTATGGCCACCGTTTATCCATTTAGCCTAGTTTCCCTTTCTTCACCTTCTCCACACACACTGCCAGTCACCCTGTAAGATTAACCACCAAGCCACTCAAACAGTCTACACAGCATAATGCTTTTCTGAAGAATTGATGAACTATTGTCTGGAGCAGGGCTGTGAGAGATAAGAGCTATACCATCTATTATAGGTCAAAACCTTGCCTGTGTGGTAGAAACAACTTTATTTTTTGGAGATATGAAATGAATAACAGCCAGGATCTCTATGCTCAAGGAATTGATAAGCTAATCAATGGTTTTATCCTCCTTAGGGTTGTGACCATTAATGGTGGTTTATCCAAGACATGCTTTGAAATTAGCAGGTCAATTCTTTGTATTTTTTTCTTAGAAACCTGTGATTTCATTGGTTTCAGAAATTCCCATTGGGGAAACACTGCTCACTAATGCAGATCAGCAACTAGCCTTCAAATTTATGGTCTTAGAGAGTTATATGGGGCACTGAGGGTTGAAGAAATTTGCTCATGGACATATAGTGAGTGTGTGTTAAAAGCAGAAATGAAACTCAGCCGTTCCCAGCTCCCAAGAATATACTATGATGTGTCTTGTTTTTCACATAGCACACTTAATTGTTGACTATTTTTTTAAATGTGTGAGCTTGATCTGTAGATATTTCTAAATGTTTGATGATTAGATGAATGGCAGCCAAAAAGCCAATGTCTTCTTGGCTTGCATTGATAGGCATAATTTCCAGATAAAGGAGGTACCTCTGCATTCTGTCCTGGTCAGATCACATCTGGAGTATTCTGTTCAATAATGGTGAAAATAATTTAATAGTAACAGCAATAATGGCTTTTATATAGCAATAACAACATTTATATAGCAAAGCATTTTTACACATTTGCCCATTTGGTCATTTCAATAACTTTGGGAAGAAGGTACCATTATGAGCTGTATTTTACAGATGAGGAAACTGAGACAGGCAGAAGTTAAATGACTTGCCCAGGATCAGCCAGTAACACATGTCTAGAACTGAATTTGAAACTTAAATCTTCTTGACTCCAGTTCTAAGCCCTGCTATGTACTATATTACCTACTTGCCTCTAAGAAGTACCTTGATTATCTGGAGAGTTTCTGGAGGGAAGCACCAACCCTTTAATCATGATACTCTCCTTAAAGGATATCTTCAATGTAGGTAGCAATGAAAAGATATTCTTTCCTGAGCACTCTTTCTGCTGTGGTCTCACTTGGTTGTTGGTGGTTTTTTCCTTTCTGAGTAAAGCAACAGGGATGTATATACATGCATATACCATCATCTCTTTTTAAGTAGTTAATTCTAGGATGATGGAAAAGTTACTTATTTAATGCAAAGAAATAAGATTTATGTAAAAATATTTAGAATAAATAATGTAAGGTTTGACTTTCCAGTGCCTAGAGCTGTGCCTTGTGCATACTGGCAATCAAAAATATTTGATGAATGACCAATTTGATAAATGATCAATGATGCAATCTGATGAAATAACTAGATAGTAAAAGATTGGAATATTGAAGTGATTAGAAAATGATGAGTTAGTGGACTTAGGAAAATATGGGAAGACTTGGATTTATGAAGGTAGATGTTATCCACTCTCAGAGAAACAGAATGCAAACAAGTATAGTACAGTCTTATGTAGATGCATATGAACGTATATGTCTACATGGGAATATGATTATAGATATCTAAGTATATGTATGCATATGTATGTCTATATGTGAGCATATGTGTATATATACATGCATATATGCACATATATATCAACTACACACACACACACACACACACATATATATATATATATATATATATATATAAATTGTATATAAATTATAGCCTTCTCAGGGAAGGGGGAAAAAGAACATAGTAAAAAGTGCATAGCAGAGAAAAAGAAAACTCACAGGAAGCAAAGAAAAGATTGACTGCTCTGAACACAATGTATAGTGTTTATTATATAGGCTTTCTTGAAATGGAAATTTGTTGCTGTATATTTTGAATCCTCTCATATTCTGCTGTGCACATGGCAATGCTTTTTATCTTTCCTTATTTTGTATTTAAGTTTATGATATGTTTCTTTTTCTTTACTTATTGTGTATTTAAGTTTAAAAGAAATTAATAAAAAATAAAAGTAAAAAAATAAATAAAAAGTTACAAAAAACCCCTGATGATGTTGCACTCTCTTTTCTACCATTTGTGTACCATTCTACATGATGCTGATATGAGGAATGCCTTTTTTTTTGCCTCCTTAACCATCTGCATTATAAATGACTAGAAGGATGACAACTTTCTATACCTTGTGTAGTACTGTGGGGTATAATGGTAATGACCTTGTAACCCTACTACGTGTGAGTGTGTGTATAGGTGTGTATGTATATAGCAAAGGGTTGGTTTTAGTAGTTATTTCGATATTGCATATTTGTGTGATGTCTTCTATGTTAGATGTGTCCATACTGTAAAGTTATCAGTTTCTTGTATATTTTTATAAAATGAGATGATTTCCATTATCCCCCCCCAAAAAACCCCCCAAAGAAAATAACACTTGAAGAAAGAAGTTCCGTGGATTTTGTTGATCTAGCAAAGGAGATAATTTTATTTTGTAAAGTTCAGCATGCTTTATTATAATTAATATATGATTATGATGTACAATTGTCATTTTTCTTGGAGTTCTTTCTTAGAGTCAAATGTTAGCATGCACTGGGGAGAAATCAAAAAGATAATTGTGCTTGAATTACGGAGGAAAATCTTACGGAATCACGCCCTACAGACAAAATTCCTGCAGTGTCTCAGATGTCCACGATTTCACTGGGGTGCTGCTCCGTTCCCCGAGGTAGATCGCGACCGCAGTACCCTTAATTTCCCAGAGTTGTCATAGTTGCAGTATCCTGCAGACAAAGTGCTGATGAGCAACGATCGTTCTTTTTGTATAGTGCTGACCAAATTGGACCATTGTTGAAACATCCTCATGGTCCACGTTAAAGTAGGCTCTCTTAACTACCGTTCAAAGAAGACTATCATTTCCATATAGAAACTCTTCAGTGAATTGTAATGAAACACATATTTCTGTCTAATTTCGTCATTCACAGCAAATAAAATCCTAACTCCTGGTGTTAAGAATGCATTTCTGTGCTCTTTCAATTCTTTGACAATTAACCAAAATGGTTAGCTTTTTCTCAGAGTTGTTGGATGCCCTGTTCTAAATGCAATGTTCTGTGCTTTTTTCTTTTTTATTTGAAGGTCTTCACTGCTTTGGATGAGCCTGGTTATGCAGATCTTTTGTATGTGCCAGACTGTCTGGTCTGGGTTGTATGTTACCGAATTAAAGGCATTTTTAGGTCTTAGAAGTTTTGTTAACCGTTAGTGCAGAGCCTTAATGGGTTTCCTTTGCCAAATTCCAGTTTAAAGCTAATGAAACTGGTGGATTACTTGTCCCACTCACTTTAATCCACCAATGTGGACAGATTTTTGAAAGCCTACTTCTCATCGATTAGACAACTGACTGGAGCTATTGCCTTTTGCACATCTGGTCCTCAAACAAAGGGCCAATTCATAAATATGCCGTATCAGACTCGTTACTTCTGAAAAGCATTTCTGTTACTCACATCTCATGTCAGTCACACATTTCAGCACGGTGTTATTTATATGTAGGTCTCTTGTAGCTCTTATGTAACAGAAACCAAAGCAGATACTAGCCTAACTTTGAGTTTTCACTCTAGCCCTTTATAGACATTATTAACATTTCAAAGGAAAAAATTAGGAGAAATATATTAATACTATTCCTATATTTTATCCATTCCCACTGTTAGGGTTAATATTCAACTTTTGTCAGTTATGAGCTAAAAACTGAATGAAATAAGAAATTTCAGAGTCTTTTTTTTTTAATTAGCTCATGCCATTTCTTTCCCCCATGTATTTGGGTCATGTACAGTTTAAGGAGTTTAGCTACTCTTTGAAGTTTATAAGACAAAGTAGAATTATGGATTCTATTTTTAAAAGCTAAATATTGCCCCACCCATCACTACAATATCAACTCAATATTTAGCTCTCATTCACTAGCTATATAGGGCAGCTACATAACATAGTGGATAGGAAAGTGGGCCTGCAGTTAGGAAGACTCATCTATCTGAGTTCACATTTGACCTTAGATATTAGCTGTGTGACCCAAGACAAGTCACTTAACCCTGTTTGCCTCAGTTTCCTCATCTGTAAAATGAGTTGGAAAAGGAAATAGCAAACCACTCCAGTATATTTCCAAGAAAACCCCAAATGGGGTCATGAAGAGTCAGACATGACTGAAAATAACCAAATACAAAAAGTACTTTAACCTCTGAGATAGATAACTGCCCTATAAAATGGAGGATTTGGATTAAGTATTTTAAAGGACTTTTCAAGATTTAAAATTATGTTCTCATTAAAATCTCACTGAGTAAATTTTTCATGAAGTACTTTACCTTGTGCACTAATTAAAAATTTTCTTTTTAAAAGAACTACATTGGCACCTGAACTTCTATGATACAGAGAGTGCTGGCTGTCTCTGCTAGAAATGAACAGTGCTTTGGATTAAGAAATGAGATTTTTAAGAGCTGCAATTAGTATTTAGCCTAGCATACTTTGCTTGTGACTGATTTGATGTTTTTCAGTCATGTAGTACTTACATTTTTAAAAAAAATTATCAGAATTATTTTGGCAGATTTACAATATCCCTTTAAAATTCAATGGGGATACTCCAGTTTGTAGTTATTCACAATTATTATATATCTTCCAAAGGCAGTTTGTATTGATTTTTAAAATTATGTTGTTAAAAAGTCATAGCAAACATAAAAATTCACTTAATATTTTTTCTAGTAATTCTGGGCCAAGGAATAAAAATGTGTAGTGTGATAGGTACCCATGTTTCAAAAATATTTCATGAGGTCTTGAATATTAGTTCTGGAAATGATCTTCGAAGTCATCTACTGTAGGACTACAACGGACAATCTAAAAATTTTTATCCAGTCTCTGTCCTGACACCTCCAGTGACAGAGATGGGTCTGGATTTTCTTTTGAACAAAATAAAGGCTTCCTATTACACTACCCACTGGAGTAGAGGAGGATTATTATTGTTAAAAAGGTATTATTAGAATGCTATTTTACCTATATGAAAGTCTTGTGCCATGAACCCTGAGAAGAGTGAGGAAGTGCGGCTCCAGTGTATAATTAAAGGAAAATATACTAAGCCCATTATCCTTCTCCTCTAGAAAGACAGTTCTGTCATGTGGATGGAATATACATTTCATATTCTGCCATTTATAGGAAATACCTCTCTGAAAAGATCTTTCTCTGGGTTCTAAAGGAAGTGTTCTTCTCTGTTGTTTCCACTGCATTGCAGTTCTCAGACAGGCTAACATGGGACAGTATATCCATGATCAATGCTTTAGAAGGAGAATGAAGCTACAGTAATAATACAAAAAGCCACTTTTCTTTCAGCTTGATTAAAACAATCTTGCTTGGAGTTGCTTGGTTGTCAGCTCGAGCTTGTTTCTGTGACTTCTTTCCTGCCTCTCACTTCTATCCATCATTCTAGAGAACACAGAAGACAGAATATATATAGTGCTCTGTGCTTGCTTAGGCCTTAGCAAATAACAATTCATCACCATCTCTGCTTTAAAAGGGACTATTCATTGCCATCTTAGAACATTACAATTTACCCAGTGTTCCCTGGTGTCAAGAGAGTCACATGACCGGATCTAAAAACAAAAAGAATCCTACAATATATTCTTGGAGTTATTATTAAAAATAACTTCCATGTAGCAGGAAAGGCACATGAGAAGCTTTGGTTTGTATGACCATAAAATTGTATATTAAAAAACCCTTTTCCAAATCAAGAATGATATTATACATCTATAAGCATCTATACATCTATATATTAAGCTTATAGTTATATGTATATTATATGTCTTATTACCCATTATATATAATAAATAGCAGAAAAATCTCCTAACCTTAACAAACCATTGATAAAACATTTCCAGTTTCCACCAGCTTCTTGTTTCTGAGCTGTGCCACTTAGACCTTGTAATACTGAGATGAATACATGTAATCAAAGCAGTTGGCTGCCTGAGATATTTTTTAATGTACTTACTTGGATGCAGTACATATGCTGTGCAAATAAATACAGAATCAGTGTTCCTGTTCAAAGCATTTGGTGAGAGTGAATGATTTGTCTTACTTAGGAAAGGTGCATATATTTCCTCTCAGCTGTTTACCAGAAAGCTTTTCCATGCTTATGGATTCAGAGATGGAATTCATCATTTGTCAGCTCAAAAGCAGATGTGCTAGAGACAATCAGATTGATCAGTGAGGATGACCAGAGCAGTAGCAAGTGTTAGGGAGGGTGGCCCTTAGAAACTGTATTATCTTCTTAAGACTCTTTGCTATTAGTTCTCCATACTGCAGGGAGAGAAAGAAAGCTGTCTTTTCCTGCTTTCCTCTTTGGTGTCTGAAATGTAGACAATAATTATCACTTGATGGAAATGCAAGAACAACCAAAAACCAAACCCTAAAATGAGTTTTAGTGGAAATCACTCTTTTGTGATTGCTGAGGATATTGCTTAATATTATGTATCCATTAAAAATATACAAGAAGCACTGTTCTCTTTTCAGATTGTTACCATGATGAGTTATTCAGATTTTTTTTTTGCTTGTCCACACAAATCAATCTTACAGGCAAGATGGTGGGAGGAATAGGGATAATGTTTCGCTTGGAAAAACTAATGGATTTCTGAAAGTTTGACTTGCTTTCAGTCACTGTAAAAGGACTGTTGCAGCAGTTATTACACAACCATCAAGATTCTTTTTGCCAATAAAACTCCTTTACACTTACATGCTATTGAAAATTAGGGTTTGATGCCAGATCTGGTGCATGAAAAACACATGCTGCTAAAGAGCTTTCAGACCACAAGTCCCTGACCCCTATCTCGAGGAATTAGCAGTTTTGATTCAACACAATCCTCTACAGAATCTATGATGCAAATACATGTCCATCCTTAATTAATAAATTCAGTCTCAAAAGGAGAGATTTTCCTTATAAGACAGGGACAATGTCTATCTAGGGATAGACATTTATTCATGAACCTGTGTAGGTATATATATCTATATATATACATATACCTATATGAAGTATCTATCTATCTATCTATATGAAATACAGATATATACATTTCATGAAGCTGTGTATGTATGTATATGTAGCTCTGGTTCATTATTTTAATGTTTTATATGACCATTTTCTTTCAGGTGATTTTTTAAAAAAATGGGATGAAAAGCTTGTTTCATATCTATCAGAATATTGCCCATAGTTTTAGAAAAATTTGGTCAATAGGTTGAGCACATATGGCTTGCAGCCGAGATTACAAAAATCAACATTGCATCCCTTGTGCCAAACCCTGATGCTTTGACAAGCAGGTAAAGTTTGGGAAAAATGTGGTTTTGATGCATTAAGGAAAGTGAAAGGTTCAGTGTGCAGCTTTATTCTTTCATTTAGCAGAGATCAAGGTATGGTTTTAGGAAACAGAGAAGAACTTATGTTCTGGACTTTTCATTCAACCTGTAGCCTACATTGCTAGTTTGGTTTGTCATTGATTTTAAAGTCACGTGCATGGAAATTAACTACTGAGAAAGAAGAACAGGTTATCGGTAATTCAGTGATAGCTGTTGACTTTTAAGTTTCAGGGAGGAAGAAAAAAATACAAGGATAATAAGTTTTCTTTTTTTCTTTTTCAAAAGAAATGTATTCTTGTCCCATGTCTAAACACAGCAAATTATTTCAGAATGTATAAGGGTCTAATATTTGCTCTTTCCAAGTGCTGTTCCTGTGTACTTTAAAATTCAGGTTTGTATGTTTATTTATGGAAGATAGACTATTTTGCAAGAGCAGTCCTGTTCATAGTCTTTGAAGGGTGGATGTGACCTGGTACCTGCAGGGGTCACTGAGGGAAAATGCACCCTTGTTCTGACTGCTTGTTGGGGCCTCAGAAATGATGTGTGTTCTGTGTTTCCGAAGCTCATGATGTTCAGGGAAATAGTTCCTAAGAGAAAAGGGTCTCTTATGGTACTGAGCATCACAGCATTTCCCCACCTCGTTCAGCAAATGCTACATCTCATCTGCTTTAGCTGAACTGTGCTGATTGAATTGATGTAAGTGCTCTCTAGGAGGGTTCCCCTTATGGCCCATTTTAACTGTTTCCTAAATGATCTTAATTGCTCGGGTAGAGAGATGTCTATTCAAAATCTCCCTCCTACCAGCGGTGATTCACACAATAACAAGGTTTAGATTACCCAAAATGTCAGGACCCCCACCGATATAATCTGCTTTCCAGCATTGCCCACCTGATATTTCATTCCCATACCTGCAGTCTCTCCATAATTCTGGCTCCTGGATGACACCTTGATTTTGTGCCCATATTGGGGTCAGAGATTAGTGGAATTTTATTTTTGTACCTTTTGAATTATGTTTCAATTTGTAGAGTATTAAATTGTGATTTATTATCATTTCTGAACATGAATCAGATGTCATGAGAATTAAACTTTTAAACAAAGGAATGGTATTTTTAAGGTTACATTTAAGATAAAAGATATTGGAAAGTGTATTATTTGTATTTTGACAGAATAACTTTTGAAAAGTAGGAAACTGTAATATAAGGCAAATTAAAAACTGTCAAGGTATTCTTTGTTTTTCCCTCATCTTGGTACCCTACCGTTACCTTTCATACTTTTTATTAAATACATTGTGACCCATTTCCAAATTACAAATCTCAGAAAACTTACCTATATGCCATTTTGATATTTTATCCTTTAGGAACTTAAAAAACAAACAGACAAACCATCTTTGTGATGGTACCAAGTAACGGTAAATAATTAAATTAAAACAAGCATTTAAAATAAAATATTTGAAGTAGTTACCTTTGCCAAGGAAGTCAGTATTATTGTTTGGTAAAGACTGTGGGTTCTCCCTCCCTTACCCATTTTTTTGAAGCCAGGAGAAATAAGTGGAGAACAGAATAGCATTTCATATTTTCAAAAGAAAATGATTGACGTTGTCACTCAGATTTAAATGTCAGCTTAAAATAAATGTAAAAGAGCCTTTAAAGAAGATACTTTAAAACTTACTTTACAGAGTTCCTTTCTTTTCTTTTATAATACTTCTTTCAAATTGATGAGTGTATTTAGTACATGAGGAGAAATTTTAGTGTGAACCAGGGAACGTGTTCAGATGTTATACATCTCTACTCTGTTTTGCCTAGGAGGCATCTTATACATGACCTGTAAAAGCACCCCTGCTGTTCCTATATAACCCATGACGCAATTATTTGCATGAGACTCACCTCCTTTGTGGAGATAGATTACTCAATGCTCCCTGCCAGCATGAGGGATGGAGTTGTCAGAACATGGTAGAGGATATTTCTAGGTTTCTGGTTGACCTGTCCTGTTAGATTATATCATGGTTTGGTTAAGTGTATAAGTAGGATTGAGGGTGACCAGAAAAGTTATTTTGACTTGCGGTCCTCCTATTTCCATATAGCATAAAGAAGGATATGACTTTGCATCCGTAATTCTTATCACATACTCCCTGGATATTTTGTCTTTCCCCTTTAGTGCACTGGTCAAGTCAAATGCCTAAGAGGTTAAAATTTCTTTACATCCTTAAAATAGTCTAAAATAAATTGTCCCAAACTACAGAAAAGCTGATGAGCAGTATGAAAAAGTTTCTGTTTTACTCATTTGTCATTTATTCACATATGGATTAGTTTGTCTCTTAGAGATAATTTTTCCCTCCAGTGAGACTGTATGCTTCTGGAGGGCAAGGATAGTGTTTAAAAATTTGTCTGTATCACCAAATGATCACTGTATATCGCAGTATGATCACTGAGTGTTGTGTTGGGCAAGACGCCGTTGGCTAATGTGCGATTTCAGAAACAACGTCCAAAAATCCATTCTGATTTCAAGCTAGGGCGCTAATGCTTCCTTTAGGAATTTCCCCTCTTAAGACAAATCTCTGTTCAAGTTAAATCTTAAGCAGATCAACTCCTTCTAAGAGCCTAAATTTAGATGAGTCCCCCTCCTCTGCTTTAAATTTTAGTAGTAGTAGTGAATTATATACATTAACAGAAAAGCAAACTATTCACCCATGCTATTTGTCTAAGCCTACCTTGTTAGCTAGCAAAAGAGGGAGAACACTTTTATGTACAAAGTAAAGTGTCACTCTTAACATTCTTCCTAAATATTTCTTAAAACAGATGAGTACATGTTGCCTCAAATAATCTAGGCATGTAAGGCATAATTATCTTTCTGAAAAAAAATGATCATGAACAACATTCAAAGAGGTCAGTGTCTTCCAGCAATATCCTAAAGACATCTTAAAGTAGTATGACATTTGGGAGATGAATAAGATTTAAAATTCAGCCTTTATATATAGTGTATTCACTATGCATTATGCCTTGAAAGCTAGAAATAGCTTTGAAGCTACGAAGATTGTGGCAGTGGCTATGGTTCTTGTGTGCAATTGTTAATTGTGCTTGAGAAAAGACTAAAAAAACACAATCATTTCATATCTGAGCACTCAGATTGCTATCCATAAATAATTTCTATTCTAAGGGGAAGACATATATGTACACATCAATGTATATAGTATAAATATAAAATTAATACAACTATATAAACAGTAGTAAATTCAAGATATTTTAGGAGGGCACTAGCAGTTGCAAAATCTTAACACACTATTAATATCTACTTTGTTGCTATACACTAAATACTACAGGTTCTTCCCATATAACTTCAGCGGAAATTTTTCATATATGTTATCTCCCTCATTAGAATGTGAACTCTTTGAGACCAGGAGCTGTCTTACTTGTTTATTTTATCCCTATGTACTTAGCTCAATTCTTTGCACTAAGCAAGCTCATCATAAATGCTTCATTCATTTGTTCATCTTAAGGGAAGGACAGATCGCTATGAGTTGTAGATAAGGAGGAATATATTTGGAGTACAGATCAGTTCAGTTCAGCTGGACCAGAGTGTAGGACCAGGAATAATATCCAGGAAGGTTGGAAAGATTGCATTGGGTTGTAAAAACTAAACAGAAAAATTCTATTTTTATCTTGGTGGCAATAATATAAAAAATTATATTTTATCCTGGTGGCAACTGGGAGTTGATTGAAGAGGAGTCAAGTAGTCACACATGTAAAGGAAAATTACAATGGCAGCAATGTGTAGGATGGAGTGTAGTAGAGGAAGGAGATGAAGTAGGAAGATTGTTTTGGAGGCTGTTTTTGTAATATAGGCAAGAGGTGAAGGATGAAGTCTTGGACCGAGGTGGTTGTTCTTTGAGTCAAACATGAGAGATATTGTGGTGGTAAAAAAAGGCAAGATTTAGCAACTAATTGAAAATATGAAATTCAGGAAAATGAGGCAGGAGGGGCTTCAGAATAATACTGAAAAGATTAGAAGGAAGCTTATGTAGTTCCCTGGATTCACTGTGCCATTTTGAATCTAAGGTCACTAAGTATACCACAATGAAACAACTGAGAATGAGTTAGCGCTAGAAGGAACATATTGTCTGTTCTACTCAGATCAGTCATAACCTTCCTCTCAGTTTCTGTTTTACTCATTTGTCATTTATTCACATATGGATTAGCTTGTCTCTTAGAGATAATTTGTTTTCCCTCCAGTGAGATTGTATGCTTCTTGAGGGCAAGAATGGTGTTTAAAATTTGTCCGTATCACCATAGTCCCTAGCACAATGCTGTGAATGTAGTGGTTACACATTAAATATTTTGTGAATTATTTTCCCCTCATTTTGTAATAGCCTTTTGTGTAAAATCTAGAAACTTCTTTCTGCTCTATGATGTTTCTTTTAAGGAAGTGAAACATATATTTCATATCATTTAGCATTTAATAATAAATTTTTTTCTGTTTCCTAATTGTATATGTCTCTATATTCAATCAACAAACATTTTTTGTAAAACCTTTGTGATGTTCAAGGCACTTTGCTAAGTACTAGGGAAGCACAGAAAAAAGCAATCAAAAGCAGTTTATGTTTTGGTGTATACACATAAGTTTACCTTTAAGGGGAAGGCTTCTCCTGAGTCTTTAAGGAAGCCAGGGATTCTAAGGGGCATGAGATGTAGCTAGTTCAAAGGCACAGAGGTAGGAAATAGAACCTCCTGTGTGAGGAACAGGAAGCATTCTGGGCACGACTGCCTCCTAGAGTACACAGAGGGCAGTAATCTGTAGTCTTTACAACAACCCTGGGAGGTAGGTGCTCTTGTTCCTATTACACAGATGAAGAAACTGAACCTGAAAGAGGTTCAGTAACATGTGCAGGGTCACACAACTAGTAAGTATCTGAGAAAGATTTGAACTAAAATCTTCATGACCCAACATTCCTTATCCCACTGTCCCACCTGGGAAGGATCTAGGTTATAAAGAGTCTAAATGGCAAATATTCTAAACGTAATATGGAACATTGGAATCACTGAATTTATTGAGTATAAGAGTCAGTCCTGTGCTTTAGAAAAATCATTTTGGAAACTCATGAAGGATAAATTAGGGTCAATAGTGATTTGGGAAAGAAGGAGAAAATTAGAGGCTATTGAAATAGTCTAGCTCAGTGATGTCTTAAGACCCCTGCATATGCTTAAAAATTACTGGGGGCTTCCCCTCTCTAATAGCTTTTATGAGGTTATATCTATGAGTAGTTACCATATCAGAAAATAAGATATCTTAATATTATTTTGAAAATAGTTATGACCTTGCAGATGACCATAAAGTCATTTAGGGAATGCCAGGGGAACTGGGACCACATTTTGAGAACCACTGGTGTCGGTGAAAGATGATGAACCACAATGGTTGTGTGAATGGAAAAAGGGGTCCTATATGAGGAGGTTTGGAGGTACTGAGACTCCAAGAATGCTAAGACAGAGTTGCCTGGAATGAATTCACACACTTAAACCTTCTCTTAGTCAAGTGGCAAAATGTTTATTGTTGTGCTTTAGCAAAAGGGCATAAGGATCCCTGTGAGATAGTGAGGATAGTGCTTGGACTTACACGGAAAAGGGACAAGGGAAAGGATACCAAACATTCTAATTAGGTAATCTAGGGATCCAGGTGTCTTTGGGAGCTATGGATGGGAAAACATAGGGAGTTTTGTAGAGATAACTTAGTTGATACTAGACATTGAGGGAGAAAAGACGGTTTTTTTTGTTTAGCTGCCAGCAGCATAGACCTTGGGGATTTGGCCCTGGGGAAAGCCCATGGGCCAGTCAGGGACAAAAATCCTTGGGCCAGGCACCTTTATGTCTGTTCTGATAAGAGAGTATGTTCTGCAACAAGAGAAAATTTTCTCAGATGGCAGGGGCCTACTGAGCAATTGGGAAGTTTCCAGAGACATGATCTTAGAGCTGGGGGCTGAGCACCTCATCAATATATTGGAGAGATTGTAGAAATGGAAATGACAAAATTTGGCAACCGATTGGATCTGTGAAGTGAATAAAAATGAAGGGGGAGTTCCAACATTGATTGGAATAGGATACTAGTATCTTTGTCAGTAATAGGGAAGTTCATAATTAGATTTGACTTTATTGACTTTGAGGAGACATCTGAAAATCACATCTGAAACAAAACTCATCTTTCCTCCTGAACCTCCCACCCCACTTCCAAAGGCAGAGGCATCACCATCCTTGGAGCATCTCAGGTTCATCACCTCTGCCTTGTCTTGGACTCCTCACTCTCCCTCACCCCCTACAGCCAATTAATTTCTAAATTTTTCTGTATTCAGTGCCGCAACATCTCACATCTGACCTCTTCTCCTCACTCACAGAGTAACCCCCATATTTCAGGGCCTCATCACCTCTCACCTACAGCCTCTTGATTAGTCTCTGACTCAAATCTCTCCTGAACTCTAGTCTACATAACCATTGCCAAAGTAATTTCCCCTAAACATACATCAACTCCATTGTCTCTGTGTTGTCTCCGGGATGAAATATAACTGCTCCGTTTAGCTTTTAAAGCCCCGTGTAACCAGGTCCAAACCTACCTTTTCATTCTTATTGTGCGTTCCTCTTCTTGCACTCATTGGCCAATCTGTGCTCATCACACATGACCCTCCATCTCTTGCCTTTTCTCTGCCTCTCCAGTATAGCTGTAGTGGACTCCCTCCTTACCTCCATCTCATACTGACCCTTTCTTTCTTTAAGATGCAGTTTAAGTGCCCTATTCTGCCTCAAGTCTTTCCTAATCCCATCAAAACTGCTCCTATACTGCCACGTATTGAAATAGTTTGTATATATTTGCATTTATTAATTTTATATTTCTTCTATTATAATTACACATATACTCTTTGTCTCCCCCATTAGAATACAAGATGCTAATATACAGGGATTGTTTCATTCCTTGGACTTTGATTCCCAGCAAATAGCATAGAACTTGGCACATAGTAGGTGCTTAATGAATTGTTGATTGATTGATGTCTTAGATAAAGGAGACAAAGACAAAACCTAAATGAATTAATCTTGACAAACATTTACTTTCAACAATTTTCAGGAAAATTCTTGAACAGCTTCAGACCTAACTCTTCCTCTTTACATGTACAGTAATCTAAAGACTCTCACCTCCTTCTGTCTGAATTTGAGAATGTCTTGTCTTTGCCTTTTATACTACGAACTCTTCACACAACAGATATTTATATAGCACTTTGAAAGTGAAAGAGGTTTTCCAAATTATTTTATTTGGTCCTTCCCCCATAAAGTAGCTCCTACAGGTATTATTATCCCAATCTACAGAGTGTATATTGATCCTCAGAGAGGTTAAACAGCATGCCTGTAGGCATATGATTAAAAAGTTTTAGAGGTGGGATTTTAACCCAGACCCTTCCCGGTTCTTAGTTCAATATTCTTTCTACTGCTTGTGTTTGTGAAGCCTTTTTCCCCTGCAAGTTAAATAATTTCAGTTTCAATCACATTTCCACATAAGGGTCCCCCCCCCCAACAAAAAAATTGTTTTCTTTTAGATCTTTATGGTTTACTCACCACTTTTACATCATAAAATTCAAATATGGTTCTGATAAAGGTCTGATCAGTTTCAAAATCAGAGCTCCTCGATGTCATTAGCTTAACATGCTGACATCACAATTCAGACTTTATGCTTTGCATGGCTCACTCAGATTTTTTTCCTATTTGTATATTTTTCATTTTCCATAAGTATTTTTTTCCTGCCTCTCCAAATATTCTATTCAGAATCTCACTATTGAACATAATTCTTTGAGGCACTAGTTCAATCTGTTTTCTTCTATTTATAAGCCAAATGTGATGGAATATTTAGCATTTTGGTTGATGAAGACCCTAAAATTTGTCCTGTTTATCCAAAAAGACATCACTGAACATTGTACCCACAAAAAAATTATTTTGGGAATGGAAGAAGATTGAATGTTTCAATTAGTGACAAACTTCATTCCTTTGTTTTCTGCCTATATTTCTCTTCAGAAATCCATACTTTATAGAATAAAACCTCCTTTGAAATGAAACCAAGTTGCCTTACTTTCTATCAATTTTATTTTCCTTTAGGATATCATTTGGTTGATAGATTTTCTTACCTTCCTGTTTAGCTGTCAGATTTTGATAAGCTTTCTGGGGAGCTCACATATACTGTCCCTTTCACCGCAATTCAGCATGCTCTTTCTTTTCTGTGGTCCAGCAGCAGCAACTTGGTGTTAAGATTTGGAGCTTCAGACCCGTGTTTATGGCTGTTGCACTGAGAAAACTATCATGAAGAAGACTGAGTGCTACCCACCAGAGAGGCTAGTGGAATTTCATCAGCTAAAAGGCAGAGGATTTACTGAAATGTGAAAAGGTGAAAAAAAATTGTGCAGTGTTTTTCAGATGAAATATTTATCCATGTCAGTTTAAACCCTAAATAGCATTCTGTATTTAAAAATAAACTATTTGTACAACTGGTAAAAGTTGTATTAATGTGTTAATGTGGAAATTTGCTCCATACAACTTGTAAAATTAATTAACAGCTTTTGTATCTTTACAAACACAAACCCAGCAAAGGGGGAAAATTCTCTGCAATATTCCTTACGTAGCTGAGATCACATCAAATGTACTTGAATTTACTCATACTTAAAGCTGTTTATAATGAAAGTCAAGATGGTGATGTATATGTCTGTTTTCCTCACATTTAATTGGTTTTATTTGCTGCTATCATAACAACCTTATCTCTGCACACAGTTGCATGGATAATATCTGGAGTTCAGAATTCAAGCCCAGCCACACAGTGTCATCCAGCAATTAAATGTTATTTGATAGTCCTGTATGTGGCTCAGGTGCCTTGGAGTTCCCGTCTCTGGTTGACAGTCTTTATAGCATCATAAAATGGTTCTCAGGGGAAATCTGGATATGGAAAGCTTTCTGAATAGAAATAGCCAGAAAAGCCAGAGTAACGTGCCGTTCAAGCTCCAGTAGCAGTTCTAATCATTGACTGTTGGCTAATGACTATGCGGTTCAGGTCTGAGAGATGTTTAATTATTTCTGTTATTGCATTTGGTGGAAGGATAAAGAAGCCTTCCAGCTTCGTGACATGGATTCTTATGTGTATTTTGGGGGAGACTATTAAATGTATCAAGATTGCTTCTCTTATGCCCAATTTAATCTCTCATATGAGAACAATATAAAAACATACCCTGTATAGGAGAATGCATGATGGCTGTTTAACTGCATAGATCTAATTACATTCAGAGCAAGACTTCCCCCAAATGATTAACTGGTGGATTGGTAGTCTTTTCATTGTTTTGTCAGGCTTTCCCCTTTCTTCCTAAAATATTCCTTTTTTATCAGTTAAAATGAGTTTTTGAAAGCGGAGAGGGAGACAACACAAGCACTTGACATGGCTGAGGTTTAAAGGGTATTCTGGTATTCTGAGCTTTCCAGGAGTGCTATTTTTTTACGCCCTGTATGGGGGAGATATGAAGAAGCCCAATTTCTGCCTCTCTGTAGTTGAAGTACTGAGAGTTCTCCTCATTACACAGTTTAATTGCTTAATTGTGCCTGGAATGTAGATTAACATTCTAAAATCTGGGAAAAACAAGAATCATGGCCACCCCCACCCCCCACCCTTTTTTATAGTGAGCAGTAAAGAGGAGAGACACAATACGATGACAGATGAGATTGCTAAGTGGAGCACTGATCAATATAGAGAGTGCTGTCCATTTGGGTAATGGACATCCCTGTCATATCAGCTGTTAAAGAATTCTTCTGAGATGGGTCCCTAAAGGTCCAGAAAGTATAAGCTATCCAATACAGGAACCATTACTACCTCACTCCACCATTCCCAATAAATAAAAAAAGGAACATCTCAAGAGCTTAGTTTTTAGCTATTGCCCCCCCAAGGCTGTTGGGGTGTTCTTTGTTCTCATTGGAGTGTAGGTGGCTATATGAATGTCCATGTAACCAAATATCTACAGTATAAAGTCCCATAGTTAAAATGAAGCCTTTTAATGCATAATTTAAACCTATCTCTAGTGCTCACTCTTCCCAGCAAGTGATTTAAAAATCAGAACTTTTAGAGAGAAGAGAAGCCTGAAGAATGGTTCTCACATGATACCAGAGACCGCTTAATGATCCAACAAAGTTTCCTTAACCCTGAAGTTGGGCTGTGTGGGTCAGCCCAGCTAATTTTGACACAATACCTTTCTTGTTTTCTCCATTTCTAAATATTTTCCACTTGGGCAGTTCTTTGATTTATTTCGGTCCAAGTTTCTTTTGTTTCACGTTCTATCACATAGTCCGGATGTAGTTCATTCCTTTATCCGTCTTGCCACTTCTCATTTCAACATGCTAATTCTCAAAGGAATTGCTATAACCTTTGCCTGCCAGGCTCCCTGCTTGGATGTGAATGTTATGATTCCTAACCTGTTGTAAAGAGGAGTGCAGTTTCACTGGGCAGTCAAGTGTGGGTCATTAATTTTCAGTGATGTTGTTTAACTATTAATGAGGTCATGGCCCCAGGGCAAGTCTGACTTTACCTATCAGATGTCTTGCATCTCCCAGCAGGCCATTCACCTTTAGTCAGGGCTCTTGACTAATAATTGTCCCATGCAGTGTTCACACTCGGTTGCTTCATCTTTTAACCTTATTTTTTTTTCCAAATAAGAAACAATTCCTGTGCTCATCTCCACAGTGATCTGTCTTCCCATATTCCATTACCCTCCATATCCTGAAGCTAATATCCATATACTTTCCCTCCTCAGATAGGGGATCCCAACATCCCATCAGCTCTACCTGATCTCAGATTATATAGAAAAGACAGATATCAGCTAAACTGATGTAGTCACCTACTTTCTCCTTGTTTACTGTTAAAATTGATAATCTGCCAAACTGAGTGAAATAATTCACAGTTGACAACATCCTTATCATATGCAGCTATCAGCAGAAATAATAACCTCAAGGAGTTTGCTAAATCTAGAAGTCATGTAGATGAATTCTTGCTTATTGCATTAATATTTTAAGAATATTTTCTGAAGAAAATAAAATAATGTCTAGAATTGAGTTCAATATGTATGTAGGCTCAGCATTTTTGTGGCCAAGATACTATTTCAGAATTGAAAGGGAACTTAGAAGTCATCCTTAGGAAATCCTTACTAAAGTACGTCTGACAAGTAAGTAGTCCTTCATATCCCTCTTCTTAATTACTTCTGGTGATAGGGAACTCCCTGTTTTCCAAAGCGGTCCTTTATGCTGTTGGACAACTCTAATTACTAGAAAGCTGTTTGTTGTGTAGTGAACTACACTTTCGTACAACTTAACATCTCATGTACCCTGGTTCTTCCCTCCCCACAACCCCAGGAGCTGCATAGATTAAGTTAAATCCCTCTTTGACATGGTAATAATACTGATATTTGAAGACAGTTATCATTTTTCCTCCTAAATATTTTCTTCTGTAGGCTAAGTATCGCTAGCTCCTTCATCCGTTCTTGGAAATGGCATCATTTCCTGACCTTTCACCATCCTGGATGTCTTTTTTGATCACTCTCCAATGGGTCAATATTCCTTTTAAAATAATACTCCAGATGTTCTGTGACTATGCTATATTATCAGTAGTCCCTTGTTCTGGACACTATATAGCTGTTAATGCAGTCCAAGATGACATTAGCATTTTTGGTATCCTTGTGAACATACTTGTAGCTGTTGAGTTTTCAGTCAGTTAAAACACCCCAAAGTTATTTTTTCATGAGTTAGGCAGTTAAAGCAAATTTCTTACATTTCATATTTTTGTTGAACTCAGGTATAGAGCTTTAAATTTAAGCCTGCAAAATTTCATATTTTTAGTTTTAGTTGCTAATTTTAGCTGGTTGAGATATTTGATATCCTGATTCTCCTAGAATGAGTTACTGTTTTTATTTAAGCCAGAAAATTGTGAAGTGTAACACGTGTCTGTATTTCTGAGTTGCCAAATATCTTGTCTTCATTCTTGCGATCTATACAATGAGAACTTTTCTTGCAACAACCTTGTATATGATGTATCGCTCTTACCATTTTCAGATGACTCACCTAAATCTCAGAAAAGTTGTACCTTATCTAGAAGAGTTGGGACTCAGGTCCAGGTCTCCTGATTCCTGAGACCTGTGTTCTTTGGCTCTATTACATGAGTTGCAGGGTCTAGTTGTGGCTTTTTTATGCCATGTTTTGATTTTCCCATTTGAGTTTAGACTTAGTAGTGCCAGGGTGGCAGCAAGGCTCACTGAGGTATCATTTCCTGCCTGAAGACTTTTTTCTCAGATTTCTAATTCCCTTCACTGCCTTGATATTACTTTCTATTTATTTACTCTGTATATAATTGTTTTCATATATATATGTGATATTCCCCTTAGTATAAGTAATCTCTTTCAGGTGGTAGTTGTTTTGTATGGGATCATATGTAGAGCTGGATGGGAACATGGAGTGGAAGGGAAACTGAGGTCCAAGAAAAGTTGTGATTTGTCCAAAGTAGGTGAGGCAGGATATGAACCCAGGTCGTTTTGATTCACAAGTGTTCTAGCCACTACTTTATGTTGCCTTTTTGCGTGTGTTTTTACAACACCTAGCACAGGGTTATAGATCATGACTGAACTTGTGGTTTCCTTAGTATGGGTAAGGAAACTTCCTCTATCAATGACAATAATCTCTGACAAGAGCACTGTCCAGAGTCATTACTCATGGTATGTCAGAGCTGGGGCTTTTGCTTGGGTTTTCTTGTCTTTGAGACCAAATTTCTATCCATTATACCATGCTGCACATCGTAAGTATTTGTAAGCATGAAGGGAGGTGGGTGGAAAACATGGGAGAGGATGAAGTAAGGGTGTTAGGAAAGAAGGAAAGAGGAAAGATAGTGGGGGAAAGGACCTAATTTTGAGTCTGAGCAACTAACCCAGTCAAATCTTGACTCTATGACTTACTTAGTGTATGATATTCAGTAACTTCACATCTCAATTTCCTTGGGCGTTTCCATTTCTTTATCTAAAAATGATAGGAAAATATAATGTCTAGTGAACAGAGCACTGGACTGGGAATCAGGAAAGACCAGTATCTAAGTGAGATCCCAGGCAAATCACTCAACTTCACTTAACCTCTCAATGTTTTAGGAAATCTCTGTAAACTGTAGATGTCATTGATCTATGTTGGTGAAGGGAGTTTCCACACTAGGACTTGAAGCGTCAATACTTTTGGCCAGTATTCTCATAGGTAGAGACAAATAAATAAAAGAAGGTTTTGGAAGGAATGCTCTTTAAAGTCACTTGTTCTAGAGCTTATCCCCCCTTGATTATTAGCTTTCTATGAATATGCTTCGTTTTAACTACTTGTTTGGTTCAAGTTTCTGAATACTTCTTCAGTCCTAAAAGGAGAGTGAATATGTACCTTTCTATGACTCATGAGACTGTTTGCTATCCAATTGGCTGTGACATAATGCTTTTTTTCTATCTATAGCAACCTGTTCAATTTAATAAGTAGAAAAGAATTATATTCAATTATGTCTTCTTGTTTTCTAAAAAAAGAACTTAATTTGTGTCTCTAAAAAGTGTTCCTTATAAAGTGCATTTATGTATGAGAGGAATTCTGAAGCCCTCCTGGTAAGATGGAAAGAAAACTGCTGCTAGGAATTTGATGACCTCGATTCTTCTCCTGAGGCTTTTACCAACCAACCCTATGGCCTTTTGCACCCTTTTTTAACCTTTTTGAAGTTTCTTATCTGTCTGTCTCACAGGGTTGTCAGGTCAAATGAATGACTATATCCAGTGCAAAAGACCAAGAGACTTGTCTGGGTTAGAACTCCAGCTCTGGTCTTTACCCAATTACTTAACCTGTTGAACCTCAATTTTTCCACGTGTTCTACAGGGGATAATGATAAATATTCTGCCTCTGGTCAAAGGTTATTGTGAGCATCCAATAAAATATTGTATGTCAAGTATTATGGCATTAGGGATTAGTCTTGTGATTTCTCTGGTATGGGGAACTCCCTGAACAAGAACTCCTTCTACTATGCAAGTTTTCACCTTCTCTGAACCCTGTAATCTTAGACAAAGAACTTGGGTCTTCCTCAGTTTCCTCATCCTAGAGCCGTGAGAAGTTAAATGACTTTCTTGCCCACGGACACAGTCAGTTTGTGTTAAGAGATAGAACTTGAATTGGGTCTTGGTCAGTTTCCTCATCTTTAAAAAAAGAGTTGAATGAAAGGATTTGTAATGTTCCTTCCAAATAGAGATTCTGAAAATCTTACACGGTTCATTGTTGATTTAATTTGGTATCTAAAAGTGAAATGTGAGTACCTGAAATTCAAAATAAGTTAAATATTTCTATTTGATGTCTTGTAAGCAAAATCCATGACTTTCCTAGAATATTGAATCTTTGAAGCACAGAGTACTTGAGTTTCCCAAAGCTGTGGTTTGTCCTTCCTTCTTGAAGATGGCCATGACATCAGAGAGATGATGACATGACTTGCAGTTGACTTTGTTTTGAGTGAGGGAGGGCTGTGCAAAGTCATCAGCCTCACTTTCTCTTCCAGAGACTTCTTAGTCCAATAGCCAGATATCAGTTTGGATGACAATATGGCTCAGGATGCAGTGGGAGACTTTGGCCCTTTTAAACTAAGGACTTTTCAGGCTCTTACTTTCAATGAAGCAACACCCATTCAGTGAATAGACCTCTTTAAGAAGTGAATCAAGGGATGACCCCTTTAATTAAAAAAAAATCAGACTGGGAGGGAAAGACCCTCAGGGTTACTGGCCTAAAGAGAAACAGTTACTGTTTACATTCATTTTGAGTCTGGACTGACCAAAAATGACCATTAAGTGGTGCTTTGGCAGGGACCTATTGTGGTCTAATCCAGGAGATCCAGAGTCACTCAGATTTTAAGGCTTGGTCTTTGACAAGGAAATGTAGCCAGTAAACCCCAAGTTTAATTTAGAAGCTTGATGGCTTTGGTCTCTCCCAAGACAGAATCCCAAAGTTTGAAGGAACTTCAGGGGCCATCTAGTGCAACTAAAGAAGGTATGAGAAGTGCTCCTTCCATTCTTGCTTGAAAATTCTCTTCTTGGTGGCTCATTGCACTTTTGGACAACTCTAATGTTAAGAAGATGTTTTCTGTGTTCATTATGTAAGGTATCTGATGTAGACAAAAGGGGAGGGAACTAAGAATATTCCTTTAGAGCATAAAGTAAATGAAGATATAATCAAGGGGTGGAGTTTAGTGAACCTGGCATGCTGACCAATGGGGTTCAAAATACGAAATTCAAATCTGGATGAATTATAAAGACTTATGTAACTAGCATTAAGTATGCTTTGGGCTGGGCTCTGCTTGGAGGCCAAGTCACCCATATTTTTAGACATGAAATAAAAACCTCTTTTTTTTCTAAATTGACTCATGACCAGATATAATTCTTGTTTATTTCTAACTATTATAACAGTATCTTGAAATATCCTTTATTGTATGAGAGTTTGCCTCTCTTGCTGCCTTGGCTGAAACGCTATTTCTCAGAAGTCATGCTTCACTACATCTTTCATTCCAGGAAGGTAGTTGAAACAGAGCAATGGGTATAATTCATTGATTAAACATAGTGGAGGGGATGTAATTGTTTGTCACACAAAAGTATAGTTCTTTTTATCAGTTAGGTTATTGCCTGACTGGCACAGATAATCCCTTCACCCCCTCCACATTGTTTCAGTTTTTTACCTAAAGTAAAGGACATGGGAAAGTGACTAAAGGAAAGTACAATGAGATTTTTTTTCTTTATTAGTTAAGGAAATTTCATGTTTTTCTAGTTCTCAAGCAAGTTCTCAAGCATGTGAGAAAAATCCTGATCTGTTGAAAAAGCAAGGCCCTAGAATCTGATAATACCAACATTACTTTTACTCAATGCATAGTTTCAGTGAATTAAGTTTTTGGCTATATTATTGTATTCTACATTAAAGGGTTTTATATCAATTATGTTATATTACCATAAATCAGATTATTAAAAATATCAATTATGTAACATCTTTAAAGCATAGTTGTTGGGAAAAGGATTGGTCACCTGAAAGGTGAACTTTTTGCATTTCCATCACAGGCAAATTATATAAGACAGTGTATACTTAAAAAGTAGAATCTTTAAAAATAAGTTTAGCAACAGGTGCCAGGGAAATGTTCTGGAATTTTTCAAATACCTAATAGGGCATAAGGAATATTCTTGAGAACCTCACATGTTAGATTATCTTTATCTATGCAATGGGCAACTGAGGTAGTTATCCAGAAAATCGAATCCTTTTCCTGCAAAATTATCTGAATATTTTATGAAAAGGTTTTTTTTTTTTAAATCTAGTATTATTTGAATAATTACCTTAATTTTTCACTATGCTTTGTATGTGTAGCTTCAGTAAAAGATGAAGGAAATTTACAATTAGGCTTAAAAATCTAGGCTACTACTTTAATGCCATTATAAGAGCAACTATACATTAATGTTAAGCTCTTTAAACTTCCAGTAACCATTTAGATTGTGTACTTAAGCAAACTGCTTGAAGGTGAAATTTCATTTGCTTCTTTATAGTGGGACTTTTCTTTAAGTGAAAGAATCTATGTTAATTGGAGTGTAAGAATTTAAAATTAAATAAAGAAGAGATGGCTTAAATAATTGCTAACTGAAAACATCAACAAAAACAAAATTACTTCAAGGCTATCGTAAAATATAACCACTCAGGAATAAGTAACAAACCCACCTGACCGTGGCCTTTTCACTTATTTCGTCAATACAGTAACCTTAGCAACTGATCTTGGAGTCATTTTGTAACTGATTTATGGTACATTTTCCCCATTCATATAACCCTCCTGCAACATAGTGGAGGATTTAAACTCTATTATGTACTTCCTATTCACTATCCTTTCACTTCTGCTTTAATTTTTGGTTTTATTTTAAATGCCTAAAAATTTATGCCGATTCTCCACTGAAGCCTCTTTGAGGAACTTTAACTTAAAAACACTCATTGAGAAGTAATTTTGATCAGTTACAGAGATCACATAATTAATTTTAGAACAAAATAGTTTTGAGGTGATTCAGTGTTTTTTAATTAGTCAAATTTTTCCTTGGATCAAAAACTTGTACGGGACTTTTATATTTCCTCTGTTGCTGGTATAGTTAGATCTACATTTATTTACCTTTCAGTTTATGTAAATAAAACTTTTCAATTTAAGCAAATTGGATGGTGAAATCCCTTTCACTTACGAAGATATCACTTAAGTATTTTGTAAATGATGTAGTAATATTTTTTTTTCCATACTGTTAGTGGGCACAAAAGCCTATGATTACTTGGAAGTACTTTTCTAGCTTGGAGTTACTTAGCTCAGGTTCTGGTCCGTGGTTTGGGACCAGGCCAATCCTAGACTGCTTTCTTGTCACTGATGTTGCTACCCATCCATTTAGCAGGAAATTGTTACTGTTACCGGGAAACAAGAAAGGCTGTTTCTTAGTGAGTCTGGGGTGTGTGGGGACGGGGAGAGGAAATAAGAGATGAAGAAGTAAGAGAGAGAGGAAGAGGGCAAGAACCTGTTTGTTATACTACCTCCTTGAATTTGGATCTGTTGAAATTACGAGGAAGTGAAGAACACAGGGCAGGTCAGGTCAGGAGAATGACTTAATTTCCTCACTAGTATTAATTTCGTGAATTCAGAAGAATTTGTAATTTTTCCCAGTGTGGAAAACATCCTTCATTGAAGCAAATAGCCATTGTCTTTGGCTTTGACAATGTCATAGGACTTATTTACTGAGGTATCTAAGGCTAACTTCAGAGAGTACCAGTGTTTCTTAGTGGTAAATTAAGATTCACCAGTAAGCATGCCTTAATAACTTCCTCTGCATCAAAGATTGGCATAGGTGAAAATAAGGTTAAGCTGTATCATTCTGATGATCCGAACTGTAATAAAATTTGAAAAATTCAGCAGTTTGTTTTTAGAGACCCAAATCATAAATATAGAAATTAAATTTTAATTGTCTTGCAGCTAACTCGGAGATTGAAGGAAATCAACTAGTTGCTTTAAAATGCTGTTCATTTAAATTATTTTCTATTAAAGCAACTACAGGAGAAGGGGAGAAAAATGGAGATAGGTCTGTTTCAGTCAATTGCACATGATAATCCCCAGACTCCTTGTGTCACCTGTATCCATTGTCTTGTACTAATTCACTGTAAAAGCAGTCTTGTACCTCATCTGTATCCAGGATAAGTAGAAAACTCTCATTTGTTATTATAAAGGGATTCCTTTCAATAAAGAAATAAAGTGAAGGGATGACAGATAAGCACACTTAAACCTTTTGAGAACTGCAGCAAGCTGTATAATGTGGACAGTGAATATTATCTTTGCATTCTCTGTTAATGATTGGGACACTTTTAGAGACTAATATTATTCCTGGAACCAAAATCTCCCTTTTGTGTTATTCTATTTCTTTGTAGAAATCTGGAGGTACAAGGGTTCTCGCTGATTTTCTTCCTCCTCTACCTTATGGCTCTGTAGTGAACTAAAGCTTAAAGTCTCTAAGGTTCTTTCAAGTCCCATGGTCCTATGAATTAATGGTTGTTTGCACACTCAATCTGAAACAAGGCAGGCCACAAACAAATATTTCATCTGAATCAGAATCAATAATAATATAAGTCAATCAAGAATCCAGTTCCGTGAGAAGTAAAGATTATGGGAAGCATCAGGTATAACATGTCTGAATATTCACTCTGTCTTTAGGTCATAAAACTTCAGTTGATGAGGTCTTAGGCATTTACCTTTTTTAAAGGGCACTTATTGATAATTGAGATAATTAAGATATTGAGATAATTTTAGAGATATGCATTTGGTTACTGAAAACCATCTGAAATACTCTGACCAACAGGTTTCTCATAATAAATTCACAAATTTAGATAATGTCAAAGACATTTGGCTGGTGGTCAGTCTTTCAAAGGACAAGCAGCAAATTACATTGTGCAATCAGTAAAGACCTTCCTTTTAAAAAGAGTAAATATCAAGCAATACTATTCTTAGTTATATATTATAATCTTACATTTTATCTGTGCCTTTCCTCTTGTGAAATCCCAGTGAGCAAAAGTTAAATGGTCCATGAGCTATTTTAGGATAAATAGGCCACTGTGGTATAAAGATTCTATTTGTGTGTCTTTCCTCCTTAACAAAGGTAGGAAAAGTTGACAAAATATTTTTTGGTGTCAATATAGCAGATGCTTCTTTTTTTTTTTTTAACCATTTTCAAACTACTTAGAGTTCATGTCCAATTATATTTTTAAACAGAATTTGAAGGTTTTCATTATTGAGTTGATAACATCAAAATAATTTTAAGAGTATGGAAGCCAAGCAAGAAATAACCAGGAGAAAGAGAAATTTCTTATTTGTTAGAATACAATTAAATAATATGAATAACTGATTATCAGCTATCCTAATAACATTGTGATATTGAAATAAAGTTCATTTGTTGTAAGAAATAGCAAAAACCTTCTGACCATCAGGCATCGATATCAATTCATTCTAGATGATATGTAAGTAGACAAATGGAAATATTCTTATATATTCTTGTTAACTTGGTAATTATAACACAGTAAGCCAAATCTTCTTGTACTTTACATTAATGTTCAGAACTGTAGTTATGGTAGAAAACCTTAATGTACTTCTGGTTTGGATGTACCCCAAGTCTGGCAGGTTAAGTGTTCTGTAATTGATATTTGGTAAATAATGAATGAGAAAACAGCTAAATAAACAAACAAGCAAGATTTTTAAGTTTTTCTATTTTTTTCCCCAAGAAATGTTCATTGTTGAAGCAACTGTTATATTGTAAAATGTCCTTTAAGAATGTTCTAGTGTTTTAAAGAATAAGGCAGTATGGTACTTTTCCGGTTCCTATTGATTTGTTGCATTTATAGGACGTCTAGTGATAAGCCAGATGTGGTATGCAAGGATAAACTAGGTTGCATTAAGAAGGAAAACCTTGAGTACAGTCCATGAGAACAGTTATTATTATACCAGAGCAACACAGTGATTTATGAAGTGTCAAACCCTCTTGCCTTTGAAGAATTCTGGCCTTCACATCTGTCTTGTGCTTATATTTCTGTTGTCCTGGTGACACACTGTCCCTGTAAGCCCTGAAATAGTTCTGTGGACCTTTTGGAAAATGAATGGAGGGTATTTTTTTTCCTTTCTAAAGAGGAAAACAAAGCTATGAATGAGAAATCAGGAGAGAATGGGAAAATGAGTCACTGTGCTTTGTCACAGTTGCACTCACTTCATCACACCTGACATAAGCCTAACAGCACTTACAGTTCAAAGGGGAACGTTAAGCCCTTCTGGCATCATTTAGTCTTGGTTTCAAGGATTTAAAAATTAAAATGCTTTTCAAAATGCTTTATTCTTTTAAAAAATCTAAATAATGTTGAAGAAAACTTTTTGTTAGCATGAATATTTTCACAAGGTCTATGATATAATTATAACATGTCTTAGATTTTCATTTCTAAGATACACACAGAATTTTATCATGTGTGTGCATGAATATGCTGTTTACTGACATCTATAATGTACATTCAAATAAAAAGGAGGCTTTTCAATTAGGATTTATTTTGGATAAAAAACATCTTTTCTCTAGTATAATTTTTCTTTCAAAACTATGTCGTACTTTTTTTTCTTAGAACTTTGGCAAATTTTACATATTCTTTTATTTTTTAATATTGACAAGAAATTCTAAACTGATTTTTTAACATTATAGTCAGTTAAGTAGAATAGAAAATTTCTGACATGATGACTGTTGGTGTGACCTTGCCAAGATGAAATTATTTTTGCTTGTATTCCCTTATTTAAGGGAAATGATGTGTAGTTTAGGGTAGGAATGTCAAGGAAAAGAGTTTTTATGTATATCTTAATTCCATCAAATGTAATCAAAGTCCTGTAGTCTTTTTGAAAGTACTTTGAATCATTAAAACATCATTGGTAAACAAGCTGTATGTCTACTCACCAGAACTTTGCATTTCAAAACTTAAGAGTGGAGGTTTTTTGATGTGAAAATGTCAGGAGGTGGTTGTTGGTACTTCTTGATTTTCAGCCTCATGAATAACTTGAAGTGTAATTCAGTGCAAGAAACTTAGCTGGCAAAACAGAAGTGATGAGTAGCACTCATCTGATGTGTACCTGGACCAGAGAGAAGCTCCCTCGATGAAGTCATGTCATAAAACAATGTAATAACATGTCAGGGAAATGGATTGATTCTGTGTTACCACACATCCAAAGCAGAATTATGCCAGATGAAAAAGGCTGAGGATACTTTAACTTTGGGTTGTGGGGAGGAGCAGACTTGTTTTTTCAGGATTAGAACATTTGGGAGAGTTAACAGGGCTCCTCTGAAGGATGGGAAATATTGAAGACTTGGCATTAAAACTCAGGAGACCCAGATATGACAAGGAATTAATTTTAGGTTCTTGATTCAAAAGTGTAGTTTCTTGCCTTTCAAATATAACTCCTGAAAGGGTGGTTTTAGGACTGGCTTTCTGTATATTCTGGAGACTTCAGTTTTGATTTTCCTGCTTGTGTTGCTTTTTTGAATGAACTTTCCATCTTTCAGGAGTACATAACAACATATTCTCTTAGGGGAACCCAAATCTACAAAATACCAAAAGGTGAACCATCTCATTGGAGAGAGTGGCATAATAGAGATCCTTGCCATGGGATTTTGGTTTTTGGCACACTATGCTTTTGCTCCCTAATTGCTGCTAATTGACTGGGAACATAATTTGAGATCCTTGAGTGTCTCTCCTCCTACCAGCTCCCCAGGCTTTGGCTGCTACATTATTCAACCTAGTGGCTGCCCCTGCTCTATTAAACATGGTCAGTACTCAGGGAGCTCTCCTCTAGAGATGTGTGTGTGCATTATCAACCCTCCTAAGGACACCCAAACCTTGTCAATCACCATGACCTCCAGGGGCCTCCATGAGCCTCGCAAACAAGGCGCAGCTGATGTCTGCAATGGCTTTTTCTTTTCCAGTCTTTTTTTTTCTTGCTGTTTTTGTTTTTTTGGAGTGGGGCTTTCTAATTATTCGGCAGTGTATGCAAACACTGAAGGGGCATTAGGAACATCAAATGGAGCCTCTGCTTTTATTAGGAAACTTTTATTTTCCAAATAGAATATGTCAAACATATTCTTTCCTTTTAAAATAGTTAACCTTTCATCTCTCTTGTAGGAGAAATTCCAGTCTCAGAGGTTTGCTAATGTTCCATTTGAAATATTCTAAAGCAAAAGGAAAAAATGTTGTTTATAGTACATTCATTAAAAAGCTTTTAATCATGTTGTGATATAGTTACACACACACACACACATACACACACGATCTGAATCTCTGCCGGGTATATTTCATTTCACACTTGAAACTCATTTTTAAAAGATATACTTATAAGCCCAGGCCAGAACTTTATGCTGTGACCTTACACAAATGCACAAGATAATTGCAAAATTATTATACCTACAAAATTAACAAAGACAATTTGAATACAATTGATCTTAGGATATAAATTTATAAAATAAGCAGAGTTCCACCCAATGCACTGGGGAATATTTCTCTAGCTTTCATGATGTTGCATAAATTCTAATGAAAAATTCAAGAAATCCATTTTCTGTGACATAACTTGGCCACCATTCACTCTCTTCTATGGGATCCTTTTATGCTATTTTTCTACACTTGGGTAATATATTGCAGGATATTCACTTTTTTCATTCAAGTCATCAAACACTTATTACATGCCTACTGCATTCAATGCACTGTGCCAATCTTGGGGAGCAATTTCCATTCCATAATGGTGATATCTTTTCATCAAAAATAAGTATTACCTAGTTCTGCCCTTAACGATTGTAGCAGCCTCCTAATTAGTTTCTTTTTCTTTTCTGACTATTTTTTCCCTCTCCCTACCCTAATACATCCTCCACAAAGCTGCCAAAGTCATTATCCTAAAGCACAATCATGTTACATCCTTGCTCACGGAGTATTATTGGCAACCCTTTCTTTTCCTCTAGGATAAAATATAAATTCCTCTGTCACTTTAAACCCTTCTAGATCTGTTGCCAACCTTTCTTTTCAGACTGATTTCCCGTTCTCTCTTACACACTCTACTTTCTAGTCATAGTGTCCTACTTGCCCTTCCCAGAACACCTCTATCTTACCTCCCTGCCTTTACATGGGCTATCTTTCATGTGTGGAATATATTCCCTTTTCACTTGAGTAACCTAATTAGTACTTTCACCTCTCTCTTTCACACTAATTTATATACATTTTATATGCATTTACCAATAGATTTTGTTTTAACATGTGTTTTCCCCTGCATCCCTCTCCCTGCCCATCACAGAGAATCATTTCTTATGAAAAATAATTCTTTTTAAAAAGATGAGAAAAAGAAAAAATATTCATAAAAACTAACCTGATACTGTATGCAGTCTTCCACACTCATGAACTCCTCTTGCTCCCTCTTTCCCCCTCAGCAAAATTAAGAGCATATATCTTCTCCTATTTCTTCTCTGGGAACAAGCTGTTTATCATTCAGTCTTGATTGTTTTATGGTGGTTTCTTTCTTTTTATTTTCTCTGTTACATTGTTACAGTCGTGTATTTTTCTTCTTATTTCACTCTGCATCAGTTCATATATCTTTTTCTATTTTTTGTATTCATCACGTTCATGGTTGCTCACAGTATAGTAATATTCTATTACATTCATGTTTCACCATTCCCTAATCAATGGGCATCTCCTTTGTTTCCCAGTCTTTGGTACCACAAAAAGGGCTACTAGAGATATTTAGGTGTATATATGAAGCCTTTCTTTTTGTCAGTGACCTCCTTGGAGTACATCCTTAGACTGGAATATCTGAGTAAAAGAATTTTAGTTACTTTTATTTACATTAATTCCAAATTGCTTTCCAGAATAGTCTCCCTAATTCATAGTTCCACCCATAACACTAGTTTGCCTATCTTTTCTCAATCCTTCCTACATGAACTATTCTAGTCTTTTGTCAACTTTGCAAGTGAACTAGATTTGAGGTAAAACTTCAGGTTTGTTTTGATTTCTGTTTTCTTTTATTTGTGATTTGGAACTTTCTATCACATTGTTGTCAATAGTTTCTAATTCTTCTTTAGATCACTGTTTGTATATATTTTATATGTACATATTTGTATGCATAGTTGTACAGATTTTATATTATCTGTATACATGTTGTTTTTACCATAGTGTAATGTAAGTTCCTTGAGCTCAGGGAACATTTTCCTTTTGTCTTTTGTTTCAATTAGCAAAATGCTTTTTGCAGATAGTAGGTACTAAATAAATGCATACTATTCATTCCTTCATTGAATTAGTATTGAATGAATGAAAGACTCTTGGAATCCAGAAGACTGTATAAAGCCAGCATGTATACAAGTATCTACCATGCAATGTAAAGCAGAATGTGATTCAGAGGAGTGAGAAATCAAGGTTGATATGGAAGCTGGTTGAGTGGAGATCAAGAAGAACTTCAGGTAGCGGTTGGTATTTCAGGTGGAACTTGAAACGTGGGTAGCATTTTGATAAGTAAAGATAAGTGAAGGCCTTTCCAGTTGAGGGAATACCATGAGCAAAGGTCTAGATTTATGGAAGCATTCACTATATTCCAGGCATGGCACTGCCGAAATAATACGTGAAATAATCTAAATAATAAAATAGTGCCTGATTTCAAAGAGTTTATAACTTGTTAAGGAAATAGGAGCACTTAGAATGTAGATTTTCAGTAGGAAAGTGGTGGAAAATACAATTGGAAAGAGTGGTTGGGGTTATAGTGCAGTGGGACTTTAATGTTAGAATGAGGAGTTCAGACTTTGTTGTGTGATTGTAACTTACCCAGGACAAAAGTTCTATGCTTACAGGGATTTGATTTTAATCCTAGTACCATTTATGGCTTGGTCTAGGGCCATTTATTTCTACTCCTCTAAGCAATAGGGGCCTATTATAAAAGTTGACATATTTGAGTGGTGAGAGGTCTGGATATGGAATAAGAGAACCTGGGTTGGAATTGTTTCTCCGCTCCTGAAATATGACTTTGGGCAGTTCATTTTCCCTCTTTTGGCCTCCGTGTTTTCAAAGTTTGGACTTCTTTCTATCACTAAAATCTATGATTCATATCATTCCGTTTTAGCATCCCCTACATATAAATGTTATCTCTTATCCTCCTTCCCCTAAATGGTTGAGAGAGGAATCCAAATAGCCAAGAGTGCCCTGGTGCAGGTTCCACACCCCTCAGTCCCCATTTCCTCCTTTTGGCTTTCAGACAAAGCAGCTCCCTCAGCTAGTAAGAGTCTACGTCTTGTATTCTTGTATTGGATGCGTCTTGTATTGTAGTGGAGTCTGGTCCATATCTGCAGCCTCACCGTTCACAAAAATGACAGTGGATGCTCTCCTGATGATGAATATGCTTGCCAAATCATAGCAGTTTTTGTTTTGTTTTGTTTTTGTTTAACTTTTAAGTAATTACTGGTTTTCATAATAAACTCTTGCTTCTCTTCTTTGCAGATGTGCCATGGCACCATAACATTTATAAGTGATACCTTTTTCTGTTATTCCAAGTCCTCTACTGCCTTCTTCCCCTCTCTTAACAGAGAGTTGGTTATGGGGTAAGAAAGGAAAACCTAGGAAAGGCTCAGTCTACCTCCAACTTTTGCACATTGGCTACATTATTGATAGCAGAGAAAATTAAGGATGTTTGAGCAAGAGAATAACCTGGAAATCTAAGTTGGTGAAAGTTAATAAGGATGACAATAGGTAAAATTTATAATAGTGTGTATATATTATAGTGTTGTGTTTTGTGTATAATATATAATTATATAATATATAAAAATAACATATATATGTATATATGCACACATCCATACATATATGTTATATATATGTCTATAAAATTTGAATTCAATGATAACCTCACCAGCTAGGTAACTTATAAAGGCTATTATTCTCCAATTTACAGCTGAAATTTTTGAGAAACTTGTTCCTGGTTACCCAGTGTTAGAGGCAGGATTTGAATACAAATCTCTCTTAACTCCAACTCCAGTGCTCTTTTTCAGCTATGTAGCATCAATTAGAGAGGAAGAAAGACTGGACATGGGACTGAGTTAAGAGGGTACTTTAAGGCAGAAGGTAATAGAGGGTCTATATTTTGATGGTGCTAATGGGAATGGAAAGGACAGGACGAATCTGAGAGATGCTATGCTGTGTAGGTAAAATATATAATGTTTCGTAGCTTGTTGGATAAGTCAGAGATGTCTCCAAGGTCTTGAGCATAAGCAATTGGAAAGTTGGTGCTACTATCAATAAAAAACAATGCCATCTATGGTCAGGAGGCACAACTAGTTTGGATATAAACAGCAAAAATATGGTTTTGTACATATTGAGTCTGTTGAACTTTAAAAGTCTCCAGATGGAGAAATCCAGCAAGCGCTTAGAAATATGGTATGAAAAATGAGGAAAATTACAGCAGTTAGGTGATTGGTATAATCAGGAAAACATAGTTCTAGATTTTGGGAGATATTTTTTTAAAATAACATATAGTCTGTTTATTTTTTATTTTCCAATAGTTTTATTAAGAATTTGGTTGTCATTATCAGAATCTGTGGATTTGGGTGTATATGAAACATTTCATTAACCAGTTTGAGCCCTGAAGATGGGTAAAAGAAAATTACATCATTTGAGAAGTTGTGAAGTTGTTTGTTTGTTTGTTTGTTTTGGACTAGACTTCTGATTTTATTGGTATAAGCAATTTCCAATATGAAAAAATCTCTCTATACATGAAGTTCAGGGACTACTCTGCAATTCATAGAGTTGTCTGGGGTACTGAGAGGTTAAGTGACTTGACAATGGACACCAGCCTGTTAATTATGTGTCATTGGTGGGATTTAAACCCCAAGTCCTATCGACTTTGTGGCCAAGAATCTTCTGTCTACATTGTCTAGAGAATACAGAGGAGTCTATTTTTTTCTTTTTTGTAATTCACTAATTTGATTTGTGGTAGAGAGGCCTCTAGGTACATATTTCAGTAAATTTTGAAAGCAACATGATTCAGAAATCATTAAAAGGCTTGTTCTTTCACATGACTTTGATTCAGCTATGCTTGGAAAGCAGAATGATATTGTTAAACACAAGTAGATCAGGAAATATTTTGATCAGTAAATGTCATTGTGTCTTTTTTATGCTCTGGCATGTAATATACATACATATATGTTTATATCTATGTACATATATAATATCTCCCCTCCCTTCATATTTTCTTCATGATTAAGAAATAAACTATTTTTGTTGTGTGAGTACTGTTGCTGGTGACCACATTGACAAAATTCCTCTTTCTAGAAAAATAAATGTTTTTTAGTGTTTGACCCATTATTGATTATGCAGCATCATAAATTAAATGCTTAATTTCCATAAATGGCTAAGGTTTGGTATGGCAAAGTAGGTGGTTGATATATCACACCAAAGGGAGAAATAATTTCAGATAAAACAGTAACCTTTTCTTCTTCTAGATATTTTCCCAGATGAAGAAAACACACAAATTATTCTTTTCTGCCTATATATTTAGAATATAAGTTGAATTGTTGCTGAATTCCCATATGGAAACTCCAATATGTATTTAGTCTAAAGGATTTGACCAAAAAAAAAAATCCCCCGTCGAAACAGGAGGAATGTCCAGTGTGTGTGGCTTTGTTTTTCTTCCGCTGAGGAGACAGGCTCAGTTTAGCTATCAAAAGAAAGATGTTTCACAACTTGCTGCAAGAAAAAGAGAGAAGATTGATTAGGTTTTTATGATGTGGTGAATCACAGCACACCCTGAGAACTGAGCTGCCATTTAGCATGACTGGTATAGGGGAAAGAAAAGGTATATGTGCTTTGTTTTGTGTTTTTGTCAAAGCAATGTGAGACATGTTATTTCTCCCCCCATGGCCCTGCCTGTTGTTTTTATGTGCACTGCAGATGTTCAAGAAACTCATTTGAGTTCCTGCACCTGTGTGCCACTGACCTCGGTCTACCTTACCACATCCTGTTCTTACTGTATTGCATGTATCGGTTTACATTTTACACTACTTCCATCTCTTCTCCCTGTCTACTGCTAATGGTGCTTTCTAGACATTTTCATTCATTCACCAAAGCAATTTTAATTCCTGAAACTAGAACTAAACTTGAAACTAAAGGAAGACAAAGCTGGATCGTAAATTGTTAGTAGGGAGGAGGCTATTTGCAAAAGATGGGCACCATCAGCCTCTTTTGATTCAGTGCTCCTTCTGAGCCAATGTCAGCATTTCTCAGCTTTTCAGGTAAAATCCCTATGAGAGTCTGCTTCTCATTGGTCTTCTAGCCAATTGTTAATTTGTTTTAGGGTGACTTTTAGGTTCCATTCATTGGATCTACCTACCAGAATCCGACCGATTTCCTCCCTCCAAAATGGTTATAAATTGCATCCTGTCCATCGAGACACTATGAGAGAAAAAAAAATTCAAAAGGAAGTGAGAACTTTAGAAATAAAGGTACAGAATCCAGAATATTGTTATCAGACATTTATATTGCACTCCCAATGAGCACATTCTTGTAAACTAGAATCTTTTTCATTCCTCTTGAGTTTCACTCTGAGTTCAGGGAGATAAGACACATCATAACTTTCAGGAATTTAGAGGGAACAAAAGCTTCTCTTTTCTCCATTATAGGGTGTCTAGCCATAGATACACTATCTATACTTAATACTCTGTGTGTGTGAAATGCCTTAAGTATACCAAAAAAGTTCCAGATAAGTATACTTTCTGAATTTACTGTTGGACCTAATCCCGTCTAGACTTCCGTGCTGTGATTTGACCCTGGAGCAGAGTTGTGGTGAAAGTGCTTTAGATTTCTCAAATGTAAGGAGGGGCACTATGGTATTGTGGATTTGGAGTGTCAACAGGAAGACTTATCTTCAAGCCCTACTTCTCTTTAGCTAGTGGGTACACTGTGGGTAAATTATAGAATGTTTCCATGCCTAGTTGGTGTAGTGGATAATCAAGAAGACCTGAGTTCAGGTGCTGCCCCAGACAGTAGCTGTGTGATTTCACTGTATTTAATCATCATTCAGCCTCACTTAGACTCAGTTTCCATATCTGCAAAAAGAGGTTAATAATAGAACCTACCTTAGAGAACTGTTGTAATTCCCAAATGAGTTAGCATTTGTCAAGTACTTTGAAAACTTTAACATTATGTAAATGCTTAGTATTGTTACTATGTTTCCAGTTTACATTAGTGGAGGTGGTCTCTAGACTGGGAATTTAACACATTAATGAAACCACAAGTGATGGACAGGGTTTGGGGTGGGGATTTGGTGTTAGAATGTGAAGAATTGTAGTTTGAGGAGACGGTCTCCCAGCTGTAGAATGTTACCTTTCTGAAACATAGAATTGGGTTCATCATTCATTTTTCATCTAGCTCCTTTAGTTCTTAGAGCTCAAGAAATCATTTTTATTAGTTTTCCTTCCTAACCACCCTGTGTAAGGTCATTTGGAATTTGAAACCTGTGATAAAAAAAGAGGTTTGAGGATTTATTCACAAAACATAGCTGGCAGAGTCATCCACATTCAGAGGCACATTCCTTTGTAATTACTGCAAGATGGATCTGTCTTAGAGAATTTAGGCTGTGAATATGCATCCATTAAAACACCACACCATTCTTGTTGCACTGGTAAAACTGTTTCTTCCAGTTGTTTTATTTTCATGGCAACAGTGCCTGAAAATAGTACAAGATTTGTAACCTTGAAAAAGGCCAGCAAATGTAGCCTCTTAAAAGTTTTTCAATATTGCCCTATTTGGGTGTCTCTAAGGATAGCCTAAGAGAGTTCTGTGCTTCAAGTAAGGCAAGAGGAACTACAGAATAGTTCTGGCATCTGTATTTATCAACACCGAGCCTTTTTTTCCCCCACCCAACTTGTGAAAGTGAAGTGCTTTTGCCAATGTAACTATCTCTGCAGCAGTAGAGGGTCCAGAACTTGTTTCTTTAACTATGGAGTACACTTTGGTTGACAGTCAGCTTGCCTTTAAATAAAACATAGATGGAGTGGAAGCTTATGTATTCAGTGGGTGAGACTTCCTCTGTTGGCTACTGCTTGACATATGGCATTTGCATCTGCCTATAGTTTGAAACCACTTTGCTTTTAAAGTTCTTACACAGTTCTTTAACACAGATATTACAAAAAAAAGTCAGCATAGCAGAATAGATAACATATTGGTACTGGCCTTTTTTTCTCCTCTCTATGGCATCTTTGGGACATCGGGTGGTCACAAGCCCTTTAGGAAAGTATTTTTTTGAATTACAATTCTTTGTGGCAGTATGGTCAAAGTAAAATGGAAACAGATCTCTTCTGGTGGCACTTTGCCTTAGAAGACCGTACATTAAACTTTTATGTTTTTAAATTTATTTTGTTAAATATTTCCTAGTTATAGTTTAATCTAGTTGAGTTGTGCTGGCAAGTTTCATGTGGTGCTGCAGCCTTCAAATCTCCCTCTGCTTTATGTCACATATCAAAAAAGTAAGAAAAACTTTTAAAAGAGAGAGTGATATAGTAAAGGGTCAGTCCACAATAGAATGTAATGTCCTTGAGGGCAAGGATGATCTCATTTCTCTCTTTGTATTCCAAGCTCCTAGCACAGTGTCTGGTAGTAGAAAGTGGTTAGCAAATGTTTGTTTATTGATTGAATAATTCATGATTTACTCCAAGTTATACAGGTTACTCTCCACCTTTCTCCTTTCGTTCTCTTCTAAGTCGATGTACTTATAAAATTTTTGAACCAACATTAAAGTTTAGAAACATTTTCTTCATTTATAACATTTGCCCTTCATTTTATGTTCAAGTTTTGCAAAGGAGCCCTTGCTCCTCTTTATGAGTTTTTCTTGCTCTATGACTTTTCTTGTGGTTGTGGGACCTATCCTGGGCCTCCCTGGAGCCATTATGGAAGAGTCCATAGTAGAGACTTATCAGAGGAAGACTGTGGGTATTCCAAATGCCTTAGTTTGAGAAGTAAAATATTTATTTCATGGGTATTCTCCTTCTTGTTCACTTCTCTGCTTGATAATGATTTCAGCTTTTTCCCCATTGTATAGCAAAGCTTTGTAGTACACCTAGACCTGTAGTACTATTAAGCACTATAGCCTACTCCTTTTCTTCTGAGGAAAGTATGGTTTTGGCACAAGGCCTTGCACAAATATCAAGAACTTAGAGAGTCAGCTGCCATGATAGTGAAATACATTTTTTGCAGTTTCATCAAGAATATACAGTATATTTTTCTTTGATAGGGCCTTTCCAAGAGGTCACAATGACCTCATCATCATTTCCTTATACGTCTATTCCACCTGGACTCATTCGACCTAGGACTAAAATGAAGGTGAAGGTTGAGGATGTGGACTGTATCATCTGTAGAAGTAGATATCAAATTACCATTATTTCCCAGTAGTTCTAAAAGCAACATTTGGAAAAAAGCACCCTTAAAAGATCTGGCCTAGGTATAAATACTATCCATACCTGGGATGCATCAGGCTGTATCCCTAAAGAAGCTGGTGGTTTAAATAAGAGGATGGACAATAGGAAGTTTACTGTGGTATGTCCAGACCCATCAACTTTCATTGAAGTTTTAGCACTGATTGAAACCAGTTCCATCCTATTTAATATATTAACAGGATTTTTACAAGCAGCAAGCTGAGCCCCAATACCTACATATTTTGACCATATATACAAGCATTTGTACCGAGTTCTACCAGATAATAGAAATAAAAAGTGACATCAAACACCATGATGCTATTTAAAGGAAATCATAAGTGAATTCTGAGGTGTTTGACATCCCGATCAGTAGCAGGGATGCAGCAAAATGATGGGCATATTTTCACTGAATCACTAGGGTATGAGATATACCATGAGGAGCTGTCCTCATGATTGAGTTCATTGACTGGTGATCATTCCAAGAACAAGTTAGGAAGGTTCTTTTGTCAAAAATTTTTGGAGACCTCAGAAAGCTTCTAAGAAAAATACTTGTCAGTGGAATGATCTGAGGTCTACAGCTCATATGCAGTACCTTTAGTCATGACAATGAAAAGTGGAAGGATTTGGTTTGTGTAATTCAGGCTTTGAGAAAAATAACTAAGGTAGATGCTTATTCTATGCCTAGGATTTAATATGTCATGGACTGTCTGCTAGGCAGTCGGTGGTTCTCAATCTTGGATCTGTGTAGCAAACATTCAGATTCCTATTATTGAGGAAAACAAGGAGAAGACTGCTTTCATCTCTCCAGATGAATTTTTCTAATTTGCCTGTATGCCCCCAGACATCCCAGAGACGTCTGCCACTTTCTAGGAGCTGCTGGAAAAAGTAATTTGAGATATGAACTACTTGATAATCTTAATGTAATTTGATAACCTCATCATCTTTGGAAAGACTGGGTGAGTATGAGAGAAAATTGATGAAAATGTTAGTTCAGTTTCAGGAGACTGATCAGAAGTCAGTAGACAAATACAAGTTTTTCAAAGCTTCTGTTAAGTATACGACTCACATAGAACCCCATCACCGAGTGAGTATGGGTCAAAATAAAATGAAGTATTTCTGCCATTTCCAAAGTTACCAGTTTATTGAATTGCTTACATTTATCCCTATTGAATAATCTTCTTATTAATCTTAGCCAAGTGTTCTAGGCTGTTGAGGTCTTTTTGGTTTCTGACTCTGCCATCCCTCTCAGTTCTGTCATCTACAGATATTAATGAGCATACTATCAATGAGACAACTCCATAAAAGTATAGGACATCTCTGAGCTATAGAGAAGCTCATAGAAACCTATCAATTAGCCACAATTTCAGCTCAGAGGAGCTAAGATAGAAACAAAAAACATATGATGCAGGAGTACATTGTCAGTTCTTCAACAAGGAAACAATTTTGTTGAAAACCAGGGCATTTAAGGGACTCACAAATTAGAAAAGCAATGGAAATCTAACTCATACAAATTTATTGAGAGACTGGGTAGCATACTTGTTTACAGAGTAGCCATAGAAAATGGAGAGGTCCTTATCAAGACAATTCACTGCAGCCCCTTATTGATCTTAGAAGAATTACCTGGAATTTCTTACAGGTATGTAGAAAGAAGTGATGGATAGTGATCTCATCAGACTCTGAGCTAAAGAAACTTCCTAATAGTAATATGTTGACTGAACCAGACATGGACTTGAAAATCCAAGGTTAATTTTTTTCAGAAAGGGGAAAAGAATAAAAAAGGTAACCACTGTAATTTATGAATTAGGTATAGAAATGACACTTTATTCCTCTTTTTTTTTTTTTTTTTTAAATAAATTTATTTAACTTTTTACATTCATTTTCACAAGATTTTGGGTTCCAAAATTTTCTCCCC